>JAQMYL010000039.1:22089978-22100626 GCA_030014365.1 Clarias pachynema | reverse complement strand
TATATAAAAACCACTATGCTTTTCTGAATGAGAAAATTGTGATGTAATTTCTTTCTTTCTTTCTTTCTTTCTTTCTTTCTTTCTTGTGAATAAAGGAGTAAAACTGATCAACATTTACGGAAGCCTTTAACCACAGCACAGTGACGAGTCTATGTTGTGACACAGTAAAACATTTGAATGGCTCAAAGGTTTTTTAAAAAAAGACGCATGTCCGGGAATGGTGATTCTGGCCGAGGTGGCTTGGAACGCACAGGTCAGTCCCGTGAACATTCATTGAGTGAAATGCCTGATCCTTGAAAATCGATTGATAAGTTGTCACCAACTTGCACCATACATATGTAACCACGCAGTTACATATTATAGTTACCTGGCTGGGAGTTATTCCCACAGTGACGTACAGTAGTAGAACTACATTAGATATTAAAACGTACGCACAAATTTGCTAAAAACACAGAAATATTTTGTTGCTAGGAAAAGGCGAACGTATCCCTAAACCCTCAAAGTGTTTTTCAGTGTAGACATGGGCACACCTTTAAAATGCCCTTGTGGCTCAGTAACAGGTTAGAGGTCTTAAGGTCCCGATGCAGGATCCAGTTGTCATGGAGATGGCGGACTCCCCTTAGTAGCTGAATCATCAGAGTCTTCACTTCACCTAGAGAGATAGCATAGTGAAGTGTGATTTGCACATCACTTTATATTAGAAAGATAACCTACCAAACAAACAAAATATTTTATGAAGGAGACACCCTACCTGGGAGGAAGGGCTGTTTCATGGTTTCCATGAGACTTTTTAGGTCATGTTCTACATAATTCATCACTATGTAGATCTTATCCATATTACTGCCCACCACTATTTCCTGAAGGAAAAAAAAAGAAGAAAAAATAAATAAATCCAAAAAATAAATAAAAACAACTACAAACAATAAACCTTGCTAATATCGGCTTATTAATTATCCAACAGAGATCAGTAAAAAGCTTAAGCTCACCCTGACAGTGACAATGTTGGGGTGCTGTGCCTTCAGGATGGTGTTGATCTCTCGGAGGGAGGTGATTGGAAATCCCTCTTTCTCCTTTTCCATCTTCAGCCTTTTAAGAGCAACAATTTCATCAGTTTTTTTGTCTTTGGCTCTGTATACCACCCCATATGTGCCTTCTTCTATACGGTTCAGACACTGGAACTCCTCCACGCTACGGCAACCCTTAAAACATAGCAGAGATGCAGCAGTCATGTTTGAGTGTTCTGTAAGATGGTAAGAGCTTAAATGTTTAAAATTCTGCAAAGACCAAGCGTCCTTTAAATAATGTTAGGAGCAAAAATAAACATCAAAGGTCATGGGTTTAAATCCCAGCATCCCCAAGCTAGATGGTTGCTAGAGAGGTGGGCATTTCATGGAAGCTTAACAACTCAACCAAACATACCACTTGCCAAACCACCAACCCATCCACGAAACAACCCACAGAAACCCATAATTATGTCTGAACCCAGAGCTGTGAAGAACTAACTCTACCCACAGCACTACCATGCTGCCACTTTCCACAAACTTGTTTTATAAATAATTTCTACTTTCAGTGACTAGACATTACTGGTTTAAAATTCCACATTTCCTGCTTTGGGGAATAATAATTTAAAGCTAAATATCCACTGGAAGAAGCATCCCTCTCTGCTCCTTTCACCAGTGCACAGCCAACTGAAAGGCGCATCTGTCTATAAGCACTATAGAAGAAGAAGAAGAAAAAAAAAAAAAAAAAAGTGAGATACTCTTGTAAAATGTGAGTACTTGCAGAATATGCAAGCAGTTTGTGTTTTTGTTTCCTGCAAAAAAAAATTGTCGATTTTAGACCATTTAATTTATGTAAATAATTTGGTTATTTAAAAAAAAAAAGCTAAATTATTAAAAAAAAAAAAAAAAAAAAAGTGTTAACTGATTCTGAATTGAAAATTGAGCCATCAATTCATTTATGACAAATGTATATGCTGTACAATGTGAAAGATGACTTCTGTCCAACTGGTCACTTCATGTTGCTTGAAACCAGCTCAACTCTCTGCACCTCTGCTGAAGTCCCAATGGGACTGAAATTCTGCGTGACGAATTCCAGATGTGCTTATGCAACGGAAAACAAAGGCGGTAATTGGTTTCAATGAACTGTCCCAATTAACAAGACAGAGCCGTGGCAAATGTTTTGAGCTAAGCCATTTTTGAAAAGCCACTGATGAAATGTCTATAGTGCAACAGATTTAGTTAATTAAACACCTACGAAAAAAATGTATTAGTTTTGCTTCATAGCTATTTGAAAAACCATCCATTTTGAACTCTTCCTGATGACAGCCCTACTGCATACCTGTAAGGCAGGCAGATATTTGGGCAGCTCTTTTTTCAGCTCTACAGGTGAGACTGGTGGTGAATCTGGGACATAATTTCCCTCTGGTGTGGCGGACTGAGAGTGAGACTGAGGGGTAACATCGCCCGCGTCTACTTCCTCATCCTCATCTTCCTCAACACTCTCCTCCGAGTCATGATCAAACCGTGACTCTGGAACTGTAGAGAGACACATGTTAAATGATACAAAACAAAAACGTACATAGTAGTTAGGACCTACTAAAATGACTGAGCACAAAACCTTACTGAGAATATTGTAAGATATTATTGTCTAAAAGGCTATTTAATATATTATAACTTGCTAAGAATATTTCGAACTAAAGTATAAAATAATAAAATTGAACTAAAATACAGGCTGTAAATAAGCATGTACACCACATGGAAAGTTAAAACTGTTTTCAACATATTTGGACCACAGCTATGGTCTTCATTATAAAGAAAGATGATAGACCTTAAAGAGGGACACTTAAAACGAAAAATATTGCCCTCCTTTTTTACCACTAAAATTAACAGAAAGGATGTTTCCTTATTTGGAAAAAGTAAGCACATGCCTAGTATACATCACTACTTCACATGAAACCAGGTGCATACATGCAAGTGCTAATGTTGAGAAGACCTTTAGAGAAAATCTTGTGGGAACTCTTGAAATACATTCAATATGTAGTCTTGTTATTCTCAGTTATGAAAGAGTTCTTAGGGGCTTTAAGGCTATACATGTCTGAGTCTTGGGAAGGGGTTTAAGAAGATCACATCACTTCACCACAGCATCTGTAGGTCGATCTTGCCAAATGTTGATGCCAAAAGTGCATGGCTTTACCATTAAAAGGAGACTCTGCCAATGTGACCAATAAAAAAGGGGGTATTGTTTAAAAAGAGCAACAGGTCAGAGCCTATTTTTGATGGGGCAAAACGTCTGGTTTGTGTGGCTACTTTGTTCCCTCAGAGCCTGGTTAACTTGCAAACAGACAATCAACTTAAAGCAAACAGTGCTTAAGGAGATTGTGAGGTCATGTGTCACAAAGAAATAGAGGATAGGGACAGAGATGCAGAAACAGAGCTATGGAATGACCTACTCAAAGTCCAGACATGCATCACATTAAAATGCTTGTTGTAGGATTCGAAGAAGATTGCACAGACATACTCTTAAAAAAAAATCCACAGTTGAATGAATTCTGCATGGAGGAGTGGGCAAAATTTCTCTTAGCAGATGTAAGAGTTAAATGGGGGAATATCAGTTACTGATTTTAATGAGACAATGATTTTAATGAGACAAAATTCTATTGCTTTTCATTCTGCTACATAATGCAGTATCTCCACATACTGTTCAGCTCTGAAGATCAAATGCTGATGTCCAAATTTGTCAAAATACAGATACTGTTTATAAATTTATTTATCACTCTAATATTTACTGTTTGTCTTGATGGGTATCTGGATTTGAATAATTTGGTTTGTGACTGCTCCTGTACTCTTAGGCAGCACTAAGCAATTTTAAGAGCTGCTTTTCAGGAAAAGACTACAGAGCAAATCGACTGGCCTTCACAGCAGCCAGAACTTAAACCCAGACACGATATGACTCATTTCAGTCTTTCGGTTTATGAGCTGTTTTTTTTTCAAAGCCCACCCTCACCAGCAGGTATGTGTTCGCCATTCTCTCTTTCGTCTTCCTCCTCTTCTGACTGCTCTTCTTCACTCACGTCTTCTGTAAATTAAAATAAAAATTTATTAAAAAGTCATTAATATTAAAGACAGGAAAAATATGGATGATGTATTAAGTCCCACTTTCATGACCTGAACTGGTAAGTCAATTATGTAACTCCTGCTAGATGTAACTGGGAAAGCCTGTAATACTGACCTGAGCTCTAAACTTTGGTCCGATTTAGGAGAAGGTAAATGGGAGTATTAAAGGTCAACAGCTGGATGGATACTGACCTGCACTCTGATCGGATCCATCAGACTCTGATCCCGACTCTCCCTCTTCGTTTTCCTCACTCTGGCTGCTCGACTCCTCTTCCTCCTCATCCTCCTCTTCCTCTGAACCGGAAGCCGAGCCTTTGATTGCAAGTGAGTTCATAATGCACCGGTCAGTGAGTTCATAATGCACCGGTAACTGATTTCAAAGATGTGCAAAACAGATCAATGTTAGCCTGTAGATTTTAAATTCTTGTGTGTGTACCGTGTATGCACTTACCAACTGAAGACTCTGCAGTGCTTGTCTTTCTCTCACTGTCGCTGATGTCCTGAAGATCAGCCAGTAAATCCTCTTGTTTCTCTTCTTTCACTGCGGACATATATATATTAATGGTCATGTAACCAAATGTTGGCAACGATTTTAAAAACTCAAACATCAGTGTTATAATTCCTGTAAACAATGTTGAGAATGCTTATCACTTTTACAGCGATCTTGCAAAAACAGCAAAGGAATCCGGGTGATCTAATGGCCGTAATGAGCTGTAGACCACATAACATACTCCGCCAGTGAGAGAATGCTAATGGCTAGCACACGCCACTAAAAGTGTCTTATTACCACACAAGTGGGGCTAGAACGGTCTATTAAGACTTGGAGGAAAAACGCTCACTGAAATTTATTTTACAGCGTGGAAATAACCTTATATACACTTATTAATAGCCATCATAACATTTGCAATTATAGCAGACTACTAGTCTTTAAGTCATCGACTAGACTAATAACATACGCATGTGATCAATTATCTCGTGTTATGTCTCCTAAAA
The DNA here is from genome assembly GCA_030014365.1 of Clarias pachynema. NCBI lineage: Eukaryota > Metazoa > Chordata > Actinopteri > Siluriformes > Clariidae > Clarias > Clarias pachynema. The sequence continues at coordinate 22,095,518 of JAQMYL010000039.1, read as the reverse complement.
CCTACAAAGGGTTAACTTAAAAAATATATACAAGGTAAAGTGAATTGGAAAAGTCTGGAGACATCATACGGTGAATCTAGATCAAACCAAATTTATATTTAATTTAATGCAACCTACGAAGTCTGAATAGCACCCCTTTAGGTGATGCAATGTTAGCCTAACAAATATATAACCTACTGATGAAGGTTCATATGGAGACTGCAGACACTCAAAAAAATGCAATTATCTCAAAGGAGTAAAAAAAAAAAAAAAAAAAGTAGACTAGTGCGGTTTATAAAAAGGCCTCATGAAATCCACATATGGTGTGGTTAGTGTCTTGTGCCACTGCTCTGTCTCACAGCTGTGCCCTTGAGTCTTACTGATGTGGGGCAGATTTAATCTCACTCTGTGCTCTGAACAATATTTCTAATAATGTTTGACCAAAGTTAATTTAGTATTAATTTAACTTATTATGCGCTTCAAGCAAGTATTTATATTTTGCGTCATAAAACGTTTTAGAAAAGTTTTATTAAAACAATAGGGAGCAAATGTGATTTGGTTAAGATTTACCCAATTTCTAATAATAATAATAATAATAATAATAAAACAATGACAGACTCTTTAAGCAGCATTTAAGCCAAATGTCCCTTTCAGTTCAAGGTTGTACATCAAGGATATACACAAAATAGACTATAATATTAAATGGACGTGTGAAAAAAAATCTGCATAGACTGTTACTATGTTAAAAAAAATGAAAATTGTGGCAACATAAGTATTCACTTTGAGTGCTATGACATCTTAGTTTTTTTTTTTTTTTTTTTTTTTACCACTAGCAGTTCCTGGACAGCTCTAGAGACAGAGAACATGTCTAAACAAACAGCATAAACACCAAGGATCCATTAATAAAAATAAAAGTCTGAGACAATGTTTTCATGAAACATTATGCACAAAGCATAAAAAATAAAAAAAAAAATTTAATTAAAAAAATATGTGCATCCATGGCTCTGACTTGTGAAAGCCAGTTGCTGAGCATTAGTCAGACAGAGATCCAGATGGTGGACGCTGTTCACAGGAAAACCATAACCCATGGAACTCCACTTGGATGAGTAGTAATGGCTAAAAGGTAAGATGGTTGGAACCAATATAAGCTAATGCTAGAAGACTTGGCATAAAGGTTCACCTTCCAACCTTAAAATTGCTGCCAAATCTTTCCTAAAGTGGTTTAAAACCAAAAACCTGAATGTGCAAGAAATCCCAGATCTCAATCTGATTGAGAATATGTGGCAAGACTTCGAAATTGCTGTTCCTCAACGGTCTCCATTCAGTCTGACAGAGTTTGAGTAATTTTACTAAGATGGATGGGCACAAATAGTAGGATCCAGACGTGCAAACCTGCCTTCCCATGGAGACATACCCCAGAAGTCTTGCAGCTATAACTGCAGCCTAAGGAGAGGGGGGGTCTTGCCAAGTAAAATCAAATATGAGGGGTGTTCAAGTCAAACCAGGACATATGATTGCAGAATAACAAAAGTGATGAGAGTAAAAACTCCCGTTACACTAATGCACTTATTCCAGCATTTCATTAGTGCTTGGATACTGTGAAGGTAGAAAGTTTTCTAGAGCCTTGATCAGACTGCCTACTTCACGTTTGAAATGCTCACGTTCCAGAGCCATATGGAAATGTCTTGGAGCAAGGACATGTCTATACGTGGGATGTGGCAATAACTCCTAGGCGAGTTCCTGTAATGTCCAAGTTGTGTTCATAGCTCCCACAGACAGTTGTGTCTTTTGAACTCCTAATCTCATGAAAATAATGGAATCTTCTGTGGAATGGAATCTCCACAGACCAAAAAAATAAATACATAAAAATAATTAACACAAAATATAAAGTAAAAATAAAACAAATTAACCTGCACTTTACTTTAAAAAAAAAAAGTACAAATAAATCCCGACAGATAAGCATTCCCATTTATGCGCGCAGGCACTGTGTATGTGTTTGAGTACATGTGTGAAGTTAAAGTAAAAGGAGAAGAGAAATCAGACCCTCACCTTCTCATCTTACACAGTAAACCTTCCTCCTCTCTTATTTGAGTTTCACACAGACACCACATTAACGAAAAGACTGTTTTATCGGGAAAATTAGCAAGGAACATCGCTAATAACTCTCTCATGAGTGCACACTAATGGAATCACTACTGTAAAGTAAAAAAACAAACAAATGAACCTGCACTTTTACTTTGAAAAGAATCGCGACAGAGCAGTGTTTCTGTGTAGAGCAAAGAGTGTGTGTGTGAAGGCGAGAGGTTGTTGATTATACCAGTGAGAGACACGCACTAAGACCCAGCAGGGGAGACGATTACCCACAATTGTGCAGCGTAAGAGAGAAAAACCGTTTGGCTCAGTTGTGATCCTGTGACGATCGGTGTCAAAACAAGAAGCGCATACGTGATACATCACTCGGTACTCGTAAACCAAGACTTGCTCGTTTTTCAGGTCAAAATTTATTAAAAATCTTTGCTCGTCTTGAGGAACACTCGCAAACCGCGTTACTCGCAATCCAAGGTTCCACTGTATTGCTTTTCTATATTTGTGGTATAATACTACAGACTAACTTTTTTTAAAATTCACTTTCAGGCTTATTGCTTGGGAACAACATACTGTCAAAGGCTCTGCTGAAAGATAATGCTAACTGGGAGGGAAAAAAAACATTTGGGGGGGAAGAAAAAAAAAAAAAAAAAAGCGCTATGCAATAATTCTTACCAAATAAAGACTGCTTGAGAAGCTGTAATATTAATAAACAAGCTTGACTAACTTAATACAGAGTCTAATTCAACATTTTATACTGTATGATGCATGTACATCACATGGAGAAAATCAGGTATTTTATTCTAGTGCCTGACATAATCCAGCCTTATAATTACTAACTGTTCTTAAGGATAGCTTGGTTTTCATTGTTCTTATTTCCAGTCAAAATGGTCAACAAACGAAATGCTTATTTTACACTAATGGCCAAATAAAATAAACAGGAAGAGAATATGAACAGAAGATAACGTACTGAAACTCACTTTATACAGAAATTCTTTATGACTCTGCCAGGATTGGTTAAACTGACCTGGTCGTCGTTGCTCACTACTCTCTGGTCTTTGCTCTCTCTGTAGGCGGACAGGACTCCGGCTGCGGCTGCGGTGCCTAGACTTAATTTTTTCTCCGTAATCCTCCAGGGTGCCGCCCCGATGGTGTAAAGGGGGACCTGCAGAAACAGGAATAGCTGAATTACTGAAAGTTTTGTTTGCAGGTGAATGTTGCAGAACCAAGCCCTCAAGATGTTGTACTGTACATGCTACTACCTTCTCGCCGCGCCTCCCGTTCCTTACGCCTCTCCTCAGCCCTCCTTTCCCTCTCTTTCTGATCACGCTGCTCCCTCTGCTCCTTTTGTTGCTGCTCACGCAGCTTCTTTTCCCTCTCACGCTGGCGCTCCAGCTGCTCCAGACGGTCCCTGCAGACGAAACAAGAAAATTGGTCAGTGGGTTGCAATTCATTAAATCCGATAAATCCTGGTGTGTAGCATTATTAATGAATGAGCGTCCCAAAGTCTCTTCAGCCAATCAATCACAATCCAAGCAGCCCAGTGGTCTGACGCAGTAAAGACAACTTAATCCATATAAACTGTAGCCATTTTCACACAAAACTAATTCAATAAAATGGACATAAACCAAAATGTATTATTTCTCTTAATGAAAGAAACATTGTTGCTGGTAATTTATAGGATGATAAAATGTATATAGAGATTATACATCATAAAGCACTCCCAACTGTCACCAGACACAATTATTGTGTGTTGTAGCCCACCTCTGGGCAACCAACCATCCACCAGCAATTACTTATAACCCTAGTTTGGATACATTTTCTTGGTCAGTGTTGGCAAAACTCTGCTTCTTTGGGATACGTACTAAGAAAAAAAATACTGCCACAAAATTCCATCAGCAGACATGAATGTGAACTTGCAATGTAGTGTTTATGACAGATGATGCTATTGTTGCTCCCCATTTCCAAACAAACAGGAAAAAAGGAGAATGTTTTGCGTCCCCGTGTTGTACATTACCTCTCCCTGCGCGAATGGGCCCTGGCCTGATCGCGGCGCTTCTGTCGTTCATAGTCCCTGCGAACTTTGGTGTCGTCCTGCCACTGTCGTTTCCGTCTTTCGTTCTCCCGTTCCTTCTCTTTGTCCTTTACGTGGATGTGTTTGCCCGCTTCGAAAGAGACTACTTAACGTCATAAAACGAACAAACAGTTTGAGAACTATTACATAATAATCACGCCATCAGACACCTACCTCCTTCTGCAGAGTGGCTCCTGCGTCTCCTTTTATCCTTCCGCTTCTCTTCTTTCCTGTGGTAAGACTTGTCTTTTCTGGACATCTGCTGAGGAGGTTTTATAGCTAACGAGTCATCTTCCTCTCCTCTACATTACATTGGGAATAACAGAAACATGAGGAAAGTTATTTTTGCCCTCCATTAGATGCCAAAATTGGGTTTATAATAATCGACTCTTTATAACTTTATAAAATTTAGCACCTTTAGATGTCGTTGTAATTATTAAATAAATGGTAACATCATTACAATTTGACATAGCATAATTTTATAGTAGTACAGGGAGATATTTGGAGCACCTGTCTTCTGTTGAATCTTCCCTCATGTATGGAGAGTTGCGAATGGTTATTTCCATCCTGTGGTCCCGTAATTCTCCTTCCTCTGGAGTGTCACGTTTGGATTCCCGATCATCCGGCTGTCCAAAGACGAAACAGACTGAAAGTTTTAGAGCCCTTTGATGCCTATAGGATGAGCTGAGATAACTGACTTGGCATAACTGCAGCTTCTGCAAATAACTGATTTAAAATATCAGAGACAAATTATTTGAGCTTACTGAACTTTGAAAAGACTTGGCATCTGAGACAAATGTTCCTTGAGATAAAGATATAACGAAAGTGGGTGTAGAGGCAATAAATGCCATGGAAGCCAGTTGCCGTTAAAAGAATAAGAAGGGCGTACTGAGGGTCTCACATGCTCTGCAGAGAAACACAGTTTCGACGGTGAACAGGCGAAACCCAGGAAGATCAAAACCCTTTAAACTCAAGCGACATAGATCCACACCGGCAACACAGCATTGGTCAATGACTGATTAAAAAAAAATTGAAATTAAAAAACCTGCTTATACAGGAGTCTTGCCGACATGTCCACAGTGGACGCTACAGAAATCGAACTGTGCATTTGGGTTTTCAGATGCGTCATACAGAACCAAACTTATCATTACTTTTAAAATGTGTGAATTTTACTGCTATCGGACTATGGGAATGATGAGACAAAAATGTAGAACTCAAAAATTTGCCCAGCAGACCATTAAAAATTTTTTTTTTTGCTCAATCATGTTTGTATTGTCGGTTAAAATAAAATTCAATCGAGTTAATCATATTGCCCAATTTGTGCTGGGGGGGGGGGGGAAAAAAATAAAATACACAGTCCTGACCCCTATACAAATTTATTAAGTTTTGAAAGGGCTATGTG
>JAQMYL010000039.1:22072989-22087386 GCA_030014365.1 Clarias pachynema | reverse complement strand
ACTAGAACAAACAAATAAACACAACAACAAATTCTACAGATCCATCTTACATAACAAATGTGATATGGCTCTTACATTTCACGTTCAGCAGTGCATAACATAATTAAAAGATTCAAGGAATCTGTAGGAATTTCAGTGCGTAAAGGACTAGGGTGCAAGCCTAAGCTGAATAACCGTGATGTCCGATCCCTCAGGCAGCACTGCACGAAGAATCGTCATTCATCTATAAGCGATATCACCACATGGGCTCAGGAGTACTTTGGCAAACCTTTGTCAAGTACCACAATACATAGTTACATCCACAAATGCCAGTTAAAACTGTACAGTGCCCAGAAGCGCCGTCAACTTCTCTGGGCTCGGAGGCATCTGGGATGGACCATCACACACTATTTCAGGTATTTTTTGGGAGAAATAGACGCCGTGAAGAAAGAAGAAAATGATCATCAAGACTGTTACCAGCAACAAGTCCAAAAGCCAGGGTCTGTTATGGTATGGGGTTGTGTCAGTGCCCTTGACAAAGGTAACTTGCACTTTTGTAATGGCACTATTAATGCTGAAAAGTACATAGAGATTTTGGAGCACAGTATGCTGTCTTCAAGAAGACATCTTTTCCAGAGTGTGTGATTTTGCATATTTCAACAAGACAATGCAAAACACATTACAAAGTTCTGGCTGTGGAGGAAGAGGATAAAGGTACTTGCGACAACGAAGACCCCGTACTGTTGCTCACCTTAAGACTTGTTTGCAGGAAGAATGGGACAAAATTACACCTGAAACACTTCATCACTTGGTGTCTTTAGTCTTTAGCGTGTTTATTTGGAAAAAAAATTATATATAATAAAATTCATGAAGAACACATTAAATAATGTGCTGTTGTATTGTCTGCAACGAAACACAAGTCAAAGTAAATTTAGAAATCACTTCTTTCTTTTTTTATTTGCGTTTTCCATATTGTCCTAACTTTTTCTGATTTGGGGTTGTAAATGATTTGGAGACAAAAAAACATAGATAAATGTGTGTATGTGTGTGTGCCCTGCGATGGATTGGCACCCTGTCCAGGGTGTACCCTGCCTCGTGCCCGAAGCTTCCTGAGATAGGCTCCGGGCCCCCCGCGACCCTGAATACAGGATAAAGCGGTATAGAAGATGAATGAATGAATGAAAACATAGATATGTTGGTTCCATGGCCAAGAAACTCTTTAATCCCTTTGAGAACTTGTGGTCAATGATCAGGAGGTGGGTGGACAAAGAAAAACACACAAATTCTGACACACTTCAAGCATCGTGTATGCAAGAATGCACTGGCATCAGTCAGGATGTGGGCACAGAATCTGATGGACAGCATGCCAGGGCGCATTGCAAAGGTCTTAAAAGAAGTGTAAACACTGCAAATATTGCATAAACTTAATGTAATTGTCAATAAAAGCCTCTGACACTCATGAAATTCTTGTAATTATACATCAGTATACAATACTGTTCTCCCCTGACAAAATGTTCGGATTCACTTGCTTGCTAAAAGTAATCAATGTCCTGAGGGTGTGGTGCATCTAAAATCAAAGACAGATCAACACACCACAAAGTATTTGAATACATCTACGACACACACATTACACACATTCACACATTACACATTTGCACATTTTGCACACCAGTGTACTTTCAACTTTGAACTGCAACCTTGCACACTACTCTGCACATTACGCACATTATTTTGCCCAGGACTGGACACAGTTCTACATTACACTACATTACATTTCAACTCTTCTATATTTCATTTTATTATATTTTTTTATATTGTATTTCTATTTTTGTTCTAATATTTTATTTTCATAATTTTATTGCTCGTACATTATGTACATTTAAAAGTCCTTTATGGCCTCCAAGTGAGAGAGAGAGAGAGAGCTCATTGGCCGAGCTTTTTCAGAGGGGAGGGATGAGAGGTACTTAGTGCTTCGACTTTAATCAGAAGCGGATAGCACTGTCCTTGGATCAAAAATCCATATAACTAAAGATATCGAGAAGAGTCACATTTTCATGTTAAATCTTTTAATATTACTAGGTAAATGTAAATCGTCATCAAGAATGCCTAATATCTCCCATTACAAGGTGGATTTGAAACTTTATTTTGAAACATTACAAGGACTTTGAAGCCGGAAAGCAACTAGAACTTTGAATACATTTGAAGAACTAAATTCCTCCTTTCTATCATTATTATAAGTATACCCGTCTTGTTGTAGTTATTATTGTTATTAATAATAATTAAAAAAAAAAAAGGATAGCGCTGTCCTCCGAGTGTGTTACGCCGCCCCCAACGGTGCATGAGTGAGCAGTTAGAAAAGATGCGGTCGGATGCGTCACGTGATTCGGAGGAAGCACATGATAGTCTTCGGCCCTCCCAACTGAGTGGTAGTAGTAGCCTTAATGTGAGAGCGCCCCTAGTGACAGGGAGGAATTGGATACGACTAATTTAGGGAGAAAATCGGGGGGGAAAAAAGAAAAAATTTATAAAATTTATTTCAATATTTCTAATTTGTAAATTCTCTTATTTCAATCATTTCTTATTATAATCAACCACTCTCTTTCTCTTTTCTGGGGTTTATAAAACCAGATACGCAGTTTGCTGCTTTCCGCCTTCCTTTGTCACAGATGAAGGCGGAAAGCGCAAAACCCTTTGTCCTGAGAGCTTTCATGTGGTGGAACACTTACTTTATTAATAATTCATTATTTAATCAGCCAATGACGTGGCACCAATGTCATGCATAAAAGCTAACAGATACGGGTCAAAAGCATCATGTTCACGTTAAACATCTAAATGAAAATGGCTGTCGATGCCTGAACGGCTGGCTGGAGTATTTTTATAACTGTCGGATCTCCAGGAATTGTCTCACACACAAGTCTCTAAATATATAATATACTCAGAAAGTTGAAGTGAGATACAGTTCTGTGGGTTTAAATGCCTCTTAATAAGAGAGGTCTGGGAAAAAATGACCATATTGGTTTAAGCCAACAGGAAGGATACAATAACTCAAATAATCATAAAAAGCATCTCAGAATACACCATACATACATCAAAGCATAATGTGAATAGACTATAGGTGATCCTTAAGTCGCATGTACATAGGTGACAGGTGATGGTCATGGCCGCCCAAGGCTTATCGGAAGTGGGAGCAAAGGTTAGCCCTTTTGAACCAATCCCACAGACGCGCTACTGTAGCCCAAATTGCTGAAAAATCTAATGCTGGCTATAATAGAGGGTCAGAACACACATAGTGAATGCCAGCTTGCTGAATACAGGGCTGTATTGTAGTAGACCCATCAGAATGTCCATGCTGACCTCTGTCCACCTCTGAAAGCACCTACAAAGAGCACATGAGAATCAGAACTGGGCCACAGAGCAATGAAAGAAGATGGCCTGTTCTGATGAATCACGTTCTTTTTCATTATGTGGATGGCTGGGTGTGTGCGCGCGTCGGTCACCTGGGGAACAGATGGCACCAGGGTGCACTATAGAGAGTAGGACAATGTTCTGCTTTGACAAGTACCACCTACCTAAACATTGTTGCTGACCCCCTTTATGGCATGAGTATTTCCTGATGGCAGTGCCCTCTTTTAGAAGGATAATGCAGCCTTTGGGAGGAATACAAAATTTGGGAGGAACATGACAGAGTTTGAGTAACAAGATGCTAACTCAACCTCTAAATTCTTCCAATCTCAATCCAATGGAGCATCTGTGGGCTGTGCTGGAACAAGAAGTCTGATCCATCAAGGCCCCACCTTGCAACTTACAGAACCTAAAGGATCTGCTACAGACAGTTTGGTGCCAGATATCACACCAAAACTTTAAAGGTCTAGTAGAACCATGCCTCGACAGGTCAGGTGCACAAGGCGAGTGGTTTTAATTTGTAAAAAAAAATACTATACGTTACACAGAGGGCTGTATATAAGCTCAAACAGACTCCATTCCCCCACCACCTGGAGGCACTTATCATATAAATTATGTAATGCGTGTTTCTGAAACTAAATTTATTGCAGAATCGTTAGGAAAGTTGACCAGACAAAGTAAAAAAAAAAAAAAAACACACACACAATGAATGAAAAGATGTATTGCATTTAATACAAATTTGAAACTAAATTCTTCTGAAATTTCCCCTCCAAATTAAAATTATACCTGAACACCTCAACAACGTACAGGTTGCACATTTACACACCTATTTGTACAGACAAAAATACATAAGAAACCTCTTTAGTTATTATTACAGAAACAAACAAAAAAACATGGCCATATCAGTCTTTCTGCTATGAAGAAATTCAGTATGTTCACTTGCACTAAGGAAAAGAAATTAAATTACACTTTAAAACAACAGGCTACTAATTAAATCGAATTTTAGAAATCAAAATGTCAGTACACAGGTTTAGAACCCAAAGCTTCGTTTACATCTCTACACACATCAAGTAAAAAAACTAGAATATAAGGCTCTTCGTTGGGTGTAAAAGAGATGAGTCTGTAGCTCAGTAGTCTAAGGACCACAGGTTCCGTCAGAAACATAGAGCTGGTCACAGGTTCTGTCTTTATTATTCTGTCATCGAGTAACAACAGACGTTTGGCCCAGTGAGCATGGAAAAAGATAAGCTGTAAGCTCAGGTAGAAACTGTATATTGTCCCAAAGACACTCTTCTCCGCATGAAAACAAATCTGCATGACTAACAGTATTCATAATAGGAATAACCGGACACAGGTTTAACATCATTCAATACTCATGGATCCTGTTCATCATCATCTCTGTATACCAGAATGAAAATGGGTTACTGATAAAAAAAAAAAGACAAATATTTCTATTCTTTTCTGATCTGTAGAACCAGGGATACAAGAATACGTCAAAATTGATCAACAGGTGACAGATTAATACCAAAGGTATTCTGTGTCATGTACTGTACCATTATGGAAAAGATCACGGTTTAAGGAATCTCCAGTCATGACAAAGTGGTCTCGTAGCTACCCATGGCTTGTTTGAAGTATGTAGCTGAAGTATATACCTGAATAATCCTGATTTTGTGTCTGGTATAAATCTTGGAAAGAGAAACAAAGTTAGTACGAGGGGTGTTCATGTTAAACCGGAACTTTTGATTGTGCAACACATTATTTCTTTATATAATCCACTGCTACACTAAGGCACTTATCCCTGTGTGTCACTAATGCTTGGATACCATCAAGGTAAAAGGCTTTCACAGTACACCAGAGCCATGCTTGCTGCCACTGCCTGCTTTAAGTCTGAAATGCTAGCCTCCCAGGAACTCCTTTAGTGGCCAAACATGCAGGCAGTCCGATCATGGCTTTAGCGCACTGAGAAAGATTTCTGCCTTGATGTTATCGAAGTGCTAGTGAAACACTGGGATTAGTGCATTAGTGTAGCAGTGGATTATATAGAGAAATAAAGCTAGTTTTGACTCTCATACTTGCGTTGTGTTATTCAGCACAATAAAAAGTCCCAGTTCAGTCTCGAACACTTGTATTTAAGACATTTCCCCCCTGAAATTCTAAGCTTTAAACGGTCTGTTAAATAGTTAGATAAAATTTTGCTAATAGTCAAACATGTATTTCTAGAACGAAGCAAGAATATCTGAAGAAAACATTTAGAAAATATGACAATTTTGACTACTGAATAAGTTATTTATAGAAGGAATGATAAATGGATATACAGGATGGATCTATAGGCGATTTTGCCTTCCATGAGATTTTCTTTTTAATTCAGATTTATGATGGCTTTGATACAAACCATATAAGATTACCATACCACACCCATTACCTCCGGATTTGTTTTTTATTTGGTCATCAGAAGTCAGTAATCTATCAGAATTGGCCCAGAACAACATTTCTGCACTAAAAGAGGAAATCATCTCCACATGGATCATCTAATGTTCTTGTAGTAAGTAGTCGTCAGTTTGACTCCACTGTTATAAACAACTGTTTTTTTCTTCTGTGTTTGATCAGTCATGGTCTGGAGTGATTTGGATGTCTTTTTTGACCAAATATTAAATGTTGAGGCTTTGTTTATAACCGTAATAGTCGTCTTTGCTGCATCTTCAAAAAGACATGTACACTCTGACTGCAACCTAAAACGTTTATGAAGAGTTGAAGAGTTCTCGGGAGACGTCTTATTAGCAGCCTTATTTGTGAGTGGTCACACTACCTGATCATTTTTCAAAATCATTGATGATAACATCTGAAAAATGTTAATTCTAGTGGTTGTACAGAATAGTTAAATGTCCAAGCTATAGAAGAAGATTACTGCCACCATAAAAATGTATTTGAATTCTGACTTTTTCCCCCTCAGAACTCTCACTTTTCTTAGAAGTTTTTATCTGAGGTTAAAGTCATAATTATGACTTTAAAAAAAAAAAGTCAGAACTCAAACACATTGTTTATGGCTGCCCTAATCATCCTCCATTCCAAGCTAGACAGACATTGAGACATTTAATAATAGCATGATTGACATGAATTGGTCAATAGTAATTCTACAAGTAAGCAGAGGATTTTAAGACACACTCAATGAACATGCATCACTGGATCAATCAGTCTCTTGGATTAAACCTCCAGCAATTTTCCCCCCCCGACGTCACAGTTGGACGGTGGTGCTGAAACAGCAGCTTATCTTTCCCCTGGCTGCAAAACCTCTGTTACAATACTAATTTTACAACACAACCTTGCTAATGTTCCCTTACCACATGTCCAACATTTTGTTACCCCATGCGATTAAGTAAACTTTTTCTTTGTCAATTCTGAACAATTATAATCTGCTCCTTATTAGACCTCGACATTCTGATGCAAGCAGCCACTTATGTGAAGTATCTAATACGCCATAAAGGGAACTCAGCAAGGACATGTTGCAAAAAGAGCTTTTTTGTCTGTACCTTTCTTCACCTTTTGGAAAGCTGAAATAAACAGAGAAAATTTTTTGCTTGTAGGATTTAAGTCTCATCTGATTCAGTCAGCCGCTTTCATGTTGGACTCTTGAAGTAAGGGTCTGTGGTCCGAATCTGCGGACTGGGCCAGAGCCTGCAGGGTGTCTCTCTGCAGTTGTTTGGCTTTGTTGTACAGCATGACACCCAAAAACACCAACACGGTGCCCGCAGCAGACAACAGGGTGATGGGGTTACTGAACACGATGATGCTCAGCCAGACTGACAAAGCGTGCTTCACTGTGCTTGCCACACTGATAAGGAGAGGGTAAAAAAACAAAACACACACACACAAAGGTTTATTATACAAAGCTTTACTCCATCTCTGAAAGTCATTGTAAAGGACTTAAACCATTTACATGAATACGACATTTGGCAGAAGCCCTTCTCCAGAGTAACCTTTTTATCTCATTATACATCTGAGCAGTTGAGGGTTAAGGGCCTTGCTTAAGGGCCCAACAGTGGCAAGTTGGTGGTCGTGGGGATTGAACCTGGGACCGTCCGAACTGTAGTCCAATGCCTTAACCACTGAACTACCCCACAGCCACAGCACTGTCTGTTAAATTCTAAAATCCGATTGGTCAGACAGAAATAGTAAACAAATTATTGCCACTCTGGCTGCAGAAGGTATTTGAATTACCCTTTAGAAAAATTTTTAACATAATATCCTTGCTTTTCAATACACTTTGTCCATCTGTCAACAAACCTTCTTATTCCCTCATTAGAAAATGTTTTAAGCTGAACTGCTAGCCAAGAATGCACCACTGTCTTCACTTCATGTCTCATCAAACCAGTCACCTTTTATTACCTCCCGATAAGATGCATGTAAAGTTATAAAAAGCATGCGTGGTACATGGAGGAAAGACAAGCGCAATGGCTATCATCACTATTATTTTTAATCTCCAAATGCAAACACGAGCAGATCACCATACTGCTTCCTGATAAGTTGAAATCTTCCACTTAATTTAACCAAATGCTTCTTTTCCTATTTTGGATTTCCATATGATCAAATCTTTCATCAAATTCAGTGTATTTTCAGTCATGGTGCTTACTTTGTCCTCTCAATACTTTATTGACCACAGAGATCGAAAGAAAGACCAACTGCTGTTCCTACCTGAAAGTGACAGGTGATATGCGTCCCATGAGGGCGTATGCCGTGACGCTCTGCAGATGAAACAGGACACCGTCACACAGCAACAGCACCACAATGTCCTGGGTCACGTTTAAGCCACTCTTTCCAAACAGATGGATATCCTGGGGGGACTGCTAGAGAACCAAAAAGCGGTACAGGTGTCAGACGTTGCGAGTGCTTTGTGGCCTGTGTTTTAGACCTAAACAAACATGCACTTTCTGCTTGGTAAAACCTCGAAAAATAAAAACTAACCGATTGCTTGTGTAGCCCAAGAAGGAACCTGCGTACAAAATTTCAAAAAACCTGCGAGGACAATTTCATATTTCAACCTAATCTAAACTTATTAAACCAACCTATTAGGTACTGTACTGTATAATGCAAGTGTTTTATAGACTAATTTTCCTGAGTTGTGTGTTTTCTGTTATTACAAAAAATGCCATTAGAAAGATTTACACAAAAATATTTGTTTGGAAGAGCAGTTCTCTTTTAGAAAGTGAAGTCCGAGTACAATTGTTTTGTGGTGTAAGCCATTAAAGTTAAGCGAAATCTGGTTAAACAACACAAATCCTTGCAAAACTGATCGTGCTTAAGATAAAACAATCTATAAATAGAATAAAAAGCTTGATGGCATTCTGCCACTTACTGCTGACTTCCCTAAAAATACAATGAGTGCTTCAGTTTCACTCTTATGTACAGTACATACATGCCCAACCCTTTAATACCACTGCATTGAAAAACCACACCCTCTGTGTGCAGTGCAATTTGTGTGTATTTAACAAGCGACGCTGCACACGACTTACCAAGCACTACAGAAGTCAAAGAATTTGATCTGATATATCAAGTTTACTACGCCTTAACAGGCAGGTAATCCATGCAGCTGAGGGATTCAGATTGAAACTACAATCCTAAGGGGTGTCGTGGTCCGAAAATGTTCAAAGTAAGATAAGAAAAGTCACAGTTTAAGTGTGTCATGCTAATCATGTGAAAATGAACAGAAATCTTTCATTACAAGATCTTTACACAAAAGTGTCCTTATACTTGCTTGTCTACAAAACCAAAAAAAAAAATTAAACAAAGGTTGTTCATTTGGTCCTAAGCTTTTCAGGCACGTGTCTGTTTAATAGTGTTGCTGGATGACTTCTGGAGTAATTATGTTTTTTTTGGGAGTGGATTAACACACACTGTGTAAAACACAAGGGATGGGCATGTGACATTAGAAATTCCAATAGTATTACATAAGTGATAAGTCATTGTTGATTAAATGATCAGTTTCCTGTACCTGACACTACTTGTAGGGCATGTAGCTCTACAGGTAAGTAGTACTTTATTGTTATTTTTATTTGTATTGTTTACCTTTGATCTTTACATGTCTTTTCATAAGGTTGAAACCTGACGTTATCGCTCTATATTCCTCTCGGCTACACTAATGCATTTATCCCAGTGTTTCAGTAGTGTTTGGATAAAATCAAGGTAGAAAGTTCTCAGTACGCCGGAGACACGATCTGACTGTCTGCTTCATGTCTGAAACGCTGGCCTCCCAGGAATTCCTTCACTTGTCCAAACATGTGAAAATGGAACAGCCACACATACATGTTTCCTACAACCGTCTATTTTTTCGGAATTGTTTTGCTTTAAAATTGCTTGCGGCATCCTTCTTTAAGATATGGAAGGATTGAATCCAGATATTTATAAGTGTGTCTACCTTAATGGCATGCAAGCACTAGAGAAATTAATGGATAAGTGCATTAGTGTCCAAACACTTTTTTTTCTGTATGACCTTTTTCTACAGACCATTTCAAGGCAAAATAATACAAGTGAAAGTAGGACAAGTGAAGTAGCTGCAAGAAAAACGTGGCATGCTAATTAAAGAACAGAAGCACTGACTGACCATGAGAAAGGCCCAGGCAGGAATGAGCATGATCATTCCAGCTGCACTAGTGAAGAACTGCAGTTCTGGAGGGCTAAATAGGAAAAGAAATACATTAACTACAGTATATGAGCCACTTTCACAGCTAGTTCAAATACATTAAAATGCTATAAAGACTTCAAATAATATTAAAGAAAGCATATGTACTGTATTTCAGGTATACTCTATATACATGTTCATATATATTCATGAGACGACATTCATCAGAGTAAACAGAACTAGAAAAACGAATGAATATCAGATCAAAATATTCAAACTGGCATACAGGAAGTCACTGCTAATAAACACTGTGTTTTAGCATACTAAAATATTCGGTCCAGAGAAAGGTGTGTTGATAATAGTCATATAATCAGCAAGCTAGTAATGTGATGTGGCCAAACACAAAGCCGAGTTACTATTACAACCTTTAATCTAATTATTTAACTTTTTAAAGTGCATCCTGTAGTGTGTACTTATGTCCTATTAAAGCAATTATACTCTTATCCCTTCATCGCTCGGTGTCTGTTATGACACGCCCTGCATGCTCCTGAAGACTTGGCTGAAAAACTTAAAAGAATATCTCTTACTCTTACTGACACTCTGGACCCCTTCCAAAGGTGTTCAGTTCTTCCTTGCAGAAATCCTCAAGATATCAACAATTTCAACAAGATATGAACAATCTCATTTCCCCTCTTGTCTGTTCCAACCACTCAGCATTCAGCACCACCAGTATATTAATCACCGGCCTGATCATCTGTCATCATCTGCACCTGTTTCTCACAGGTTCATCACAAGTTAGATATTACAAGTTAGATATTATTTTTATACTTTAATGGTCCATAGATCACTGTATGGCTTAAACAAAAACATTTCTCTGAAACTGGTCAGGTGCAGGGACTGGTCTGATAACGAGAGACTAGACTGTTTTCTCTAATAGTGACTAGACTGTTTTCTGAATGAACTTCCTGTCAGTACAGCCGAGTCACTGTACAGCCGACGACTATACACCCATCTGCTTCTTAGATATTTTGAT
This sequence comes from Clarias pachynema, assembly GCA_030014365.1. Lineage (NCBI taxonomy): Eukaryota > Metazoa > Chordata > Actinopteri > Siluriformes > Clariidae > Clarias > Clarias pachynema. Next base: position 22,076,359 of record JAQMYL010000039.1, on the reverse strand, counting down.
TAATTCCCACTCAAAATCCTTCCCAACAGTGTTTAACTGACGGTACTTATAGTTAGTAACTATACAGTTTAAGGATCCCACTGTGTAAGGATCACTTTTGTAAGTCGTTCTTGATAGGACAAATGCATAAATGTAAATTTAAACAAGAGTCAAAAACAGTCCAGAAAGCCTGGAGAATTATTATTTCTATGCCTTTCGAATGCTTTTTGACACCCGTTCCAGGATAAAAAAATCTTTATAAACTTTGTTTTCAGTATTCACCTGTGAACAGGAAAAACACGTTTTTTTGGCTTTTAAGAGTGCATGCAGCATACACTTTATCTGCTGTGTCCAATGTCTATGGGAACCTTTTCAGGTTGTGTTTACACTAACCCTAACCCTTTTGAAAAATACCTGTGTACATATGGACATACATATGGAGCATCACCACACAAGCACGTTGTTAGCTATTATTTGTTCCCTGCTCATCATTTTCCATTTTAAAAGGCTGCAATAAATTATTTTAGCATCCAGAGCTCAAAAACATAACACATTTTGATATAATCTGCAATTTAACAAACTGGCTACTACATGATTTCATAAAATGCAGAGAAATACTAAACATCCGACATACTATTAGAAAATGTTTTGTAGTTTTGGAGAGTTCAAAAAACCTGCGCAAACCATTCCAGTGTTCTAGTCAAACCGAGACTTTTGATTGTGCAGAACTAGAGAGGTACATTTTTCTAAAGAAAATGTGAACGGTGCTTGCCGTAGCAAAACATTGCAACATGCTAGTCATGCTAGCGACAGGCTAATTATGTTGCTAACAACATGCTAATATAGTTAGCACAATGCTAGCTATATGCTAATGTTGTTAGCATCATGCTAGTAATATGCTAATGTTGTTAGCCTCATGCTAGCAACATGCTAATCATATTAGCATCATGCTAGCAATACAATCTGCTAATATAGTTAGTACAAAGCTAGCAATATGCTAATCATGTTCGAATCCTGCTAACAGCATGCTAATCATGTTAGCATCATGTTATCAATGTTGGGGTGTGGCTTACTAGCATAATAGTAAACGCGAAAGACTGATTTGGTTGCCAGAGTTTAACCCTGCCCGCCCCCCCTTGTCGCTAAGTAAATGAGAACCACATTTCAATTTTAAGTTCGTTTCCCTCGCTAAATGTTCACAGGAACGACTGTAGTGGGATAAGAGCCACCTCAGTCATACAGTCTGCTTTAAAACGTTTGCAGCGTTCAAATGTTTTGCATTCGAGTCTCGTCACCGTACTGTGCTTCAAAGTCTTGAGTAAATATTATCACAAGTCTTGGTTTGCCTTGACTTGATGGTTTAGTGGAGCACCTATGCAACATAATTTGCCCAATAATATTTGTCTGTCCTATATGGGTCTTAACAATCAGTGATTTAAGTGGCTCATTGTTGTCCACGGCTGAAATTCTGATACAGAATGTTTAGATAATTCTAGTACACTGAGTATACAAAACACTCACCTGAATTTATATTTGTCTCCACTTAGCAGCTTCTTAGAAAACACATTCTGTAAGCTGCAATGCAATGCAAAAAAAAAAAAAACAGAGCAATTAAATCAGTGATTATGTTTTTTTTGTTGTTGTTTTTTTTGTTAATGAGTACTACAAGATTCTGGACGACGTACCAGTCCATGATGTTGGTGGAAAGAGCAGCAGAGAAACCCAACATGTTGAAACTGATTTCAGTGGCTGTACAGAGCGCCAGACCGGCCATTACCGGGAACAGAGACAAGTTCACCCAAAGACCTGTTGATCAAACACACAGCATGCTGTCAATGTATGAGGTGAAATCTGTGGCACAACTATTATGTGCAACTTTCCTGTACACAGAGTTTATTGTCTATGCCTCCTATAGCCATTGTAATCAGAGATCTTCTTAACAAAGCCAGCATTTAAAGAAGAGTATCTATCCACAATAAATGTAAATTATAAAACCCTCAGGGTGTGCTGGGAAAACAGCCACCCCCATGGTGGCGTGATGCAGGCTAACGTGAATTTAAGTTAGACTTTCATGCTTTGGAATATTGTATAATGTCCTCAAGACAAGTTAGCTCATGTTATCAAAGCATTATAACGATCTCTCTCATTAGAACTCCCTTTTCTCCTTCTTGAAAAAAATAAGCACAAATTTATTATGAAATAAATCTTAAAAATATGTGTTTTGTTTATAAAATATTTTAGAAAGCCCTCAGCCCTGTTTGCTCAACGACTAAACTTGAAACGAAAGCAGAAAGCACTGGTCAGACACTAATGATTTGTTTATGAATATTAAAAGCGCCGATATTTAACCGTCCTCTTCTTATACACACAAAGTTCTGGTACACAAAGACGCATGGTGCAGTTTTTTATGGCTTCATTTTATGAATATGTTTAATGAATCAGAGATAAATCAAGAGTTAGTGCAAGGCTGTAACACTTGACAATAATTTGTTAATCATTAACGCAGGCTTTATGAGGAACACTGATATGACAGACGGCTTAAAAAAGAAAAATCAGTAAACATCCTTTTTGATAGCATAGTGACTGATTTGAAGTCCTGGCATCAAGCGTTCCTGGGTTACCTGTGTATTCGCCCAGGATCAGTCTGGACATTATGACGGTGAAGATGGGTGCTGAGCTTTTCACCGTCTCAGCGAATGACACGGCTACACTTTTCAGACTAACCAGCCCCAACACCACAGTGGTGAACCTGACCAGAAAGTAAAACAGAAAGGGGTGAAAAAAAAACATTTTCCATGAGAATCATATTGTAGAAAATATGTTAAATATTTTGCATATTATTATTACACCAGGTGACAAACTACGAAGGTAAAACTGAACTGTTCCATGTTTTTAGTGAATGTTTTTGTACAAACTGAAATCTTAGACTCAACTTATCCTGTTGGTAGAGATTTAAGGAATAAAAAGGTTCTCCAGTAAATATGTACAATAATAAAATTTCTGCTATTTATGTCAATTCGATTTGATTTCTAGGCATTGATATCTTTTTACTCGATTGAATAGCACCAATGTTTAGTGTCTGATCTGTTTCAGACAGCTGTATTTCTTGCAGCATTCGAAATATTAAAAACATAATGCAAGTGTCTAAAAAGCATTGAAATGTGTAACTTCTATTGTTGATTCTTTAAATTTAATGCTTCATACAAAGCAATAATCTAGGGCTGGGCAATTAATCGAAAATTAATCAAAACTGGCATTCAAAACCTTCACATAATCTGGGCCCAGGTTAATTATTATAATTTTTTTAATTCTGTATATATATATATATATACACACACACACACACACACACACACATAGATATATATATATATATATATATATACACATA
>JAQMYL010000039.1:22042131-22061323 GCA_030014365.1 Clarias pachynema | reverse complement strand
ACGTGTGAAAGGAGCTGCATAAGAGAAAGCGTTACATACAAGCTCATTTTAAATATTATATTTCATGCAAAATAAATTAAATCGCTGGTTTAAAAAAGCCCTTAATATCGATATTTTTACTTTTGGATCGATGATTTTCGATACAACCCCTATATTGAAAGTATCAATATACGCCCACCCCTACCGTACAGGCAGAAAACAAAAGATGCTGGATCAACTACACTGAACTCCATACGACACCTGAACACACACCCAGTCTAGTCGGCTCGGTTTACACTTAGAATATATGCCTTCATTTGGGACGGAGATGCTTGTTGATTAGGGAGGTCAGACGAAAATGGCAAGATTCAAGGTTCAAGCTCAGTCACTCTTTAAAAGTGGCAAAAAAGCATCTCAGAAAAGAGAAAATGTCAAATATTGAAGTGGATGCTCTCCAAGAGCAAGTTCCACTTTTTTTTCCAGTCATCAACTTTTAAGTTTGGGTGATTTAGTGCCCAGTGTAGCCTTAGATTCCTGTTCTCACCTGACAGGAGTGAAACTTGACGCGGTTTCAAAGTTCAACTGTTAATTGATAAGAGATGGCAAGAGCAAATCGGGACTGTCATGTTTCACCTTAACCTTCCTGTAGGTGCAGTATCTACACAAAGGACTTTTAAATATCTATATTTATGTCTATATCTAAATTTCTATGGCATTTTTCAAATAAATAAAGGAATCCAAACTATACAATAATCTCCTTTGAGTAGTTGATCTTGAGTTGTGTCTGCTATTTATGCTCCGTCATAACTCTAAATGCTCTTCTCCTCTGCAGCAGCGGTAAGTCTTGGTCTTGTTTTCCACTGATGGTCTTCATGAGAAATATTCTAACAATATAGTTGCTCACAACTGTTACTCTATTGTGTTGTTCTTCCCTTTAGTACAGTTTAAGTTCCCATATCCGCCTCCAGTACATTCCGTTCACATGGGACTTAAGGTGTAGGTCTTGGTTGTTATAAGTTTTCCTGCTCTGCACACTGAGTACAATGTAATTAATCAGGGCCAAATTCCACAACCCTAGTTCAGTTCAGAAATGCATACCAAAGTTCAGCTAAGACTCAGATCGACCTTCTGCAGTCCAACTGAGCTAAATCAAATGGAATATTTTGATTTAGCATAGTTACTGAGAATGAGAATCACCAGGGACCTCCCGATACGATATGATCACGCTAACTAGGTGCTGATTTGATTTGTGTTGCACTTCTGCAAGAGTCACAATTTTTGAAGTATCCTAAATCGATTTTTTTTTCACATCTATAATATTTAGTATGTAAATATTATAATGAATGTAACTGTTTTTCTTTCTCTAGGAGATATTTCCACAGTGTTTATACCAAAAAGTGAATGACTGCCAAAGGTAGCACGATCTGATTGGACTCCCGTAGAGATGCGATTTATTTTTATTTTTTTTCCGTGGAACGAGAGCTGTGGAAGAAAAACCTAGAATGACCAAGACCTATTGTAATGTACTTGTATGCACCTTACGTTTGATTTCAGACAGAAACAAACAAACAAAAAAACAGATTACACTGTTAATGCTACAAGTGGCGATGTTGATTTCGAACCTCAGGTTGAAGTTTAAAACTGTACACTCATCGACACGGCTTGGCACAGTTTAAGATCGGGACCGGAGGGTTTGCATTAATCATGGTAAGTTGTGTGTTTTTTTTTTTGACGTATTATTGAATTCAAGAGAGCAAGAGGAAAAAATAAGATAAGAAGTTCTACAATAATAAAAGGTAACCACAATAAATAAATATTATATTTGAATATTCATGGTATAAAAGTAATAAACACTTCAGGGCATGTTGTTAAAGTAACATCTCAAATATTTTATCCTGACATTACAAAACAAATAGCCTAGTGTGCATCTTCTTTAATAAAGTAGTTACAGCGAATTGCTAAAGCTAATTACTTCATGCTGCCATAACAACTGGGCGGAGCTTAAGGTAGGCTTCCTTCCCGGAAATGCCATGAGCGGTAATTAGGCAGGTGTAACTAACTAACTAACTAATTAATTACATCCCAGGTTTATGGAGTTAGCTGGCTTCCTGGCGTATCCCTGTGGGTTGTGTGTTCATGGACACGTTGACACGGTAGTCTGTAGCAGCAGAAGAGTAAAAACTCAAATTCGGTTTCTCACTGTAATTGAAACCATTTTCATCCATCCTAAAATTAAGGATGCATTTACAGACGTGCAGTTCACTGTCAAATGAAACGTCAAAGCGCTTAAACTGGATAAATAATGTGTTTTAGGTTCATGCCAATAAAACACTGCTGAACTGAACTAAGAGAGAAAAAGCTACAGCACCGAGTTTCAGTTCAAATTCAACAGGAAATTTAGGAAAAGACCTTGGCTGTGATCAACATGACCACAAAGAGGAAAACTAGACAACCAATCATCATTTAACTTGCAATAAACAGGAACCGAAAACATCACAGAGAAGAAGACAGAACAGGAGGGGAAGAGGACGTTACCTGCCACATCGCGAGCAGCTCTCCAACAACGAGTTGCACCACTTCACCATCGCCAGCACGGCTACAATAACAGTGCAGCTGGAAATCAGATATCGAGGCTATTATACTGCTTTGTTGTTACTCTACACGGATGATGTTCCTCTGTGCCGCAAGACTTCCCTCTGCTCCACCACAACGTGTCGACGTTCCATGGACGCGTGTCAAATGCCAAACCGCCTTCCTACCTCCTACTCAAGTGCACTTCAAACTCTTCAATACAATCGCTCCTAGTCCACTCTGCGTACTGCGCGAATTTATTTGGGATTTAACCGACCTCTTAGCCGTGGTTGGCCCGTTCGAAGAAAAGCGTTGATTGTGTTTCTAACTGCGCAAATATTGCGCATTACACCTTTAAAATGTTTGGTTATAAAATGTACTTTAGCTGATTAAAATACAAATACTGAATTATTATACATGAATTACGAGTAATATTATGCCTCGTTTAAGTTAAATAAATACAAAATAAACGTTAATATTTTTTTCGTGAAAACAAATATGTTGCACTTTTAATGCGCATTACTGACTGGCTAAAACGAGGTAAAAGCGGAAGTTCGCGTGTTGTCGTCTTTCAGCCCCTCCCGCTACTTGAGATGCATAATAAAATGTAGCGACAGCGAGTAAGATTGGATATTACATGCCCGATGTACAGCTGAAAGCATCGCTGTCCTGGTTGGATTTGGCTCAATGGACGAGATTCGGTAAGCGTTCAGCTCAAAACCCACTTGTTGACGTTAGCAGGAAGCTAAAAACAGCGGGGTCCAGTTACAAATACAAATACCTCCCCTTTTGACGTAGTGCACTATGTAGGATGCAGATGTTGACATCTGATACCACTTTTTTTTTTTTTTTTTAAACAACATTTTCTGTTAAGATTCTTATGATCAAGCCATAACGTATTCTAATCACAGCACTTGTCAGAGTAACTAGTGTAGTAGAGTAACTAGTGAACATATGTCATGATGAGTGTTGAACCATGTGGGATAATCAGGATGCAGAGTGTGAGGTTCGGAAAACTTTACTTTGATATACTGCTGTTGAAGACTTTGGTTCTGATTATTAACATATATATGCTTGCAATCCATTTTAACAATCTGATTTAATATGATTATATATTTGCATCTCTGTCCATCCTTATCTATCTCTTCATCTATCCATCTTTGCAGTCCATTGCTGCCTGGGCGCCATGAGAGCATGGAGGCTCCTTCTCTAAACCTGAGGCCAAGGCATGAGGAGCTTTTACCCACACCATGTGGACCAGTAAGTCATCTGACTCTGGAGAATAACTCCCATAAACTCGCTCTTTCACATCCCATTCAGTACTATTCCCTTTTGTTTTGTTTTTTCTGTCTAGATGAAGCAGTGGTCGGAGCTCCAGCTGTTGGTGAAGGTCTACTTCTGCTTCACGATAATCTCCATGCTTGCGCTTTTCATCCTCACTGTAGTTAACCTCGCGACAGAAAAGTGGAAACAGGGTGAAGACGATGATCTCTCCATTTCTATCATCCAGATTGTGGGAATCGGTAAGGCGTTACATACGCTCTATAACGTACTATAGAACTTCTTTTATAATAAGAGCCAGCAACAAGTCAAGTCAAGTTTAAAGGAATGATGTCAGTTATAAAAACCTGTCCGCCAGTATTATTACTACTGAACAAAATTATTTAAAAAAAAAAAACCTGTCTGCCAGTATTATTACTGCTGAACAAAATTATGAAATAACCTGTTTGGCAGTGCCCATGAAATTTATCACGGCTTATAGAATTTCTATTTATGGTGTTCTGTGGTTTGTGTGCTCCAGTTACAGTATAGACGGATCTCACATAAAATACTGACAACTTCTGAAATGCAATGCTGTATTTAACAATGCCGTGTGTTATTAGATTCAATGCTCCTGTGGTGTTTTCCCAGGGTTCTGCGTGTACTATATCATACGAGGTGTGTGGCAGGAAAACCGGCAGGAGCTGATTGTTTTTGTGCTGTGCGTCCTCGTGGTCATGGTGCGTTCCATCGTCAACTTCAGCATACTCAAAGAGAAAGAAACGCTGATAATGGTACGTCTGCTGTCTTTTTGGCACCATCAACCACGACTGATCTCTCCCTTAGGTGTGGTTCTTTGTCCTGTTAGAGCTTTAAGCTTGCAAATGCTACAGATTTTGCATCTCTGATGGACTTTGGCCAAGAGAATTGCTTTTACAAGCAGCTCAACTAAAGCAGCTGGGGCTTTCCAAATGTAGAGGGTGAAATAGGAACAGAGTGTATACGCAGGAGCATGAGCTTGTGCAAAAAGGAAGTCAGTTAAGAGGAAACTAGATGAGACGGTTACACATTACACACAGTGGAAGATAACAAACCATTCATCTTCTTGTAATGTAAATATTCAAGGGTTTTAGGAATCGAAAGTTTGGTGTTGTGTTAAATTAGCATAAAGGGAACAAATCTGTCAAGCACAATTGACATTTTAGGAATCTAATCATGATTGGCAGCAAATGTCTGACTGAGTTTCCTCAGGTTATACTGATTTGTTTTGCAGGTGCGCTTTGTGTGCTTTATATGTGTGGGTGTGGTGCACTTGATCTGTGCCTTGCTGCTCATCTGCAGGCCCAACATGATGGCCTTCAGGGTAGGCGGAGCTTTGGAAAGCTTGCAGAAGCAGTACCGTCTGCTCAACCTCTGCTTCTCAATGGTGACTTTTGATCTTCAAGCGCAGGTGAGTTCCTGATAGGATCAGAAATTCAAAAGGATGCGCTTGGGTGGTTTCACATGTCTCAGAGGAAGCATGTGATAATCCTCACCCTTCCTTTTTTTATAGTAGTCGTATGACAGGGAGGACAAGTGACTTGTAAGTGCAAATTGGGAACTGGCCAAGACTAAATTTGGAAGAAAATCAAGTGCATGGAATAATGAAGAATGAAGACTACTGTCCCAACAGGAAAGGACAGTGGACACTCTTGCAGAGAATGTCTAAATCAAGCTAGAACGGAATGAAAAAAATTTATAGTTGCAAAATGAGACCAGGGCTAGCTAGTGTAAAAGGATCAGCTATTCTTCACGGAAGAAAAATAAGCCTACATAGGCATAAGGCTTTTTTTTTTTTTCTGGCAGCTATATCATCTTATTATATGAGGGGCATTCAAGTAAAACCAAGTATGACTCTAAATTGTGCAGAACTACAATAAATACATATGACCTTTAACATAATATTTTTATGGTTTTGATATTACTATTCATTTCACCTTTCAGAGATCCAACCTACACACCTTCTACCCATACATGAGAATAAGAAGTAAACAAAAAATTAAGAACAAAACACTCTTGAGTATAAAGGTGTCACTGTTTGTTAGAGCAAGTAGCCCTTTAAAAATATAGGGGCAGGGTTGTACACAATAGAGTTATCCTTTTTTCAGCATAAGTTAAAACATTCAAATGTTTTACTTCAGCTTGAAGTCTCATCACTGTACTTTGCTTGAAGTCTTCCGTGAAAATCAATCAGTTTTCACAAGAATTTTCATCACAAGTCCTGGTGTGCCTTGAATGCCCCTCATTTATGTATGTATGTATGTATGTATGTATGTATGTATGTATGTACAGTATATTTATGATCTAAGTATATAAATGATCTAAGTATATAAGCACATAAAGTACATCTCAGTCCTCCAGTCTGGTCCAATATAACTAAAACAGCTCAGTGTTTCAAGCTGGATAAGCATAAAGTTTTGTATCGTGTGGGTCAGGGGTTAGCGTTAGGCTTATAAGGGGATTTGGAGCCGCTTCCATCTACCTCTGCAGTGAGGTTTTAATAACGATAATTTTTTTTCTACCCCGGTTTTACGACAATTTTTATTGTGAACTAGTCTTAATCGAATGTCCCAGAGATTTATTTTACACTGTAATAAAGATCTATTTTGAGTTTCTGCTCAGGCCATGGTTCACATCATGCTCCCGCAGGTCTGTGTTAAGTAGCTGATGATGAAGGCACTTTTCCCTTTTTAGGACAAAATGTTCACAAGGGAATGGCTACAGGAGAAAAAAAGATCTGTCTTTTGCAATGGCCCTGTCAATGCCCAGGTCTAAATTCTCTTAAAGAACTGTGGAATGACTTTGTGCAAAAGAGGTTTCTGCAATTGACAGTTTAATATAAGGGTGGAACAAAATTGCCAAATCAGGATGAGTACACAAAGTGCTGTAAGCATATAGTGCAACTAGGTAATTGCACCAATATTTTACTTGTGAAACTAATCATGGAAAATGATCTTGGTTTAATTTTTTTTCAACACGTTACAAAAGCCTGCAATGTTCTCGAGTGTGTAGACTTTCAAGTCTTTGTAGTTAGTGCATTAGTTACAAGCCTGTGAGAAACTTAGCAGTTATTTTTAAGGAGTGACTGTTATGTGTTTTGCATTGTTGACTAGACGTGCTTGTGCATCTTGATCCTGACCTCTGGCCCGTCTGTGTCCCCCACTCATGCAACCATTCTGGCGATTGGAATCGCTTGGGCGATAATCACTGCTCTGACTGGAGCCATTTCTGTAAGTTACTGTAAATTTCACAATTGTAATTTGCTCTGTTAATTTCCTAACACGCCTTAAAATGTGTTTTCTCACTGAGATATGTTACAGTAAGGATTATACTAAATTGTGGTGGACTGCATGCCTCCCAGAGACGCCTTTATGTCATTTACTGAATGCATTCATTGGTTCACAAGAGGCTTAGTTCTGGTTTATGCTTCTGTATATACACACACACACACACACACACATACACTAGCATTATTATGTGTAGTTGATTTAAAGAGTTTTTAGAGATAGTAAAAGGGTAAAGCTAAAAATAAGCTGATCAGCTTTAATGTAATGAATGATATTACTATTTCAGATTGAAGCTCACGTACATGTCTGCCTGTCTTTCTGTACGGCAGAACTTTAATAAACTTAACTTTAAAGTTTAAACAAAACTTAATAAATTAATAAACACTAGTTTATTAATACAAACAAATAGAATTTTGTAAGGTTGCGTGTCTTACACCTTGTTAACACCAAGTTGTACTTCTTCCGTATTCAGTCACACCCCCTATTTAAAGTAAATGATTAAATCCAGCACATAACTGTTCATAACATTACTTGTTAACCTTAACATTTTAATTTTAGCACATAACACTGGGCTTGTTTAACTCATATTGGCGTTCCACATCACTGCTTTTTATTAGCGCCACGTTTTCGGAACATATGAGCCAAACTGGTTTTAAACGTCCTGCAAGAAGATTAAGCATACATTGATCTGCCCATTCATCTTTGAAGGTTCAGTTTCATAGTGCAGTTGCCTTTTTTTGGAGTATTCCGTGCTGTCTCGTGCACTGTTGTAAAGTTGATTCAAAGTTAAACATTGGATGTTTGCACTCTGGTGCCAGATTCCGACCTGCGACAGAGATTTGCTAACAGATTCCAGCAACCATCTGTAAATTACTGTCTGACTGACATACAAATAATATTAACATTATAAATATCATAAATAAATAACCCTCATTATTAGTGTTATTTATTTATTTATTTATTTATATTATCCATATTTCAGTTGGACAGTACAGTAATTTACAAACGGCCCTTTATTTACACTGAAGGCGAGATGCTGTGCCGGATTCTGTTAGCCCAGAGCGCGAATATTCAATGTCCAACTTTAAACCAACTATATTGTGGTGTGTCGCACGTTCGTTTCTGTTTCATTGAACGTTTGGGCGCCTAATAGGTGCATCATGGCCGCTTCTGTGTCTTCCGCATACTCTATGTATTTACGGTAAACTATCATATGTATTGGCTCTGTTGAGTGACGCGTATAGCCACGCCCACCTAAAGGAAAAAAGGCGAGTCTCCAGAGTTTTGGTTCGATTCCTGGTCTGGTTCGATTCCTGCCTCTGTGTGCATGGGGTTTGCATGTTCTCCCCTTGGTGTGCTTGGTGGGTTTCTTCCTACAATCCAAAGACATGCAGATTAGCCTGATTGGTGTTTCCAAATTGCCTGTAGTTTGTGAATGAGCATGTACGTGTGTGCCTTGTGATGGATTGGCACCCTGTCTATGTCCTAAGTCTCCTGGGATAGGCTCCAGGCCCCCACGACCCTGTATACAAGATAAAGGAGTATAGATGATGAGACAACGATATACGAGGGGGTATCAAAAATGTTTAAGATTTGCACCCCACTGATCCGGTCGCTTACGTTGTACGTCCTCCCTTGGCAGTACGCCTGGCAGTAGAATCTGCTATTGATGGTCCGGAGACTATAAATGATGAATAAAGTGTATTCTCACTATCTAATTATTACTGGTACAGTATATTGCTATCAAGCTCAAATCAGTTTTTGCTTTGCATCTGTTTTTCAGGTTTTAAAAGAAAAGAAGATATTGGTCTGGGTTTTTGTCCTCATGAACTTACCTCAGCTTGCTTATTTCATTTACCTGCTGTACACGGTGAGTCTGGAAACACATCGTAATTCACAGTTTTGTTTACATTGTTGGTGTAGAAGGGTGAGTCAAAAATTATCTGCACTCTGGTTATATTAAAACCCTTGTTGGCTGCACTGTCTCATGGCTACTGTCTCACTGCTTTACTTCTGATGACGTGAAGACAGTGGTGCATTCATGGCTTGCAACTCAGTCTAAAATATTTTTAATGAGGGAATATGAAAGCTGGTTGACAGATGGATGAGGTGTATTAAAAAGCAACAAGATTCTGTTGTGTTTGTCTTACATAAAATTCATTAAAATAAATTCTACAGCCAGAGTGCGAATTATTTTTGACTCACCCTTGTGCATGGTCCTGTTAAACATCTTGGTAGAAGTCTAGATGAGAGTGAATAGTCCACATCCTATTCCAGCCCTTGAAACCCTTTTTGTTTTGCCTCCTAGATCATTACCGACTGGGGCCAGAGTAAAACCTTTATCCTGGAGGCCGCCTCCATAATAGGCTGTGTGACCTCGGTCATCATCAAAGGTGTGCTGTTCTGGGGCTTGGTCCATCTGCACCGCAGCTTCGGCCAGGGTCTGCGCGAGAGAAGTAAGGGCTGCTGTGCTCACTTTCAAAAGAAAAGAAATAAAACTTTAAATACATTTTATTTGAAGCAGGTACATCTGCACATTCAGGTTGGTTCAACCAATCATGTAGCAGCAGCGCAACAGAGAAAATCTTCTGAGATCATAGATTTAGACCCATAGACACCATAGATCGCTGTGCAGTTTGTTGAAACTAGTGCAATTTGTTTGTTTAAAAGTGCAATTATTGTTTTGTCTTTACTTTTTCTCTTGTATTTATACACTGTACTGTCTGTATTTTTTTATTTGCACAATTTTTTTTCTTTGCTGCTGTAACAAAGAAATTTCCCCGCTGTGGGACGAATAAAGGTATATCTTATCTTATCTTATCTTATCCTGTCACCTACAGTAGAGCGTCTCTAACCAGACGGCAGAACTAGCAGTCAGATGGGTTATTTTTCCTTCGGCCAGATAAAATTTATAGTCTATACTCGTGTGAAAATGAGCAGTTTTTAGCATCCTTAACATATCAACAATGCCTGGTGAAAATCACATTTCTTTCCCCATTGGTACAGTACATTTGATCTGATCCTCAAGCGAAGCTCTTACTCTTTAATATAATACACTACATATGGGGTTCTGGACTCTTCAGACCACATGACCTTTTTCCATTACTCCAAAGTATTTAAAATCTTTATTCTTCCTAGCAAGGGGCACTGGTGGCTCAGTAGGTGTTTCGCCTGCCATACGAAAGGCCCGGGTTTGATTCCCAGCCAGTGCTCAAACCCCCGGCACTGGATACGGTTCCGGTCCCAAGTCCGGGGAAATGGGAAGGTTGCGTCAGGAAGGGCATTCAGCTTAAAACCTGTGGTATGTGCGGACCAAGTGTCCGCTGTGGCGACCCCTTGCTGGGAGCAACCGAAAGACCAACAACAACAACATTCTTCCAAGCAAATTCTCAAGCCTTTTTTCCTGATTAGTCTTACTAATAAGTGGTTTTCTTATGGCCACACAACTGTTTACTCCCAATCCTGTGTTGTTGCTGCACTGTGTATGGAAATGCTCTTACTTTGACTTTAGTTGTTTTCTTGGCATGACGCAGGCCAATAATTTGTCCCTTCGGAAACATCTTTTCCTCAACTGTGCATTCTGCATCAGGTTTAAAGAATTGCTGCCAGCTGAAACATATTAATCCTTGCAGTAATTATCTAATTAAAGTTTTTTTTAGAAAGGGACTATTTGTTGGCCATGTGCTATATAATTACTGATTCCTTATGAGCTATCATAAAAATATTAGATTCACCGTGCAAGTGAATCAGGCACTGCAGCATTGCTGGGATATTGAGCCACTGCATACACTTACTCGCTGCTTCGCCAACATTCCTAGTCAGGAGGTGCAAAGTAAGAATTTTTTATACAGAGTGTGTTTTCATCCTTTTCTCGCTGGCTATCAGTGTCCAGTTTTGACCATAGGAGTGTTGATGGTGAGATATTTATGCTTGGCTTATCACAACCCGGCAAAGAGCTGATTAGAGTCTGAATCAGATCCAAATGGATATATTTGGTTTGGATTGGTTTAACGTGACACATACGTATCCAGGGGAAAGGACGTATCTGCAGAAATGTGGTGTTCTAAATATTTGGACTAACAACCAAAACATAAATGAACACTGGATTTAAAGTGTTTTAAACTATGAAAGTGTATTCATTTGTTTAGTGGCAGCCCTTTGCTCTGCATACTTCACTAATGTCTGTGATTTCTTGCCAAAGGGTTGTTGAGTAAAATAATTTTACGAGCACACACCCATAGGAAATCTTCATATTTGTTTTGCATTTAATTATGTACAGTGTGATACCAAAGAAAACAAAATGTCATACTAAGCAAACAGACTGGTGTGAAAGCAGGCTAGCGTGCCACCTAAGGATTTAGTTAGTTAGGGTTTATGTCAGAATTAACCCTTGTTTTATTTCTAAAAATACTTATTAGACTAAAACCACTGTTTCTTTTCTTTATATAAAGCAGTATATTTCTTTATATATTACTGTGCATGTCTGATTTTGTTTCTCCGTTTGTCTTCAAAGTGTTCGCTCCAGATAAGCCGTGAGGATCGTTGTGAAGAGCACCAGCGTGCAAACATGCACTGTGGCCAGTCAGCAGCAGGGAGAACAATAATGCAACTTTATCACACAGCTGAATATGATCTTACAGCTAACCAATACTTCACTTGAACGCCGGTTCATCAACTGTAAGAGATGTCTGTGAATCGATTTTCAGACAGAAAGCGAGGGCAATGAACCAACACTGCCATTTGGCATTATTTTAAAAGTTTTTAAAAATTCAGCGAGCTAATTTTAAACTCTGAAAAAATGTCCTTTTATGTTTAAACGATAAAATTATTGCACATGAAAATGCCAAGTTAATTGTGTAATCCTTGTTCCTTCATTAATTAGCTTTTTTCTATCACTTAAATGAATATCTTTTAAGTATTTTAGATATTCACATAATCTAGTATAATCAGTATTTCTTTTAAACATTGTTAATACACTCCAATCAAATGTCTACAGAAATATATTTAGTGTTTGTTATTTAAATTTTATAGCATCAGTATAAATTCCCTAGCAAATAATAAGCATGCATCCTATTTGGGAATGAGAAATCTCTATCAAAACTCTTATGTCACATGTTACTGTTTTCTTTTACAATCCAGCTGTGTTGTAGTAATAACGATGAGGTTGAGGTTTGTGGTTTGTTTCCACTTAATTGAAAAAGATTTTAGTCCCAGAAGAAAGAGGATTGAATTGTTACTAGTTTGATATCTGTGACCCAGAAATGTGAATTATATGCAGAGTAGTGTAATTACCTTTTAGAGCAAAGCTTGCGAAAGTACATTGTATGCCAGTTGATGGGGGGGGGGGGGGGAAATCCTAATTCAATGCTTAATCAATTGCAGTTTTTTCCCCCTTATAACATTAATAGAGCCTTAATATTTTTATAGTCATGATTGTTCCAATCTGTAAATTGTTGACTGACCTGCTACAGTATTTTTTTTTTATTGAGTGAATTTCACACAAAATAAGTAAATGTATAAATAAAATAATTAATTCATGTTATTTGTATGTACAGTGGGGCTCAAAAGTGGGAGTTGGAAATTCTGGGATTTTATTTTTTATTTTATTGTGGAAATCCATTTCTAAACATTTGAAAAACAAAATCTGGACTATTCAATAGACATGACTCTCAATCTCCAAGTTTCACTTTAAATGTACAGTAAGTATGTTACTGATATTAAGCATGTCATTGCACAAACCACATTTGTTAGAATGTCTGAGTTTTATGTTGGTACTGAGATGACATGCTGATGGTTTTGATTTAAAATGGATTAAGTATGTGGCAGCTCGAGTGCACGCTGTCTTTCGAGCAGAAAAGGAGACTAACCAAATACTAAGAATTTACATAATTTATGTAAAAGTTGTTGCTCCTAGTGTCATTTTAATGAAAACTTTTAAACAGAAGCCTTTGCACTAGTGCTCTTAACATTTGGTCTTTTTTTTTTTTTTTCATTTTGTTTGATGTTTTAGTGCACATTTTACTGTCAATGTGAATTTTTATTACGATTTTACGTACTAACCTCTGAACTATCATTACGTTTCGGCAGGGACTGAGCTCTGTGTTAAACGGGAACAAATGGTCATTGTTCTCTCCTGTGATATTTTATCAACATTTCCCATGTAGAGACACCAAAGTTCATAGACTTTTGAAAATAAATTCCTTTTTTTATTGGAAACCAATGTTCTTTTTTTTTTTGTATTTCCCAGCACTGTTTCTACCTTATATTCACCTTATATTGTACAAAACAGAACTTTAACTATTTAACTATTCAAAATTTTTGTTTTCTGTTTTTTGATAGCATGGTTTTATTACTTTCAGAAACGTGTATTTATGATACAAAAATGTAATAAATTCTTTTTAATAATTGTGTCTTGCAGGCTCAAATCAGCTTTGTGTATTATGTCACAACATGGAATTACCAGAAATACTGTTAGTAAAAAAAAAAGAAAAAAGGGAAGTGAGAATGTTTTAAAACTTTTTCTTTTGGTTTGGAAAATCACAAACTGTGCAAGTTCCTAAAGTGAATGATTACTTCTTTTTATGAGGATTAATACTTGAATGAGTCTTCAATTGCATGAAAGAAAACAATTTCAGTTTTCTAAATTCCTAAATCAAACAATTTCTAAATTATTTCTTCAAATTAATCATTTAATTTGAATATAATTTGGAAAAATGTATTCCAAATAGTCTTCAACATCTCTATGTCATGATCTTTATTTACGTGGACAATATTTCTTCCATCTGATTTAAATGTTTACATGGACGCTGATCTGATAAGAATAGAACTTTTTCTGACATGCATAAAGTGGTTCTGTCTGCAGTGAAGTGTTTAATCTGCCGGAGAGGTAACAAGAAAACAGTATTTCAGAGATTGTCAGGGAGAAATGATCAACATCTTAAGCAAGTGGTGTGGATCTACTACAGTGCGTTTTGAAATGTACAGTAAATAATCTGTAATGGCTGACTCATTAAAAAATGTTTCAGGGCACATTCTCCCAGTGCTTGGTAGTTTCCTCTGGGACTCCGGTTTCCTCCCACAGTCCAAAGACATGCAGACTAGACTAGACTAATTGGTGTTCCCAAATTGCCCATGTTGTGTGAATGATTGAGTGTCTGTGTGTGTGTGGATGTACCCTGTCTCATGCCCTAAGTCTCATGGGATAGGCTCCAGGCCCCCTTTGACCCTTTATACAGGATAAAGCTGTATATGTGGTGAGGGAGAATAACACAGTTATAAATGTAAAATTTATGGGGTAAGACTATGGAAATAACAATACAAAGAGTTCAAAGTTCCTTGTATATAAGTGCATTTAGAGTTACCAGCTTCAGAAATCACCAATTAACAGCACCTCAGTTTAGAGCCGTTATTAAGGATTTACAGAGCATACGTAGCAGACACATCTCAATATCAACTGTTCACAGGAGATTATTCCAAGTTGGATGCCTTCAGGGTTGTTTTACAATGTAGAAAGAAATAAAATATATACATATATTTAATTTATTAGATTTTATAAAAAAAATTTGACAAACAAAGGGAAGGTGCAAGTGTAGACAGTGTACTGTATCTGTCTGCAGTGTAACAGTTGTTGTAAGAGATTGAGAGAATTAAAAGCATGTAGTTGATCATGTAAAATTCAGATACAGTTCTTGATCATGGCGAAAGTGTGCCTGGGAAAGGTTTTTGGGATGCTTTAGGTATTTTTACTGAAACCTGGCAACTTGATCACAATTTTATGCATGTGTTCCAATGTACTGTACTTTTGGTTTGGCCTTTTGGGTTTGGCCTACATTCAGACTTCAGTGATTGTGTGAAAACTAACCATGGAGGGCTGGTTTTGTGAGTAACCTTTATGTGATAGTAAAATCTTCAGTCTATTAAAGCACTGAAATTCATTTTATTATACGAGTCAGCTCAGTAGAGGAGGCTAAACCATGGCAGGTGACTCTTCTGCCAGGAAATAGCACAGTTAATGTTTTACAATGTAACTGTCAATGTTCAAATATTCATGCACCCAACTGTGTATACTGATAGTAGGCGCTCTGCAGGTGAACACTAAGGTGCTTTACTGTTGTTAATATATGTTAATATTCATTTGAATATTTCTGTCTAGTCTAATTGTGTGTTATACAGATTAGAACACAGTTATATTTTGGATGCTCTCTGTTTCCTATTCGTGGAGGTCACAGAGTTTGTTCTTTGGGTTTATATGTATTGGTGTTTCCTTCTTTCCTAATTTCTAAACTAAAATTACCTGCTCTGCAACTGTCAAGTTCCTTCAAATACTCAACTAATTGTAATTTGGAGTTTCAAATAATGTATGGATTTGTGTTTGAATGTGTGTATGGGTATGTGTTTCTGTATCTGATTGGACAGTTGTGTTGCTATATGTTTTAGGAGATTAATTTCTTTGGACAAATGGTTAATAAGGAGCTCTCTGTAGTGTAGGGTGTTGTCTGGAGTGGTTTTTATGCGGAGCCAGAATTTTACTGCTCTTTTTTTTTTTTTTTTTTAATGGAGGGGTCAAATCACAAGCTCTGTCTGCAGGCGTTGGGAAGTGAACACCATGATGCTCTGGTTCACTGATAGAGCCCATAAACAGCAACACTTATCTAGGATGGAATGTTCTGCTGTATATCCTCTGGAGTGGGAGGCTTAAAATTAGTTGTTAAAATGTTATATCCTACTGAGGCTATACCACTTGGAGAGGTCAGTTTCTTATTAAACATAATATTTTCAAATGTTTATGCTATTGGGATTTTGGGGAATGTTTCAGGAGTAATTTCCTTAATCCAATGTATGTAATTTTTTTTTTTTTTTTTTACTTATGTCTTGGGATACTATATGTCTGAGATAATAATTCAAAACTTATTAAAGAATCATTGACATATTAGTTTTCCAACGTCTTTACACCTTTGTGCACACACGCTTTGAGAGTTCCATCAATAATGCCTGGGGGCACGACAGGGTTTTCTAACAGTGGTAAATTTCTAAGTGGGACGTTGTCAAGGCCACATAATTCAGAGGTTCTTGAATCATTTTATAGCTATGAGTCATAGCTGGCAACACTGTGATGTAGTGGTTAGCACTGTGGCCACGCACCTTTAGGGTTAAGGGGTTGGCATATTCTCCCCGTGCTTAGTCGGTTTCCTCCCATATTCCATAGACAGGCAGATTAGGTTAATTACCACTCTCAAATTCTGTGTGTGTGTCTTCTGATGGATTGGCACCCTGTTCAGGATGTACCCCAAATTTGTCTCCTGAGATTGGCTCCAGGCCCCTGCAACCCTGTACAGAATTAGTGGTATAGAAGATGAATGAATGAAGGAATGAAACGAATCAGTCAGTAAGGTAATTCTTGTGAAGAAGTGTATTTGTGGAAAGCTTAATATAGATGTTTATCTGAGTTGGTAGCTTGTTGAAAATGCTCAAAGATTTATGAGTACCAAAGTAGACTTAGGGTCTCTTGTAAATCTGTTAATCATTTTTATACATAATAATAAATAATGATCTGTTTGTGATATTTTTGTCTTTTTAAATTAAACTTGTTTAAAAAAAAACATCATTTTGTATGGTTGAAGAGGATCTGTTATGCAAAACATAAAACTTTTTTAGACATTTTTTAGACATGTAGCTGGGTCTCCATTCTCTGTTAGAAATATTGACTTTATTATCAATTTTTAATGCCTAGTTACTTTTCACCCACCCTGTAGAATATACAAATTTGACTTTTTATATTACAGTAAAAATGTCGTGATATTTAAGTTTTTTTAAATGCACTGTACCCGGAATTTAGTCTTCACTCTAGACTGATGTCTAGCTTTGTCCAAGAAAAATGAAAAATCATGAGTTGTTGATCAGTCAGGGCATGTCAATCAGCACTCCCTCCAACAGCGCTTGGACTGGGATCAGATAAAAAAAGGGATTAGATAAAAAGAGTAATTTTAGTACCAAATAAAATTAGAATACATTTCAGTTATAAAAAATAAAAATAATAATAAATATATTAATATTTTTCCTTCTGTGGGGCAAAAATAGTGCTGATTATAATTGTATTATATTTTATTTTATATATACTGTATATATGATTAATTTACGTGAAAAAGTATTATTATTAATACAAAAAAATAGCTAATCTATTAATAGTCATGAAAAAAAATTAATTTAAAGTACTGTAACTAAAGTCGCTCGGACACCTTTTATTTTAACTCGTGAGTAATAATCTGAAATAAACATAATAGATTTTAAGAGTGTACAGTTTGTTCTTTCTTTCTTTAAGCATACTTGTGCCCAGACAGTGTAGCACACCCCCACCTACAACATTTCCACCAGCTGCCACTGCTGCACATACAGTACTTTAATTATTTATATATTAGTAACATATAAATATTATATATACTGTGAATAAAATATACAATAAAATATAAAAAAACAAGATGTTAATAATCCAGCATAAGATAATATGAAAAATCTGCGTGTGCCACTCTGAGCAGTGATGTCAGGTCGCCATGGTGACGGTATAGCTGCATCAGGTTTATATTTCAATTGTGTTCGGACACTCTGGCTGAAAACTGAAGAGTTTTACTCTGCGACTCTGTTACTGAGATTTCTCTATGAGCATTGCTACTGAGACTTCAGGCAGGAGAAGCCTCAGAGTGGCGAGTTCATTACCACCGGTCAGTTAATAACCGAGTTTAGTCTGCAGTTTCTCACTATTTATTTATTTATTAATCATGACAGACTGTCATGGCGTGATATCGTAACAGGCCTATTGAACACCTATTGAACATGGGGAGGGAAGAGATGATCATCGAAGGGGAAATCGATGAAGAAGACAAAGAGGAAGAGGACATTGATGAAGAGGATGAAGACGCCCCACCAAGGAGAAGACTATGTTTGGAGGAAGAAGATGAGGACGATGAAGTTTTTGATCTTACTAATTTGGAGAGGAGCTCCTCCCCATTAAGGAGCTTATTCCCTAGCTTGGTGCACCATCCCAATATCATTGTGTGTTGCACCAATGAAGTTTTCTGGGAAAGAAGAATGAGTGAACAAATGATGGACAACATTGAAGGGGCCTCTCCCAGTCGAAGGCAGCGTGCAGAGGAAGAGGATGAGTGTGAGGAGCTGACCAAAGAGCTCATCTTCTTTGGGAAGCTCATTCCCAACTTCACAGTTTCCAACTCCATCCTCTACCATGGACAATGAGCACTGGTCGGAGCTGCTCAGTGACAATGATGATGTGGATCAAGATGAAGATGACGATGAGGAGTTTGAACAGACTGATTCAGAGAGCCACTCATCCTCCTCGGCAAGACCTTTCTCTTATTTTGAGTACATCACTGTTAGGGAAAATGTTTCCCGCTACAGTCTTGCCTTCTGGTGGATAAGAGAGCAATATATGCGTTCTGAGGAATGAGCTCTGCTGCCTGAGAACCTGCTATCTCTGAATGGTGTTCCAACTACACCATTCACAAGTCTACTACACCAGCTCTACCGGTCCTTGTAGACTTCAGCAACGCTACCATCATAATTCTGCTCCCGGTTGGATTTTTTCCCCCATTGTTTTCATTAGCGTCCTTTTTTCTTACACTTACTGATAATGCTAGTTGCAAGTCCTAATAATAGTTAGCTAATAAGATAATGGCTTAAAAAAACAATAGTGTAAAAAAAAAAAAACACAAAAAAACTTAAAACTTAAAAATTTCATTCCTGTTTTTCTGGGGTAAGTAAAAAATAAATAAAAAATCTGTGATAAGTTTTTCATTCCCTCGCTTTTGGGCATAGTCTCATAAAGTATTTTAATCCTTTATTTTTGTGTATAGTCTCATAAAGTAAGTATTTCATTGTTGTGTTTCTGTGCATAGTCTCAACAATGGTGGGTATTTAATTTCTTTGTTACACAGTAATTCACAAATAAATTGTTAAAAAATCATACAATGATTTCCGGATTTTTCTTTTTAGATTCTGTCTCTCACAGTGGAAATGCACCTATGCTGAAAATTGTAGACCCCTCC
>JAQMYL010000039.1:22022316-22042031 GCA_030014365.1 Clarias pachynema | reverse complement strand
AAATTGTAGACCCCTCCATGATTTCTAAGTAAGAGAACTTGCAAAATCACAGGGTGATCAAATACTTATTGACCTCAATGTATATGTGTTCAAACACCTGTGACTGTTAAGGGTTTCTGTAAAGGACATTTGAATAATTAATTCAGTTGACTGTCAGCCACTGTAGCCACCTTCAGAACTCTTGGCCTCCTTCAACAGACTCCATCTTCTTTTTAGAGTTTAGAAGGACAGTAATGATTATTATTCTCACTAATAATCATCACCACTCATTATTAATACAACTGAGCATACTAGGGTGTTCAACCTGTCGGATACATTTGAACACCCCTTTTAATATGTTATTAGTCATTTTTATTTTCATTCTTTAAGACTGTCTCATCAAGGACCATTGAATCAATGTTATTTCTGTATAGAAAATATATTCTGTATATTTCACAGAAGGCGGCCAATTATAACTCAGTACTGTTAAATCCTCATGCAATTTTTGGTTTATTTTAAATATTGCTAAACAATAATCAACATTCTGTTTGAAAATGTACTGTAAGGGAACTTGAGCTTGTAATAAAAATGCTGACAGGAAAAGTATGAAAAATCCTTCTATTTGTTATTCAGACAAATGTCTGTGCCACTGTATTGTAGATCTATAGTATTATAAGTAAATGAATAGTTTTTCTTGAGAAAAAAAAAAGTCTGAAAAAGATTTTACACACCACAAGCAGCTGCTTTCTGAACAGTTATGCTTTTTTTTTTTTAAATAAAAAGTTTACAGTATCTCAGAAAATAATTTTGCGTCATAAATTCACCCTATCCTAGAACATTTTGCCAACATTGTGAGCCATTTTTTTCATGCTTTGTCTATTTTTAACTGCTTTCCGTCTTTTTTTGTTACTGTCTATGTCCAGTACCATTGGACACACAGGGTGGACGTCTGCAGCTCCAGCATCCATGTATTTGGACGACGGATCATTTATTTAATTTCTTTCACATTTCAGCATTCATTAACAGCACGAAAAAGGGTGAAATTTTAACTATAAGAATATAAGACAGCATGACAGATGAGTATCACAACAAGTTGTAATATAAAGGTGATTTGACCGATGAGGACAGAAGGTTAAATTCTATTAAAACAACTCAAGCAATAAAGATGATCTACATGTCTTTGGACTGTAGGAGGAAACCCACCAAGCATGGGGAGAACATGCAAACTCCATGCACACAGAGACGGGAATCGAGCCTGGCTGGGAATCGTTCCCTGACCCTGACGGTGCTAACCACTACACCAGCGTGCCGCCCATTTCTGTTTATATTATTCATTATTTTAAATAATACATCTACTTGTGTATTTATTTTAATCACAGGTTTCCTATAGATTTCATAATATTAAAACCACCATCCTAATATTGTATAGGTCCCCCTTGTGCTGCTGTAACATCACGATTTTATGAGGTAATAACCCATCCCAACTAAAATTAAAATATTATGACCATATACAAATAAGTTTAAGTCTAGACAAAAAATGCCAAAAATAAATAAACCACTGAAGTGCTTTGTTCATTTATCCACCTTTTTGACATCAGAGCTTTGAAGAATGCCAAAAATAAATAAACCATATTTATTGCATGGTACACAGTAGAAAATCACCATTAGCAAGTATAAGATTACTAGTACTACTGTCAGTATAAAATCATCTGTATTAAGTATAAAATAACTCGTACTAACTGCACGTGGACAAACCTGCTATGGGTGTGTAAGCCAGAGCATTCTTTTGGCCAGGAGGTGGCAGTATAATCTTTGATCTGAAACTGGTGGTTGCTTTCTCAAGTCTTAATTTCCTACAGTATAACAGCAGCTTAAGATCTATGCAATTAATCCCAATACATTGTAATTTCTATAGTAGCTAACAGTATAAATGCAGAGGTACTTGTGTTGCATGAACGCTTTAAACAACAACAACAACAAAAAGTAATTATTAATATTAAGTTGTTTTCGTGTGAAAAGAAAGCATTTTTGAATGGAGTCTCCAGTATTAGTGCTTTACTACCACCACAGCCCTGAATTTCCCTTTGGGGGATCAACCTCTCTTTAGCAGCAACCGTAAGATTTCTGACACAGAAAATGTTCCTGGATGTTACCTAATTTAAAATTCTCAGAATATGCTTTTATAGGAAAATGAGTAATTCAGTATAGTAACACATCACACCATGTGGGCAGTGATTATGTAAGTAATAACAAAACAGATGTTCAGAGTGGCCACTGCATTCTGTTTGGGTTTTGCTGCATGACATCACCCCCAATGCATCATTAGCATGGAGTGTGTTACTTTTTATACTACAGTAATTTGCCAATAATTAAAATGTTAAATTTATTAGGTATGATGCCTCACACATTATAATGGTTTATAGTTATATTTAACTTTGTAGAAGATTCAAGAGACAAGCTAGTTTACAGTGGTGAGCAAGATACACAAATCCTATATGTGAGTAAAAGTAGAGATACCGCAGGTAAAATATTACTCAAGTAAAAGTAGTTTTTCATTTACATTTGAATTCATGTTAAAATTGACTTGAGTATCAAAAGTACTGAACTTTTATTAGCTTACTTTATCCTTTCTCTCCCTTACACTGTTTTTATCATCTTTTCCCAACAGGTGGTGAGATTTCCAGTTCAAACACTACACACCACCCAAATTGCCACGTAATACCATGTACAAATGTAGTGTAGTGTAAAGTACCTATACAGTATTTGTAGTAGGATGTAGTGGACTAAAACTAAAAAAATAGCCACTAATAAAACTACTTAAAATACAAATATGTGAAAACTGCATCTAAACACACTAACAAAGTGATGTACTTCACTTAATTACTTATGTTATAGCCGATCGCAATAAAGCCATCCCCCCCACCCCCTCTCGCAGCTTGTGATTTCTTTTAGGCACTATTGCTCACTTTCAGTAGTCCTTTCTCCCGGTCATAGTCAAGGTGGGTCCTGAACCTTTACTGAGTGTGAAGTGGAAATACATCCTGGATGGAATGTCAGGCACACCCATACACACCCATTCACACCTAAGCAACTTCGCATAACCAGTCTACCTTATGGAATTTTTGGGGGGAGGTGGGATGGAACCAGAGAACCCAAAGAATACCCACAATAAGATGGGGAGAACATACACACCAACTCCATGCAGACATTAACCCAAACTCAGAATGGACCCACAGGCCCTGGGATGGTGAAGCGGCGACACTATTTGCTGCAGGCCTGCACTGTCTCAAAACTTTTACAAAAATAGAGAAGATCGGAGATCTTTGATATCTGAAAACATTCCTAGATCTATCAGTGTAATGTTAAAGATGCACTGGAATATCCTACAATAGAATGCACACAAACATGCAAATAAAACTCAAATATTATCTTAAATAAAACAATAAAGACATAGTTTAGTCTTACTGATCTTTTGATCAGCTGTGGATCATTTATTAAAGTGCCATGTAAAAAATTCAAGACCCATTTAGAATATGTTCTGAAAAGATACATTACGAAGAAAAACAAAAATTGTGCAAAAAAATTTTTAAAAAAAAAGGCAAAAGATCGGACAATTTCAACAAAAACACAATGATTCTGTTTTAACAAGTTACAGTATGTCTAAAGCAGATTTGAAAGACGCCTTGTTACACTGTAAGCTCAGCTTTGCACCAAGAAATCTTCACAGCACACAAATTCATCCTCTCCTGAGCATCTTATCTAGTTATTCAGAAATGATTAACTACATAATTACATCAGTGAGAGTAATTAAGATTGGTCATTTTGGTTTCAGAAAGTAGGAGCCACGTCACATGGTTATACATTAGGTCGAAAAGGTCCGAAAACTAAAACAAAGAAACAAAAAAACAAACAAAAAATAATATGGACATAAAGGGTGAACGGTACATAACATAAACCTGGATAATAACATTACTTACCTAAATTAATATATTTAACATGACGTTATTAATGACAACTATCTCCTTACATTATCTGAAAAATGATTAAATTTAAATTAAAACATCAGTCTTGTTTAAGAGGGAGATGCAATGTAAACAGATTATTTTTTTCATTTTCGTTTCCTTTAACAGGGCACACGAGGCTGAATTGACCTATAATAGCCTTAATATAGCAATAAACGAGACTGAGTGTATGTGACAGCTTGAAGCACGATGTAATAACACGAACCAGGTCCTGTTGAGGAGTCTTTATGTGGTAGAGAAGCCTGTTAAATATTTTAAGACATAAAGCTTAAGTTCAATAGGAAGGACACTTGAAACTGCACGCTGCCTCCATATACTTCCTTCAACACTTGTACATAATTATAAATTCCAAAATGTGATGGAGTGGGGAAACTAATAACTCTAAGTACTTAATAAAATATTGCTCAAAACTTTAAATCTGGAAAACACATAGGTCCTAAAAGACTTGGAATGATGAACTGTGGTTTAAGGAATCAAATACTTCATGGTGGTTGTTTACCTGCAAGACTTAAAATTGAATCGTAGTTTTCTAAGAAAAAAATATATATATTATATATAAATATACTAGCTTTTTGTGCAGTGCCATGCACACACAAGTCCTTCTGATGTGACAGAATATCTAGAACTATGATACACAAATATAAGACATTGTTACATGCCCCCTTAAGGATTTCTAACATTCTATGTAATTTAAGGCACGACTTGATTAATATCCAGTTATTGCTCTGACGCTTAAATGCTCCTCATGCACAAACTAACGATACCTGATGTTTCAACTCCTCATATTGTGTTGTCATGAAACTACTTTGTAATATTCCTGGCAGCTTATGACTGTAATGTCATATACCATGTACAAATCGGGAATCTTGTTAAAAAAAGTTACAAACAAACAAAATTGACCAAGAAGCAGCAGCTTTCACAAAAGTCTATGGTCAATAGTGGGACGACATATCCCAGAGAGGCATAAAAAGAAGAAACAGAACAAAAACAAAGTGTTTCCGAGCAAATATTCAAAACTCCTCCTCCTCCTCCTCTAAGCTCAGATGGCTTTGCTTCTTGCGCACGTTCCAGTGCAAACACTGAGCCAGACTCTCAAACCAGTCGTTCACCGGGTCCCGGAAACAGATGGATGGGACGGGAAAGCACGAAGTGGTGATGGTGATGCTGGAGAAAGAGACGGAGACATGTAAATCTCTGATTCTATAACATGCAACACAACTTCAGTTTGAAAATAAGAAAAAAAGTCAGTCAGTAGCTAGCTCGTGTGCACAACAATTTTTAACTCTATTGTAGAAGTTCTGCAATGAAAATAAATACATTTCTCCATCATCAGAGGTGTAAAGTAACAACATAATTTACTTTGTTATTGTGCTTGTGTCTGCCAGATGCCTAAATGTAAATGTTTCCCCATATCTATACTTTCCTTAAGTAGTTTTTACTTTTATTCCATGATATAAGACGTAGTGGAGTGAAAGTGAACACTTCTACTTGTGAACTACAGTACATTTCTGCATGTTATAACATTACGTAAGAGTGTTAAGTAGTATCTGAAGTGTAAATTTCACCATCTGCTGACCATTTTGTGTAATAGTAAGAGATCTATTATGAAAAAGGCTACTGTAAGCTAACACAAGCTCAACACTTTAACCATATACTTAGCTTACACTTAAGTATACTTGAAGATGAGTACTTTGGTTTACTTAAGTTTTACTCAAGGAGACATTTCAAGGGAGGACTTCTACAGTACTTTTACTCAAATAATATTAGACCTACAGTAGGGTATCCCTATTCTTACTCAGAATTTGTTTAGTTTGCCCATTACTGCCATTCTCCGGTCCATCTAGCTGCAATCACAAGCTGTGTGAAAGTAAACAGATTTTCTCTGGTCTGATTAATGAGCATGTATGACAGGTGACCTTTTCAGAATCAGGAACATGCAGGAATGTGGTAAGACTGTCTACATTAAGCAGCACAACTGCCACCACAAACTTCTTCCTAGCCTACGGGTTGAACATATGAGCACTAAAAGACATATAGTAAGTGACCGCCTTTGCTGAGAGAGCAAACATGATGTGTATGGTACATGGTCATAAAGTACTTCTGTTTGCCTTAGCCCACGGGTGGCCAACCCCGGCCCTCGAGAGCCGCAGCCCTCCACTACTCACAGCGGATTGACTGGATCGGGTGTGTTCAGTCATTCAGAAGACGTAACAATTCACTGTGTCTTTCCCCACTCCACCCTACTTAAAGTTTACTTCTTCTGATTGACTTGACCTCATATGATCCAGATAATCACGCAGAACTGCAGGATTGGCCGCTCCAGCCCTAGCTTGTCTAAAAGCACATACTATTTGATTTTTTCCACCTACATACTATTTACCCAGTAACTAACTAATGAGATTTTCATATCCTGTCCACATTTGTCCACCTGTGTTCACAAAGTATTCTTTCATCATTCAGGGTGGAACAGTGGGAACGTTTAAGATACTGAACAGAAATGTACTCAATCTTATTCTGAGTACAAAATACAAAGCAGTGAAAAGAAACACTACTAAATCCAGTATTTCAGGATTTGCCGCATGGTATTTACTTTTCCTAGAACATGTAAAAAAAAAATAATAATAAATTTTAAAAAGCATGTAAGATTTTACATTGCTTTGCTACTCTACTGAAGCCTAGGAGCAATATTAAAGGGAAAACAAAAACTCTTAAATCAAATGGAAACTTGCCAACAAATGTGCACAGTGTTTTTGATAGACACACAAGCTACGAGGTCGATGTAATAAATCGTAAGGCCAATAAAGTTAGCACAACTTTCATTACTGAGCTTCTGGTATTATTCCTGTGTAGTGTTGCAGGAGTCCTGAAGCCTGTTCCAGGGAATTTGGGACACAAGGCAGGATACATCCTGGATGGGGTGCCAGCCCACGGTAGGGCGCAAGCAGACAAATTCAAAAAACCCGCACTTAAATCATACACCATGGGCAATTTCGAAACACCAATCAGCCAACACATGTCTTTGGACTGTAGGAGGAAACCGGAGTAACCATAGGAAACACAAAAAGCACAAAGAGAACATGCAAGCTCCACTCCCACAGAATGATGATGAGATAATGAAAACTCCCTGACACTGGAGGTGTGAGGCAACAGCACTTCCTGAAGAGACGTCCCCTCATTACTCACTCAGAGACTAGTCCTTTTTCAGATGGTCATTACTGAATGAATTTGACCTCCCTGTTTAAACGTTCCATTGGAATCAAGTCAGTCGACATACCTGGCTAAGACACAGTTTTCAACTATGAACATATTTACTTTGGCCTCATCTGCCCAAATAACGTGCTCCCGATATTCATCAGGCTTCTTTTCATGCTTTTTCAGCATAGTTTAATCTTAGTCCATAGGGGCTTTAGGGACGGTATTTGCACTAGAAGGACAGACTATGCTTTGGGGACTATGTCTTGGTCAGAACCTCATGACTACTACTGCAACTGTGTTTAGCAACGTTTGGCAATTCATTTCCATGTTGAGCCATGATGTAGACATTAAGATACACACAGCTCACAGCTCCAAAACTGAGAAAGTTCTGGTGTTGACAGATATTCAGTGACATATTTTCTAAAAGTGATTAGAGGTGTATTCACTTTTGTTTTTTAATACAGTCTTGTTAATGTTGTCTTCAATTGTTAGTACGATTGCTCCTAAGAGGAAGCACCTTATTAACAATGCAATTTTTGAGAAGTGATAAAACTTTTGAATCAGTCATAATTTAAGTGCCATTGCACAATGGTTTTATACTGTATACCATGTGCACTCTACATGCCCAAATTATTCACATCCTTTATGACTACAGAATCAGTTACTTCTCAAATGCTGTTCTTCTGAGATCTAGAACGGGTTTTTGGCAACATAAATGTTCTGACTCTGTTGCATCTCAAATCTGACACTGAATCCTGGTGACCAGAAAGTAGGGGCAAGTGGAAAATATTTTTATCGTTTTGGGGAACCAGACGCATTGTGATTGTCTTACAAATTGAAACACATCCATTAAGTATCATTCAAGATTTTCATTAGGGCACCTTGTGTTTATTTCAGTCAGTAACTGCAAAGATCTTATAAACACTTACCTGTCTCCATGTCCAATTTCCTGTCGTTTCCTCCCATCAAAGGAAACCCATGCATTGTTTCTGGCCTCACGTGACAGCATGATCTAAAAGCAGGATATCACCGGGTTATGGTCAGTCATATTTCCACAGGACTTTATTAAATATTCAACTCAAAAGTACTAGCATGGCTGACAGTGAGCTAAAGGCAGATACCATGATGAAGGAGACAGACGTTACACTGAGATTACACTAGGTTTATTATGTACACAAAGGTAAATGGTGAAGTGTGTAAGCAATAAAATGTGATGAATTAGACCAAATATTCTACCAAGTAACATTATTCTAAAATCACACATAGTGTTTGTTTGCTTCTTTTATACACTATGCTTTCCTAGAAATCCTATCCTAGGATTTCCTTCCAAGAATCATCATCCTTTTTTTCTTTTTTTTGCCCGTTAGCTAAGCCGTGCTGTTTACAGTGTAAAGGTGTTTATATTACAGTTCTCTTTGCATACTGATGGATCACTACTCATGCATTATTAGTGACACTCTTGAATAGACACAATGGGACATTGCTTTAAATTTGTCTCCGGTTCTTTTGTTACCTTGAGCTCGACACCCGCAGGGACAACTATGGGTCTGAAGGACAGCGAGTGAGGGCAGATGGGGGTGATCATGATGGCTGGGACGTTAGGGTGGATCATGGAGGCTCCAGCTGCCACGGCATACGCAGTGCTGCCTGTCGGAGTGGACACGATCACTCCTGACAAAGGTGGAAGAGGATTAGGGTCGTTGTTGTTGTGCTATGAAATAATGGTATCTTTTGGTTTTAGAACAGAAGTCATTTTAATAACAGGACTAAACTGACCATCGCCTTGTACGGTAGTGATCAGGTGACCATCCAGGAAAAGATCGACATTAGAGAGGTAGGAGGAGGGACCTCGGTCCACAACGACCTCATTCAGCACCTGGGATAGTACCAGAGAGAGAGAGAGAGAGAGAGATAGAGAGAGAGAGAGAGGTTAGGTCTGTAGGACTGTAGGTTAGGAGTAATTATATGGCAGTTGAGCCGTTTCAAGTCATCTCAAGGCTTTAGCAAATGCAAGGCTTTACTGAATGACATGCCTTCAGGGAATTTGTGGTTAATGAAACATGGAACAATTTGAGGCTAAGCCAAGCAAACCAGATGAGACAAGCTATGTGAGACAACCAATGACTTCTGCACTCGGTTTTTTAATAATGCATGTTCACATTAACTAACCAGAAAAGCTGTTTGTGGCTAGGAATAACCACAAAGTGTCTCAAAGTGTAATCAGACACCGCTACACCCAACCAACAGAAGATTTAACCCAAGTATCCTCTTTCATCCAAACACAGACGCAGAAAACACTCTGTCCGGAGGCTGTCAGTGCCCTGTCACTTACTTGATATTGCATAGTTCTGCGGCCAGACTCGGCATCGCCGTTTGCAATGATAGCGTTTTTCTCCTTTGGTCTGGGATCTTTCGTCACCTTTACCTTTAGCCGGCTCCGCAGGATTATGGCCGCGTTACCTAAAGAATCATTTACAGAGTGATGTTACCTTAAAAGACTTGTTTTTCCAAGCAACTGAGTAAAACCACTAGTAGAAAAAATAAATAAATAAAAGGTTTTCAAATGAACAAATTATGAACACTTCTTGTGCAACACAAGTGTCATTTTCTGACTACTACTTTTTGCACTATTTAATCCTTAAATGAGTCTTGTAATATTTTTTTTTTACTCAATAATATTATTATAATTATTTTTACAGCTACTGGATGTCACAAATTACTGATTAGAAAAAAAAAAGTCATGAAAATTTACAGTATAGAAACTGTGTTTCTGACCTTAAAAAAAACATCAGAAGGTGCTGTGGCATTTCATTTATAATATGTAATATTTAGAAATAGTGCTTTTTATACACGCCCTCCATACGGCAAGAATAAAAAGCGGGGAAAAATGAACAGAAGGGGGAAAATTAAACAAAGGAAAAAAATTATTAATATTAGAGAAAAATAAAAACGATCAAATAAAGTTTCGGTTAGTGATTCTACAAGACCTTCCCTCATTTTCAGAGTATCTGATGTATGTTGGGGTCAAAGTGGATACAGTGCAGAGGCCTTGAGGAACCCCTTATTTCTTCATATTAATTTGAATTTAATTAAAATGATGTGAAATAAATTACAGAACTGGGAATTAATATTTTACAGAGACAGGCTGAAAAAGTGCCAAAAGATACAACTTAAAAATTGGTTGTTTATGTAACAAGCTCAGCAGCAACGTCATTTCCCCTCTAATTTGTTCCAAACAATCACCAGTAAATTAATCACCAGTCTGATCATCTGTCATCATCTGCACCTGTTTCTCGCTGGTTCATGCTTTACATTAGATGCTTTTTTTTTTTTTTTAATGATTCATGTCACTGCGTGGCTTAACAACAACAACAAAAAAATCCTCTGAAACTGGTCAGGTGCAGGGCCTGGACTGAAAAAGAGAGCCAAAAGACTTGCCAGAAATGAGAGCCAAAAAACGTTCAGGAAACTTGAAGAAATATTTCTTAAGACTACAAAAAACAAACAAAAACAAACAAACAAAAAAACGTCTGGCTCTTAGGAAGCAAAATATGAAGAACTGATGGGTGGCTCCAGACATTTACACAGTACTGCGTATATAGTTACAGATTAACTCTGAACCTAAAACGGAAACGACTAACAGCTAAGAGGTGAGATCATGACAGTGTTTATTATAACACTTCTGTAAATCTAATGCAGCAGCCTGGGGGAGGTCTGCTCCTGATACTATTGTTTTTATCCCCACTCTTTCTGGTTGCTTTATACTGTGAGTAACACTTCTCTGTAAGGAAAGGGCAGTGTAATAAACACTTATCAAGGTGTACATGTCAGGGTTTGGCTGATGGGAAAGGAGCAGCAAAAAGAACAAAAACTTCCCGTACTGAAAACAAACACGGAAGAAAAAAAAGTGTAAAAAGGGGAAAGATAACATCGAAAGCAAGACATTCTCTCTCTCACACACACTCACCTTCAATAACCTGTGTAACCTGAGATTGGTAGGTGTCGAAGTTAAACGGTGTCAGAAAACCCAGAGAGCCCAAATGAAAGGGCATAACTGGGGGTACGCTCTCCTAGAACAAACACAAAAACACACAGTGATTTGAACGCTGGTCAAGGTATGTACTGTTCATATTTGTTTTTCCATGGAATATTTCTTTATATTAATTGAGGTGCAGTAAGAGCAAATCTAAACTTTTTTTTCCTGTTGTACACATGGTTGTACAAAATAAACTCATGACAAATTTTACTGAAATATCTAGAGCTTTTTTTTTTCAAAACATTTCTAATTAAGGATGTTTAATGATTTACTCTTCAATAATTCAATGCAATACATATCTTGTATCATTAGAATACGTATTTTTGTCTTATCACCATGCAGTTCAAAGTACAACGCAGTTTGACAGAAATATACAGGCTCATAAAATACACCTCATTTTATAGTTTTATACATAATAACCTAATGATTTTAACTTGAAATACTAAAAAGGCGAATATACTGTATTATGGTGCATGTGGTCAAAATGTACTTGGTTCACTTAAAAAAAAATAATCTAACTAATGGGGAGATCTAAACATAATGTTCATGTTTATTTTAAAATCCTTATGAATGTCCTGTAACGCACATAGCAATTTTTAGGAATACAACACCCTATGAACATGTGCTTGTTTCCTGTGGCTTGTCCTACATCTGTACCTGGAAGAGGGACGAAGCGTACAGCAAAGTTCCATCTCCTCCCAAACATATGATAAAGTCTACCCGATTGGAGATGTCGTCATAATCTGTCAAAAGTATAAAAACAGAAATAAAGGTCAGGCTTTACATAATCACTGATGCTCTTCAAAAAGATTTTTAGGAAAACTATCTGGATACCTTCGCTAAAAGTGCAAAAACTCTTTTTCACGGCCACGAAGCTCTCGTCGTTAGCGATGGCCGGGTCCTCCAGGACTTTCCTCTCAACGTAAACAATCATTTTTTTCTGCTAAGGTACATAACAAGAACGAGAAATGACACTATGCTGCTTTTACAAAAAAAAAAAAGAAAAAAAAAAAGGGGGCAGACAAACAAATGCAAGCCAGTTCCAATATATAAGCATTTTGTGAATATTTTGAAAAGCATACAGTCTGTACAGCTCTACAACTAGTCCTTAAGAAATCACTTAAAGGACGTCAATGTGTTAGACTTCACGTTTTTTTTTTTTAAAGAATCATAGATTTCGATGAAGCATGAGGGAGAATTCAGACCTCTGTCAGGAAGATGCAGAGCTCTTTAAAAGGCTGCAGAAGGCTGACATCCTGAATCTTTTTAATTACAAGGACACTTTGGGGTGGCTTGTTCCAGGTCAACCTCTGACTCGCCGGGTCCTGAATATGCCTAACAAAAAACATAGGCACATATCACACACACACACACACACACACACACACACACACACACACACACACACACACACACACACACACACACACACACCATGAGGCAGAATGCAACAACAAACATTCAATGAAATAGTTTGATACATGCAAGTCCTTAGAACGTATGCACACTAGAAATGGAATTGGTATTATTTCCATTTCTAAACACAAATTAGATTTAAAATAAAAATAAATAAATAAAATAAATAAAAATCAACCTCCATCCCAAGTGCATTTTGATATGAATGATAAAGAACATGAGAATCATAGCTTGAACCCCTACCTCAGACTGAATGAAAATGTTCTCCGCAATAACATTAAATTGACTAGATTTATGCAAATGAAAGCAGCTTTATAAAGAATGCCCTACATTTGATGCCCGTGATCACAGAGACTTGATTAATGTGCGGCTTAGCCCACAAGCAGTTTTGCAGAAATACATGACTTTTACAGTGACAATTACATAATCCACAATATTAAGCTTTGTCATACATGCCCCCCTCACACAAAGCACTGCACCTACCCCTGATGATGTTACTACTGTACGTGTGACATGTGCTGCATTTTTTTTTAGCTAGTTTGTTATAAAATATACATATATATAATTAAACACAAAGCCGCAAACATCACTTTTCTCAACGGGGTTATATCAGGTCATGTGACAAAAGGCATGTTATCAAACCAAGAACAACAAAATAAAATACATCCAGATCGAACACTGATTATCTCCCTTATGTATGTAGTGAATCAGATATCTTACCAATTCCTCATGCACATGTTGAACTTCATGGTGTCTGGCATGTAATGAAGAGCTCAGGTGCAGGGAAAATAATTGGTTTTCAGCGTTCTAATACCTCCGCTTCTCATTATTCAGGTCTGTTCATCTGTTCTATTTGGAATTCCAGCAAACAACAAACAAAGAAAAACGAACAAAACTGGTCGAACGTCTATGTTCCTCATGCCGGATCGCTATCTAAAGTGATTAGAGGAAGCCTCTGACTTTAAAAACAAAGCTCTCTCCTGACCACGCCACTCAAGCCCCGCCCGCATGACATGTGGGCCAACCTCACACAAAGACGGGCTCTCTGTGATTGGCTAGATTACACAGAATTTTCCCTACAGACAGTCACTCCTAAAAATTGCATAATTTAAAGCTCCCTGTTTCTATATAAAGAAGCTGTAAATTTTTACAATAAATAATATAACTGATTTTTTTTTAGTTTAGTGAAGATAAATATAAAATGGATTTAAAATATTCCTGAATTCTAGGAACCTGAACAGTGATAGAGGTGAGGGAGAGAGTTCAGAGTCCACAGGAGATAAACTGTCTATAAACAAGAGTGTCGACTTTAAGTTGGATGCTGACCTTGACCCTAAGCTCAATAAATAAAAAAGGTTGTTTAAAAATATACAATAACAAAAATGTAAAAGCATAACAAATGCAAGTTCTCTTTTTTGGACCATTACATATTGTTCTGGGCATGAAACCAGCAGTAATGACTTTCAGCTAAAACAAACCCACATAAATAGGATTGAGCGTCACCTTTCAATTCCTTTAATTAGCATATTAAAGAGAGATTGGAAAGGAGTTTCAACAACGAGTATCTCACCAAGTTTCTACTCTTAAACTGTCTGAATCGAATGTTAAAATTACCATAAATTTTTTTTTTATTAAACTGGTTTACCTTCACTGCACTATGTTCACATCAGCTCACATTACCTTTTATGGGTTTTAAGAACGTGCGTTTCATTCAGGTGTTCCATACATCTAGTTCCGGGGAAAAGAAAATTAGTTAACAACTGTACTTTTTGAAAGATTTGAAGATTTGAAAGATACCAACTTGATTTTGCTCAGTGTGACTGCAGAAGTTTGATACGAGTCTGAACTGAATGAGCGTTGTGGAATTTGGTCCAGACAGGAGCATTCTAACAAAATTATACCTTGTGCCAAAAGTTCAAGCACAGCTGCAGCGCAGAAATAAGGTGAGTTTATTTATTTATTTATTTTTTAAACCATGATCAGAGGCTTTGCGGTTATATCAAATCACAAGCTCTAATTATTAATTTATAAACGTTGACCTGAACCAACCTGTTTGCCAAGAGCTTGCCGTGTTTCTGTAATGCTGAGTCATGCAGACGCAACACGTGCTGAAAACTATGCAAGCTGCTGTGATTGTTATGGTATGCTGTTTCTATTGATTTTAAAGAGTATCACTTAAGAAGACTATACACTCAGCACTTTGCACTAAATGCTCATCTATTAATACAGAACCACAGTATGCTTCTTGTCTATTACATACACTAACAGTCAAAAGTTTGGAGACACCTAATTCCATGGCTCCATGTAAAACAATGCTGAAGGCATCCAAAATATGCAATAATCTCCTCTGATCTGCTACTTATGCTCTTTAAACCCTTCATAACGGCTCTAATCTGAGGTGCTGTTAACTGGTGATTTCTGAGGCTGGTGACTCTAAATGAACTTCTGTGCTGCAGAGGTAGGTTTTGGTCTTGCCCTCTCTGGGAAGGTCTTCATGAGAGCCAATTTCATCATGGTGCTTGATGGGTTTTGCAAATGCACTTGACAAAACTGTCCTGCAACAACTATTCCAGAACAGCCGACCTTCATGTAATAAAATAACAACGACTTAATTATCCAATGCAATGTTATTTTATAGTTTTGAAAAAAAAAAAAAAAATCCAGAATTGTTCTAGAATGGACTTGCGTTTGACTGGTGTGTCCAAACTTTTGACTGGAAATGTACATTATACACCACCAAGACCTGCTGAATTCTGTATTCAGGTGTTAAATCCTTTCCTGGAACAGCAGTACGGGACAGTGTTGCTAGTACGCTGTATTATTTTATAACAGGGGCATTGAATTAAAATTTAAGAAGGTCCAGTCAATCATGTTAGTGTTAGGATTCAGATCTCTATACATGCAGTCATTGTAATATACTGTTCGCACAGGATTAGTAGTATCTGGGGATCTCATGTGATTACCCTCAGACATCTGAATTTCGCATGGGATAAGTGAAGCCTGCGATTATTTTATATCATTAATCTTGAATTATGATGTGAACCTCCTGGCTTAATTGTTTACTATTTTGGACAGGCTTTTGTCTGGAAATGCCTTTATAGGTCTAGCTGTATGATATAAACAGAAGAGTGTTTAGTGCATGCTGCTAAACATGTCATCCATCGCTTTCTAATAATTCTTTTTGCTTTCGTTCTTCTGATGGTTTTCAGCTTTCTCTTCCTGCAAATTATTGTATGGTGTGTAGCGATATGACTCAGTACCCAAAATACATTCAAAGCACTCCTACCCAGCCTCAATTCTTCGCGGAAGATGGATAAAAAGGCACGCAGGAAACAAAAATCTTGAACCTTAGTTCTGTTGACCTTTCATTTTGGTTTCTTCCGCACACTCTGCCTATACTCAGTAAACCATGGCTTTGAATAGCTCTGTTGAGTGACGTATAAAGCTGTGGCCACCCAAGGGAAAAAGCACTAGATTACCGGAATGTTAATATTATTCTCATTTATCAAAAAACAACAACAACAAAAAAACCATCAGGGTCCGAATAAAACAGTCACTGTAGTGATGCAGCAGATAAGGAAATGCTTAGTAACTTAGTAGTCAAACTTAGTAATTTGGTGTGTCTGTACATAAAATGTCATTCTTTTAATGTAAACCTGTCAAATTTGCTGCAGTACAAACGGAAAAAACACTTTAGATTATGCTGTTACAAGGAACATCAATTTCTGGTTAGTAAAAGTAATAGCCAGATGTTTTCCCTTTTAACAACAAATAGACCCAGGTCCTGTAAGAAGCAGCCCTTGAAAATGTGTAAATGAGTCCATCCTGTTCTGGAGTCATAATAAAAGTGAGTTTTTGTCGCCTAGCTGTGGAAACAACAAACGACAGCAGTGTCCAAACTCATGCCCACTATGAACTGCCATCAGGTTGAGTAAAAAGCTGCTCTGATTTTGCAGATTCGAGGAAGTCAGTCCTGCTGATATACTGATAAAGATAGTCTGTGCCCACTTTAAAAAAAAAATGCGACAAGTCACTGACACGTTCAATTCTTGTCCTACAAGTTGTCCTTAACACTCACACATGTAAAGTCTGGCTTCCTGAAATTCCGATGCAGATATGAGCAATAATAGGCAAAATATTAATAGTTCATTATTTTAAATAGTTGTATATTTCTGTGGTTTTTGTAATTATTAATATTGATCAGCTCTTTTAAACTGATTATCTTTTTCCTTCTTTTGTGTAAAAAATAATAAAACCCACATTGTTTTTGAAACTGAGCACTTCCTGTTGGTCCTGTTGCAGTGTTGTGCTGGTGTTAGGTTTCAGCATATCTGTAGATTAAAGCCTGAAATTCTCCACTTGTGATTAATGAGCGATAGATTGGTGTTTAGTTTGAAATTCATCTAAGACGTTCGCAATGAACAATACACCCAAGATTTCAACTAGTGTCAACATCAATATCTTTATTTTTATTGACTAATAAGGCATTAGTGGCATTATGTTACAATAAGCATATTATTGTTAAAAAACTCTTGACCTCTGTCTTCCCTGTGTTCCCGCACTTTTTATTCATTCGACTTCATTAAGCTTTCGACTGGCAATTCTTCTTCTGTGACAAATTATTGCACTGTGTTGTCAATCAAGCCATTATGCTTAAATACACATAAATACAGGAAACAATGGCTGAGGTAATTTCTGCTGTTGAGAAACTAAAATTTCCACAATTGTGAAAAAAATGGTCTATATTCAGCTTCCTGTTCTTTTTTTCCTCCAGTACAGATTAGGTTTCTCCCGTGACTCGTCCACCCACAAGTCAAAGAGGATATTCACTTTTCATACAAGGAATATAAACCATCGTGAACAAAGCATATTGTATTAAACACACCGCAAAAGACTTTCAATAGATTTGTTAGAGACTAAATTTCTTTTTGCTCATGAAAAGTGATTATTGCAAAAGCGTCGTAACTGTAAATGGGATTAGTTGAATGATCATAAGCATTTATGCTATTATGGTATTAGTTCAAAAAGATTTGTCAAGAAAGGCATTGTATTACTTCTGAACTGCAATGTATTCAAACAGAGAAACAGAAACTAGGAATTATAACTCAGGCATGCCATGGCTTTGATTTTATCTGCCTCGCCAATTGGGTGGAAAGCAACGCACTAAATGTACTGATCTCTCATTACAGTATTTGAATACATAGGACACCCGGACCAGTCTATACGATGTTCAATACCTAGGTACCGATTTGTTTTGTATTGCGATTCTATTAGTATCATGATTTTATAAATATCAGAATCACTATTACGTTGTTACAAATGTAAACAAATTTTGCAATATAATTAGCTTGCCCATGTGTGAACAGTTTAGAGCACAACACCTGTAGGATTATAGGGGAACATAGAGGAACTATAAAATTTTACCATCAAAAACTTAAATATATTAACTACAATAATAAATATTGTATGCAAACATATATTTATACATTTTTATTTATTTATTTTGGACTCAATGTGCTCATGAATTACCACACAGAAGAAAACAACAGGTAATTGAATTAAATTTCTCCCCCGCTCCCATTTGCTCAAAAAGGGCATTTTTTAAACTAGATGATTTATTTATTGAGTGTTACCGATTTTCACTTACATCACTGCTTTTGGGTTCTTCATCATACAAGCTTTGGGCCCAAATGTGGTCACTGGACTTGGTCCATGAAGTGACTGGGTCCGCCTAAAGAAAAGGAAGAGGGGGAGGGGGGAAAAAAAAAAAAGGTTAGCTTTGTCATTTTTTTAATTAATTAAAAAAATTAAAAAAATTAATCTGCATGTCCTCAGATGACGGGCAAACATCCCACATAGATGGCCATGCAATTTTGTCAAAGGCTAAAACATTTCAAAGAGAACTTCTAGCACAATTTAAATTTCTCATTTGTTTATAATGTCTGCAAGCTCCATATGCAATTACATAAAGCCTGTTTATAGCCTATTTATAGACAAAAACGTCAGATGATGGCTCAAGATCATGCCTGAACAAGTCAAACCCCAGTGGACCCACTCATTTTCCAAAACATATGATTACATCAGACAATTCTATGTAGATTACATTTCTATGGCTTCAGCTTCCTTTGTTTAGGTCACATGTGCATTTTTAACTTGGCAACATCATTCTCATCCCTAAACCTATATAGAAAATTCTGTTTAAATCTAATGTCAAACATATCGCATTATTACTAATGTGATACCAAGTCATTTAAATATTTCACATATATTATGTAATCCAGTTTTTTTCTTTTTATATAATCTGGAAACAAAAAGAAAAACTAATTCATTGGGATCCATTAATACAAACAACAGTTAATGCAAGAGAGTTGCATAAGCAGAAATGAATGCATGTTAATTAATGTCCATTTTTGGTCTATTAAAAAAAGGTCTATTCTTTTTGTGTTACAGCACAAGGGCTATGTTTCATGCTTGTGAATAAAATCCAGCAGAACACTCGGACACCTGTGAAACATGAAAAGCCGCTGTTCATACAAAAGCAGCATCAAAGATGGTGAATTTCATATGATGATTAGAGATGAATGGACAGAACTGGAAAGGAACACGACAGAATTAAATCACAGCTAATTTTGTAGCACTGTGAACCAAGCATTGTTTTATGTACAGCTTTCAGTCACATGGGAACCATGTCATATTTAAACCAGAGCAAATCCTGGAAGATTATCCGGTTGTGATTAAACAAAGGTCTTGTGATGCCCCCTGTGGGCGCAAAACAAAGGTTACACTTTGGGAAATGTTACAGGCATATAAACACTGACAATTACTTGCACAATATAATGGTCACATTAAACTTGCTTTTTGAAGCTATCTTGAAAAAAAGCAGAATTTATATAAATTTAATAACTTTTTTTAAATCGCATTTTGAGATGTGTTTAACTTAAGATAGTAAAGAGATTGTAAGGAGTGATTATTTGCATTTATTGTAAACCTTGTACAGTGGAACCTCGGATTACGAGTAACGCGGTTTACGAGTGTTCCGCAAGACGAGCAAAGATTTTTAATAAATT
>JAQMYL010000039.1:21974439-21998539 GCA_030014365.1 Clarias pachynema | reverse complement strand
TGATCACATACTTAGTGACCTCTCTGTATGTATATATATATATATATATATATATATGTGTGTGTGTGTGTGTGTGTGTGTGTGTGTGTGTGTGCGGATGTTACGGGGAGGCTTCAGACTTCAAACTGTGAGTTTGGGTTTTAGGATGTGTCAAATAGAACGAAAGTTATCATTACTTATATAATGTAAATTTTACTACTACCAGAATATGGGAATGAAGTCGCACAAATGTAGTATATTATTTATTTATTTTTGGTCATAGAAACAACCAAAAACAGCAATAAAACATGTAGTCATGTGTATCTGTACTATTTTTTTTGCCTACGTGACACATTTTTACATTTTTTGTTCAGGCATGTTTGGGTAGTACATTTTGGTTTATCATATTGCCTACTTTAGGCTGAAAAAAGGATGTCACTCTATACTGCACAATCCTGAGCCACACATATATTTAGATAAAAAAATATTAAAACAACTCTTATTTAAATTGCACTGAGTTTTAAGGGTTCTAATGTTCACTTACCTCAGCAGA
Source organism: Clarias pachynema (assembly GCA_030014365.1). Classification (NCBI taxonomy): domain Eukaryota; kingdom Metazoa; phylum Chordata; class Actinopteri; order Siluriformes; family Clariidae; genus Clarias; species Clarias pachynema. Next base: position 21,998,007 of record JAQMYL010000039.1, on the reverse strand, counting down.
GGGCCAGGAAAAGTGTTGTCCTGCCTGTAAGGTGGGCAGTTGTCTTCACCAAGGAAGATGCCGTCATCCTCTGGAATCGAAAGCCCAGTTGGTAAGGGTAGTACAGACCATGGACCTGAATCATTAGAATGAATCATGTGTCTTACCTGGACTGCAAAGATGAGCACAAGGTTCTCCTTCAGGATGGGACAGGGGTGTTAACAGCAAGTTGTATATCATTTTCTTGTCCACTGTTCTTTTTATTTTCCCCCAAAATATGGAACAATAGAAATAATGTCAATTTGCATGATGTTAAAGTTATGCTTAAATAGTTTTGTTCTTCTTTAGACAAATATCAGGTTTCCGAGTGATATTCAGAATGGGTCTTTTGTGGATTTTACTAAACCAGTCATAGCTACAGTATAGTTACAGGCCTGTTAAAAAGTATTTGGCCCTTCCTGAATTTTGTTTTATTTTCTTGCATATTTGTCACACTTAAATTAACAAATTTTAATATTACACAAAGATGACCCATGTAAATACAAAAAGCAGTTTTTAAATGATGATTTAATTTATTAAGGGAAAAAGCTCTCCAAACTTACCTAACCCTATGTGAAAATATGATTGCCCCTAAACGTAATACCTGGTTGAGCCACCCTTGGCAGCAATAACTGCAATCAACTGTTTGCAATAACTGGCATTGAGTTTTCACATCGATGTGGAGGAATTTTGTCCCATTTTTCTATGCAGAATTATTTTAATTCAGCCACACTGAGGGTTTTCAAGCATGAACAGTCTTGTTAGCGTTCTAAAAAAAAAAAGTCTGGACTTAAGTCTTGAATGATTTCTTTCATTCTTTATTTTATTATTATTATTTTTCGCCATTTAGGGGCAGACTTGCTGGTGTGTTTCGGATGACTATCCTCTGCTGCATAACTCAGGTAAGCTTGGAGCTTGATACCAAAAACTAATGGCCGGACATTCTCCGTCAGGATTTTCTGGTAGAGTGCAGAATTCATTCATTCATTCATTCATCTTCTATACCGCTTTATCCTGTATTCAGGGTCGCGGGGGGCCTGGACCCTATCCCACGAAGCTTCGGGCACAAGGCTGCAGAATTCATGGTTCCATCAATTATGGCAAGTTGCAGGTCGGTTCCATCAATTTTGCCATGGTCTGAAGCTGCAAAGGAGTCATAGACCATCACACTACCAATACCATGTTTGACTGTTGGTATGATGTTCTTTTTATGAAATGCTGTGTTAGTTTTACACTGGATGTAATCAGATGCACACCTCCCACAAAGTTCAACCTTTGTCTTATCAGTCCACAGAATATTTGCCCAAAAATCTTGGGGATAATCAAGATGTTCTTTTGGTCAGCAGTGTTTTTTTTTTTGTCTTTAAACTCTCTCATGGATACCATTTTTTCCCAGTGGTACTTTCTTAAGGTTGAATTATGAACATTGACCTTTACTGAGGCATGTGTGGCCTGCAGTTCTTCAGATGTTGTTCTCAGTTCCTGGATGAGTTGTTGGCTGGAATCAAGATGTTGTAGGCCGGCGACTCCTGGGAGGGTTCACCACCGTTTCAAGTTTTCTCTATTTGTGTATCCTGGCTCTTATCGTGGGTCGCTGGAGTCCCAAAGACTTAATATGGCTTTGTAACTCTTTCCAGAATGTGATGTACTTTTTTCTCATCTGTTTCTAAATGTCTTTAGAGATTCTAAGATTAAATTTTACTAGCCACACTCTGGACTAATTTCTTGGCGCAGTAATCAGGCCTGGGTGTGACAAGTAAACTCAGATTTCCAAAAAAAATAGTTCATTCATGGTTTAGCAAGGGGGCAATTACTTTCTCCACAGAAGGACAGATAGGTTTCGACAGCTTTTCATTAATAAATGAGAATACATCAATTAAAAGTACATTTTGTATTTACTCAGGTTATCTTTGTGTAATTCATTCATTCATTCATTCATTCATCTTCTATACCGCTTTATCCTATGATCAGGGTCGCGGGGGGCCTGGAGCCTATCCCAGGAGGCTTCGGGCACGAGGCGGGGTACACCCTGGACAGGGTGCCAATCCATCGCAGGGCATCTTTGTGTAATATTATACAGTAATTTGTTTGATGATCTGAATCATTTAAGTGTGACAATAATGGAAAAAAAGGAGTAAATCAGGAGGGGGAAAACACTTTTTCATGGCACTGTACCAATACAGGGCTCATGTATTATTATTATTATTACCATTTTGTCATTTCTCTGATGGTTTTTGACTTTAAGAAACAGATATACAGACAGATAAGTTACAGCCACACACTAGTCTAAGTTTCCAGATAATGAAAATGATCCATTTAAAAAAATCTCCTCTCGGCTCAACACAGACATATACAGTGAGGCAAAAAAGTATTTAGTCAGCCACCAATTGTGCAAGTACTCCCACTTAAAAAGATGAGAGAGGCCTGTAATTTCCATCATAGGTAGACCTCAACAATGAGAGACAAAATAAGAAAAAAAGAAAAGAAAAACCCCAGAAAATCACCCTGTAGGATTGTCATTTGACAAAGGGTTGTCAATGACAGAGGTCAAACGTTTTCTGTAAGTCTTCACAAGGTTTTCAAACACTGTTGCTGGTATTTTGGCCCATTTCTCCATGCAGATCTCCTCTAGAGCAGTGATGTTTTGGGGCAGTATGCTGTCCAAAATTGTGGTTTATATTTCGGCACAAAACTGCTCGTAACTTCACTTCTACTCAACATTTTGATTTAATTCATGGTGCGGGTTTAACTCCTGGGAAATACCAAGGGATTGGCCAAGTTTCACTAAATTCTGGCCAGTTTTGCGTGACACTTACAGACAGACAGGCAAAAATTTCTGAGACTGGTTTCGGGTCCTTCAATGTATGAAATGTAAAGACATCATTAAAAAAAGCGTGTTCTGACCAATGTACAGACAAAAACTTTATTTCATTTATATAGATACCTTAAAGCAGACCTTCGCTCCCGTTCGCAGCAACATAAAGTCCAGTCTCAGAGCTCTGATCAGAAAGTGTTTGTGCTGTATCTTCTACAGCGACTGTGAAGGCTTTTATGACATCATCGCACACCCACTGTTACCTCATGGTCTACATCATCAATACACACACATACACACCTTTCCGCATCAAATACACTAATATACAGTATATTAAGCTTATGTTTCCCAAGTTTTTTAAAAGTCTGTCAGTAACTGAAATGTCTTTTGTACAGACCTTTGATTTTTAACTGAAGCTCGCTTGATCTGAAGCCGCACACTTTAAAAAATATAATCAACTTAAATTAGCCATGACCTGAAGCACAAACTCACTCACTCACTCACTCATCATCCCTACTGTGTACAGGGTTGCCGGTGGCCTCAGGAGACTTAGGACACGAGCCAGGTATACCCTGGATGGGGTACAGGGCACACACACAAATACACACACTACGGGTAGTTTGAGACCACCACTTAGCCTAATCTGCATGTCTTTGGACTGTGGGAGGAAACCGGAGTACCTGAAGGAAACCCACCAAGCATCAAACATATTTTATTTGACTGTAACTCTTTTACTCCTTTAAGGAACTTGTTTTACTCTGTTGACAAAGTTTTTAAACAAGTAAATCCAAATATGGTTTTAAAATTCTTAGGAAAAATAAATTTTAAACATCTTATCTAGTTTTTGAATAACAAAAATGCTTCTCTGAAGAAGCTGGCATGGCGTTAAAAAAGAAAGAAAGAAAGAAAGAAAGAACATGCAAACTCCAGGCACACAAAACCCGAACCCTGGCCCTGGAGGTGCAAGGCAACAGTGATAATAGTGCACTGTTGTCTATAGTGTTACATAGGGACTTCTTGAAAATTATATTATTTCATGAGATTAGCTCCGCATCCACACAACCGCTTTCTGTCTCACTGCTACCACCTAGCGGCAACAGTTTGAAAACCTCTATAGCGCTTCAAAAATACCCTTTTATGAGTATAAATACTGTAATACCAGCTTACTGTGCCGCGCTTCCTTCCTTAGACAGAAGTATAGTAATAAATCTCCACATTTCTAAGATTTTTTTAATTCGTGTATTTATGACCAATATTTAATTATTAGCGGTTGTATCATTATTTATCCAAAAGCTGAGGGAAAATGCAAATCTCGCGGGTTTAAAAAAATAAAGCATCGCGATATCTTGTCGCTCCGGCTAAGCGATTTCTGATTGGTTGCCAGATTTTGGTTTTTAAAATGGCGCTTTAGGAGAGAAAGCGGGATGAATAAGAGAAAGAGAAGAACATTGTTGACGGTTCTCGTTCGTTTACTTTGTCTAGTGTTAATATTGCTAGTGGGAAAAGTTCCACACCTGGCCTTAAGAAGCGCCAGGTGAGGCAAAGACAGTAAATGTAGTAAAGAGCCGGATAACATGATGCACATAAGGAGTCGCTGTTTGAATGTGACTTGACTCCTAACTCTTATATACTGTAAGTGTGCTGCTTATAGTATAAACAGATATATATGTTTCTTTATATCTCCTGCATTTATGGCCAAGAGTGTTTGGAATTCGTCGACCATCATCACATTTGAGCTATTGTTGTTCACAATGATCTTTAAAAGTACATTGTACATATGACAAGTATACTGTAAGTGTATAATGCTTTATACAATAGATTTATTTATTATTCTAAGACATCAACTGTGTCTTACTTGCTTTACATTTTTTAAAAGTACATGATGGTAATTCTGCACCTTTTTGCAGCATTTATTTAAAAAAAAAAAAAAAACTGTATTGGACATTCTCTGTTACTGGTTTGTTTATTGACATGACTTGCCCGCACGCTCGCCTGACCTAAATCCACTAGAACACCTCTGGTACACTATGTTCTGGTCTATCAGACACCACCAGCTTGCAGCTCAGACTGTCCAGGAGCTCAGTGATGCCCTGGTCCAGATCTGGGAGGAGATAAGTTATTTATCACATATACATTACTGCACAGTGATATCCTTTCTTCACATATCCCAGCGAAACTGGGGTCAGAGCACAGGCTCAGCCATGATACCGCTGGAGCAGAGAGGATTAAGGGTCTCCTCAACATTGACAATCTGGTGGAGCTGGGGCTTGACCTTCTGATCAGTAAATCAGTGCCTTAACCCTCAGTGCCTTAACCCTCTGAGTGCCCCAGGACACCATTCATTTTCTCATTAGGAGCATGCATACAAGCACATGAGGGACATACAAACTACTTTGTACCATTTGAATGATGAATGAATGAATTTTCAGCAAAATTGACTACCTTCCCGCATCATTTTTGTGGTGTCTTTGAACTCAGCCCTCTGTAGGTGGATAATTTTCATCTCCATCGAATGACGTGGCATCCTTTCGTTCCGAACACACTACCCAGTCTATATTCAGTGATATGATTCCTCCCCCCCGCCCTCTGAGCAGTGTATAAAACATTGCGATACACAATGAATAGAGCAGGATTAAACATAAATACAGTCCTGAGTTAAATCTTGATCTGATCAGCAACAAAACAGACAATTCACATCTCGATTGTGTGTTTCAGGTCTGAGTCCATTGACCTTGGAGTGATTAATAACACCATGGAGAGGTCAGCACCGTTTGAGGAGCTGGTGAAGGTGAAATCATGTAGAATCCCACAACACCTCTTGAAAGAGTTCCTGGAGGCAGTAGCTAGCAAAGGGCCTGAGGCATTGCAGGAGTTCAGCCAACAGGGCGACAACTGAAGTACATCTCAGCAAGAGACAAAATGCATATACATGGATAGTGCCAAAGTGAAAGATTCGCTCCTGGAGCTGGCTCTGTCCAGTAAGTGAGAGTGAAAGATGGGAAGAATAAATAACTGATGACTTTTGTGAAAATGCATTTTGTCCATTGATGTTAAGTGACAAAGGGAATATCCACAGTGGTTCTGAAATACTAAAGCCAGAGTAAAAGCATGACATGAACCTGGTTAAATATTGTGTAATACATTGATCCTGATCTGCTGTGACTTTTTATGACAATCCTGCAATAGTAATTTCCAAATAATTATGTGAAATGTCAGTGGGAAATTTGTATGCATACTGTGCAAAAGTATTGATCCATCTTCATATTAGGCTTGAGGAGTTGTTCCCCAGGCTTCCTGAGAGACTTTTTGACTTATTTTTCGGCAAGTTTAGGCTCTCATTTTAAGTCCAGTCCCTGTACCTTACCAGTTTCAGAGGAATTTCTTGTTTGTTAAGCCACACAGTGACCTATGAATCATTCAAGCATAAAAAGCATCTAACATAAGGCATGAACCACCGAGAAAAAGATTAAGATGATGACAGATGACCAGGCCGGTGATTAGTATACTGATGATCCTGAATGTTGAGTGGTTGAAACAAACGACATGAAAAATGAGGTTGCTAGAGTGTTGGGATATTTATAAAATCGTTATGCTACAGTAACAGAACTGCAGTAATCTAGGTATCACCTAGCTATTGTGACGTAGTATGGAAAGGCCTCTGGTGATTTCGATCCCTAATAAGAAGTATTAAGCATGCTAGTTAGTGTGTGTTTTGTGAAGGTGGGATTCATCTTCTGGTAAATACATGCAGTGCAGAAGAAAGCATTCTTAAAATATTCAACCATTTCATCTACAGAATAAATACTACCTTGATGTTTTTCCTTCCTTCCTTCCTTCCTTCCTTCCTTCCTTCCTTCCTCCCTCCCTCCATTCTGTCCTTCGTTCCATCCTGCTTTTGCACACTTAGGCACTCACATTTGTTCCCAGTTTCTTTATCAACAGCCCACAACAGCATACATTCTCCACAATGGAGAGCTCACAGAGGAGCAGCAACAACAGGTACTGGCTAATCAAAAGATCCAGACATCTAGATTGTGTCTACCCTACCCCATTTGCACATTTTGTGTGTCTAATCATCTCGGTCTGGCTCTAAATGTCCGTGTACAGTAGTTTCAGGAGGTATCCTCCAACTGGCCAAGAAAAAAAAATCAAAGTGGAGAAGCCTGTCACTGTCTCCTAGACAGCACAATTCCTCAATGCCAGAAACAGAGTTACCTGTCTCTAATGCCTGATCTAGTTAATGTTCAGCTGTACAACACAATTACCAGCTCACTGGAGAGACATGGACCATCCTTTTGTATTGTATACAGCTTCCACATAACATACTGGCTTCTTCCATATGGCCATACAGTAGGACAAGTACAGCACCTGTGTGTCCGTTCACATTACTACCAAAGAAGAGTACACGATGATACAAGCTCAGAATATGGGGAATCAACCAGAACTGTCATGTCTTCTGTTTCTATCCCAGCTTGGGGTAGAGCCAATGGACAGAAGGGGCATCTTAGTGTGTTCAAGTGGCACACAGGTGACCAAAGGATACGAATGAGTAAATGAATCAATCACATATGATAGATTTTCTTGAATTCAGATTAAATGGAAAAGTCGATTTGTATTCAAGACTGTTGCAGTCTTGTGATTAGCTGTACATTTGTTTGACAAGAGCAGCGGAGACACATGGAGACTCTGGGCAGAGAAGAAAAACAGTTAGATGGAGAAAGAGCAGAGAAACAGACTGGATCCTATTGGCAGTATGTATTTTATAATAATATTTTCTATGGAAAATTTTACACAGTCAAATGTCATGATGAAAAATCTGCTGAAAGTAATTTTTTTTTAAAGATTGCTCAGCACTGTTTACACTGATCAATGTGATAATGTTGTGTATTTATACTTTGACCAAAATATATGTTGCTCCATGGTCCTAGAGAAACATCATGTCGTTCCGCGGCGCACACATCTTTTATAGGTTAAAGGGTTCAAATTTTTCATTTATTTATTTTTAAATTTTTTAACAGAAGGAAATTTGGATTATGTGTGCTTGTAGGATGGAAACTGCTCCCGTTTCAGAAGGACATGTTGGGCCTTCTTATTTTTAGGCTTATCTCTGATGACACAGAAGGCTTACAGGGCGAAACCTTAGAAGCTGGCATGCTCTATTACATTTTCTTATGTATACAAACGGTTAAAAAAGTAAAAAGTTGCTCACTTCAGCTATTTTGGAGTGATGAGTTTATATGTGCCCCAAAAATGGCCATTGTTCAGCGATATACTGTCTTGTTTTTCGCCAAGTTTCATCTGAATAACAATTTTGATCATTGAAAGATTTGAAGTCAAAAAAGTTGCGGACACTACTGTACATAAAAGGGCATAAAAAAATGCAAATGTGTTTCTTTTATTTAAAATTATAATCCAGTGCAATATTAGTTTAGTGCATTGGCTTGGTTTGATATCGTCTATAATTCAACCTTTAAATCACAAGCTCAAAATCAAGACCATTAAAGTTTTATATATTTTAATGTCACTCAAAATGTCCGATAAAAGGCTCTCTGCATATGTTGAGATGAATCTGGAATGACCAAATGTTTCAGTTTCTACATTAGACATGCAATTTGTGAAATGTCAAGAAATTTGGCAAGATATTTGTTTCATATATCAAGTAGGCTAAATCTAAAATATCCCAGATTTGCATTCTTATGTGGTATAAATATTCATTTTGAGTATAGTTGGGTGTAAAACTAAAGACCATCTGGATAAAAATATTGCTTTGCTTTTTTTTTTCTATAACGCCTAACTGATTACAAAAACTGCCCTAAACAAATGATTATTTTGCAGCCATACACATTATTTTATTATTTACATATACAGCCAGGCTATAATATGAAACTATTTTTTCAGCACATATTTTTTTATTTCTTGCATATTTGTCATACCTAAATGATTGAGATTATCAAACAAGTGTTAATATTACACAAAGATAACTAGAGTAAAAAAAAAAAGTTAATGTTAAAAGTTTTTAAATGGTGATTTCGTTTATTAAAATCATTAAACTCAAGTGGCATGGATCTGTGCCTGCAATACAGCAGTAATCAATGACCATAAAAAAAACAACAACAACAACAACAAAAAAAAAACAGCTGCTTATATGGAAGGTTGCTTATCCTGCCAGGTTGATGGGGGAGACTTCAGACACCGAACTGTGCAATGGGTTTTTGGATATGTTAGTTATGCCACGTTAATATGACCACTACAGGAATATGGGAATGACGTTGAACTTATGAAATGCTTGTATTATTATTAATTATCGTCATAAAAATAACTGAAAACAGCCAAACAAATGTGATCATGTGTATCTGTGCTATTTCATTGCTATTTTCTTTCTTTTTTTTCTCAGTCATGCTTGGTTTAAACTAAATAAAATTAAATGAATCATATTGCTTAGGTTGTGCTTTTTCGGCATGACTGAAAAAGTGAAATCTAGCCTCCAAATGACAGTAAATTCACATTTATTTCACTAGATTTCACTCTTAATTTTTAATGGGATTCTCACTTGTGCTACAGTTAAGAGTTTGTAAATTTACTGTCATTTGGAGGCTAGATTTCACTTTTTCAGTCATTCCAGAGCTATACTACAGAATTAGAACTGCAGATTATGGTAAGTATTCTTAACTTTTGATACCTCCATGAACCAAAGCATCGCGGAGAAGGGCCAGAAGAGTGTAAGTGGCATGAAAACTGGTCCAGTTTCTGGAGGAGTTCTCACATACACAGATTGGCTGTAATATTAATACCAGTGCTAGGTGAATTGGATAACGTTGATTATCGGTTATATACCAGTCCAGCCTATCAACCGGAGATCGCAGAGCAGTTCGAAAAGATGCGGTCGGCTGGCGTTATGTGGTTTGGAGGAAACACATGATAGTCTTCAGCCCTCCCATCTGAGTGGTTGTAGTTGCTTAATGAGGGAGCCCGCTATTGACGGGGAGGAATTGGATAAGACTAAATTAGGGAGAAAATCTGGGGAAAATCACCCCATCCCTGCCCCAAAAAAAAAGAAGTTAATGCTGGCTATGATAGAAAGGCAGTAGCAACAAAGAGAAAGAACACACACACACACACACACACACACACTCTGTCTGTCTGTCGCTTTGTTTTATAACTGCTACACTTCTACCAATGCTGCTATTAAAATTGCATCAGTATTTAAGTGAACAATAAGTGAGGACTGTTAATTGCAGCCTACTACAATATCATTCCATATCATTATGTTTTTAATGTGTTTTTAATGTGTTTAATATTAAAATCATGTGTTTAATATGTGTCAAACTGTTATTTGATGCAGTGGTGCCATGACTGATTTTATCACCCCTCTTTATCCATGCTTGTTTTTATCATGTCATCATTTTCTTATTCTGTCTCTTCTTACTGTTTACTGTGCTCCCAAAGGCTCAAATGTAAGCTTCATTTTCATGCTCTTCTGTATAGTATACACAAATGATCTTTATGACCATGACACTGAAACTCTGGTGGCCCTTTTCCCATGTCCTATATTCAGTAAACTTGACTGAATCCACTCTGTAACAACAAATTAGGAAAATTATAAAGCTCTACAGTTTTGATTTAGTGTACTCTAAAAAAGAGTACAATTTCTATAAATCTATAAATTAGTTAAACCTTGTTATATTGAGAATATAGATAAGGGTAAATTACTGCCATGCTCAGTAGAGCATTGCTTTATGTGGACAACATAACTCAGGTCTTCTTAAGGGATGCCGTACATGTGCATGAAATTTGCCATGTGATTATATCTAGCTGACATATCTTGGTATCAAAACTTAGAAAAGTATTCTGGCTGTGCATTTTCTTTCATCCACGTTTGTGCAAACTAAACAAACTTCACCAGATGGTTTAGAGTTGTCAGGGATACCATTTCCAGGCTCTCGAAGACATTCTGAACAACTGGTTCCACTGCTGATTGCCCCAGGGTCTGGAAGGGGAACAGCGACAACGGCAAGACAAGACAGACTAGTTCGAAGGCATCATTTGAGGAATTGTACAGAAAATGCAGTTATTTTATGGTTACACCCCAAAAGTCATTGGACTATTGAAGGATGTTTGGTTGCAGCTGGACTTGCTGGATGTGCAAGGAGGCGTATCGTGGGCTGATGTTGACTCCACATCATTTTTAACGTCGTCTGAAATTTACATTTCTGGTGGTGATGGACACATTCTTTTTGTATGAAATCAATCTTTTTTATTTATTTGATAGAAATACATTTTGTAAGAAATTAATACAGTATGTGCAAAGTTTCTTTTCTCCATCCTTTGATCACAGGGCGCAATGTGGTGTGAAATTGATTTTCTTAAATGATTCATATCTTTGCTATTTAAATTTTCAATTTACAATATGTTGTCGGGGTTAAATATATAAACTCGTGTAATATATGAATAGTTATCTAATTAAAATTTTATATAAACTATAGTTTATATACAATCCCAAGTCACTTTATCAATTTGAATGTGTCCTTAATTGTACAGTAAATGTACACAAACTCATGAGGTCTAATCGGACATAAATGTGCTCATGCTGCTATGAATGATTAATGAATAAAATAGTTCATGCCCAACTTAATAAATGAATGTAGCATTGTATGTAACATTTTTAATAAACACTTTTTAAAATAAGTGCCTATAAACAACAGCTGAAACGTAACTAAAACACACACATATGTACAGTATTTCAAAGGCTGTACAGAACACAAACTTATTTACACTTGATACCAAATTATTCTCAATTGCTGTATTAAACATCTTGGGAAAATTTATAGACATATATGCAACTTCATGTTGCAAATCTTTTAACTGTGAAACTTTAACCAGACTGTTTTAGCACCAGCATGTTAAGAAGAACCGTTGCTGCATCGCCTCAGTTTTGCATTCAAGTTTTTCTTGTGTGAATAGATCTGCTTCACATTTACACAGACTTGTTAAATCAGTCAAAGCCCAGACCTAGATCCAACACTTACCAAGCAATAAGAAACAACTGTTCCACTACAATTCTGGCATAATATCAGGAAATTGAATAATTCTAAAAACTATGCATATTTCCTGTCCATTATTTTGACTAACTACACTTTTAAAAATGTAGAACCGTTATTTATAGAAATTTCTTTTGATCATCCTGCTTTCTGGCTAACAGCTATCTGCTGGGCATGACACGTTTCAGGCAAAACAAGACATAATCAGCAATTCAATTAGGTATTAAACACTGCTCTAACAATAACACTAACAATAGCCCTTGGTGTGTATTGCTGGTGAGTTCCTGGCTGTGTATCTGCTTTACAGTTGTGTTTCCTGTTGTGAGTTGTTTTGAGAAGATGGTGGCCTTAACCTCTGCAGAAGTTTTCCAGGGTTGAAAGCGTGCAGGGAATCCCGTAGGGATTGCCATGTTGTGTGCTGAGGCTGGGGAGTGTGTGAAGCTTGAATAGAGGAGGGAGAGACCTTCGGCTGATGTGTATGGTCAGAATTTCTCCTCCGGTTCTTCGGATTCCTCTTTGATTGCCTGTGTGTTTGTGGCTTTTCTATCTTGAAAGACACAACATTCTGGGTTCTGTTGGTAGAAAAATGTCTATAAGTAATAGTTTCTACAAAAGGATGTGCAAGTTGTGTCTTTTTGTATTAAGGTATATGTGGTTGTTCATGCTAATAAGACTGGAATACTGTACTATTTTCAAAGTGTCATTTTAGAAGTACATAACTAATACATTGTTATTTATAAATCACTGTACAGTTGCAGTACAAGATTAAACTTAAATGTGTAGTAGGTGTATACTCAAAATGTACTTTTCTTACACCTAAAATATACTTTTATAAACTACAAAGTGTGGCAATTTAGTTACAGTAAATACTGAACTAGTACATTTACAAGTATCCTTCTAATGCATTGATAGTATATCTGCTACATAAAGTATCCTGGGGAAACCTACTTGAATTTTACTTAAGTTTACTTAAAAAATTGGCTTTAAATAGACAAAAATGATGCCAGTCAAAACTAGTACTCCTGGATAGTCCAACTAGGTGTTACAATAGTCCACGATAAGGTTCCAGAACTGGTTATAATGCAGTTCCAACACCAACCCCATGAGTTTCTTACCTTGGTCTCTCCGTGTTGCCACCTAGCCAGTGAAGAATACACTGATGCACAAGTATATATTGCTCCTAAAAATAACACACATACATTATACATTACTTTTTTGCATAGAAATTGCTAACATTTGATACTTGTTTTTACTGACGGCAGTTTGACTCACAATGTGTGTATGTGTATGTTAATCTGTCAGATGTACTTGTGGGTAAGTTCTCTCACCACATTTTGCACCATCAACACTCTGTGTCTGCGCAAGTCTCGGACAGCGAGACGTACATCAGGCAGAATCCCTCTTGCACAGAGCTGTATCAACCACAGTATTGCTACAAATGTTCCAGAGCGACCTATCCCTGCACTAAATGCACAAATTCACATGCAAAAACAAACAATTTAATAAAAGTTCCAGCAAAATCTCAACTTTAACACTGAAACATTACTGGGGTCAAATTTTAAATGACACATTTTGTGTGTGTGTGTGTGTGTGTGTGTGTGTGTGTTGCATGTGCATATGTGTGGGTATTTTGTATCTTTAGACCTGCAGTGGACGACTGTAGGGCCTAAGTTTGGAGCGTCATCCAGCTGCTTCCGTACATGATCAGTAAATTTGACAAGAGAGGTGTGATTCTTCGGAACACTCTGATCCAGCCAGCCAGGGTAATAGTAATGTGTTATGCGTCTATCTGTAGGGCTGCCATGCTGAAGCACACACAAACACAATTATAATTAATTTAGATAAAAATGCGTTATATATTTATGATTTTACAATAGTTAGTTCCGACCGAGAGGCATTTCAGGAGTGGTGAAAATAGATGGTAACATCACTGAGACATTTTAGTAATGAGGGGAGAGCAGCTGCCTGCCAAAACCCACGTTCAAAACCAGACACAAAAGCACTTTCAGAAAGAAAAGAACAGCTGATAATGTCACTTAAACAATACTTTATCTCCTTTACCTTTAAAGTTATTACCAATTGCCTCTAAACTGTCTGTGTGTAAGCTAAAAAGCTAACTAGCATCTAACAGTCTCTTAGGTTTCTTAGGACTATCCTCCACCTCCATGGTTTATTCTGCTCGCCTTTTGTCTACATAGTACCCACAAGATTTTAAAACTACTTTCATCTCTGTTAGTTATACTAACTATCAGTCAATAATTGTCATTTGCCAGTTCTGCCAGTCGTAGTTAGTTCCACCAGCAAAGTTCCACATCATGTAATGTCAATGTAAGCATGTGTTGGCGGAGCAAAATACCTGGTAATTGATAAACAATTGATAAGTAGTTGATAAATGATGTTTGTGAAACTATTGTATAAAAGCAATATCACACTCGATGTTGTTTTGTTGTGCTAAAGATCAGCACGGCTGTGATATTTTTTTAGTTCGGCTACACCCTCTTGCCTACATCCGCATCACAGCTATGCCGATATTCAGCACAACAGCACAACCTTGAGTGTGATCTTGCTTAATTGCCTTTGTCCTTTATGGCTCACCTGTCGTAAGTAGATGGTGGTGATGTAGCAGTCTGGACCACGATGACGAGAAACAGTGGTGACTTGCAGAGCCCCATAACAGCCTGTGCCTCTCTCAGGAGGCCAGTACTGATTACATAGCACCTGGACATGCACACAATCAAAATTAAATTACACTTATATTCATTTCTATTTCTTGTACTATCACTATTTGGTGTAAACCTTGTACTGTTTTTTTTTTCTTTTTTCCCCCCCCGAGGAGCATCTCTACACCCTTCTAACATATTGTAAATCTCTCAGCTTTGCACATCTAGTTCCTGACATTTTTGCTCATGTTTCTTGATCACAAGATCTATAGGATTTGTGAACAGCAGTTTTCAAGTCTTGTCACATAACCCCAATCAGATTGACAACATATTCTAACACATTTGTTTAGGGTTATTATCTTGTTGGAAAAGTGAAAAACCTCCATCCCAATCTTGAAAGTTTTCCTATGCCACCCCACAAAGTTGTTTACCATGTCCATGTACTCTGATTCCTGTCCCTCCCTGATGTACCCGGCCACCACGTGCAGTCAGACTGCAAAACTTTGGAGCAATTATACATTTTTGGGAATTTGGCTTAGCTGTTAGCAAAGTCAAGTCTATATTTCAAGGGGATTGGCACAAGTGTGCCATTAGCCTTTCAGGAATCACTTTTTCCAATTTGGGGGTCTTATAAATAATGAAATGCATTTGCATGGCCAGGTATTGCCTATTTCCTCATTCTGAGTATTACAATTGCAGTTGGTAGCTGTTTAATTAAACTCTCAACATGAGGTGTCTAAACAAGTGAAGGAGGCCATTAGGCTGAAAAAATTAAATAAACCCATCAGAGAGATAGCAGAAACAGTGGCAGTAGCCAGTCCAACAGTTTGGAACATTCTTAAAAAGAAGGAATTAACTGGAAAGCACTTCAACAGCAGAAGGCCTCGAAGACCCTGAAGACCTCATAGACGACTACAATTGAGGACCACAGAATTCTTCCATAGTGAAGAAGAGCCCAGTCACCTCTAGCCAAGGCAAAAACTCTCGATGATGTAGGTGTGTCATTGTCAAAGTCTACAGCCAAGAGATGGCTTTTTGAAGTAAATATAGACAGTTCACAACAAGGTGCAAACCACTAGTAATACTCAATAAAGAAAGGGCAGATTAGACTTTGCCTAAAATCTAAAAATTATTTGGAATAATGAAACCAAAATTAACTTGTACCAGAATGATGACAAGAGAAAATTAAAGAAATGAACAGCTCTTACTCAACAGATACAAAGTATACCACATCATCTGTCAACGTGTTGGAGACGATGTTATGGCAAAAGTGTTTTATGGCTGCCAATAGAACTACGTCACTGGTGTTTATTGATGCCCTGACTTCTGATAAAAGTGGCAGAATCAATTCCGAAGTGTACAAGACTATTCTCTGTTGTAAAATTTATAATATTGCAAAATATTGCAGATGGGTACTGACCGAAAATGTACAGAGAAAAACTCCCCAAGTATTTCTCAAGGCAATGAATTGGGATATTCTTCATTGGCTATGACAGTCACCTCCTCTTACCCGAACAGGGTGTGCTGGTTGAAGAAAGACCCCAAAATAAGCAGCAACTGAGGATAGCTGCGGTAAAATCCTGGCCAATTGTCTTGAGGGAGGAAACTCAGCATTTGGTCATGTCGATAGGTTCCAGACTTCTGGCAGCCACTGACTGCAAAGTATTAAAGGCAATCCTTGTGTTTGTTCCAAAAACATGTCTTTGTTTCAAAATGTAGAGGTCCGACTGTAGTCTTCAGAAAAGTTATTTGTGATAAGTGTATAATAGTTTCCAGCATTAGAGCCCTCACAACATGTGTAATGACTCAATAGCAAAAAAAAAAGTGGGTTTATGCTCTAGTAAACTCTTGGATTATTATAATGCAACAGTTGGGATCCTTACTAAAATGATAAGATCACATTATTTCATTCTTATTAACACTGGATTGGCTTCCAGTAAAATTGAGCCCTGGTAATAAAAGACCACTAATCTTCTATAAAGTATTGAAGGGTCTTGCACCTCAGTACCTAAGTAAACTTTTGGTCTTTTATGATCCGCCACATCAAAGAATGGTAAGGCTCTTTTTTGGTACCTAATATAACAAAAACTGCATTAGGCCATATAGCATTTTCTCACAAAGCCAAACAGTTATGAAGCAGCCTTCCGAATAGAATTCTGAATGAATAGGACACATTCTTATCCCTAGAGGTGGAATACCTATTTGTTTAAGCAAGCCTTTTGTTTGTTTGTTTGTTTGTGTTCATTCAAGTCATTACTACTCTTGAGACACCTTAAACCAGTTTACAACTCTATTCCCATACTGACAGGTCTGTTTTCACACCTTTCCATGCTCTTTTAGTGATGTCACCATGACGATAACCTGCACATTTTGCTCCCAGACCATCCGCCAGAAATCAGCCATAGTTGATGGCAATGGCGCCTGGGTACAGATGAAGTCATGTTCTGTACAGCCACCCTATAGAAACACATAATTGTACAGTTATATAAAGTGATTAGAAGAGATTCTGAAAAAAAAGTCAAATATAGATTCCTTTCTTGAAAGTAATGACTAAATGCTGAATGAATATGATTCATATGATAAATTACTAATACTAGGATAACCAACATTTGTTTTAGTGCTCTGCTTATACATGTCTGTTCTCAAGTTCATATAGTATATGCAAAATATACAACATCTATTATGTTCTCTCACCAGTCATTTTAATAGGAACAGCTTTACTTCTGCTTAATACTTTAATACTTCTGCTTCTCTAATGCAATTTCCCAGTCAGCCAATCAAGTGGAAGCATGAAGTGCAATGCATGAAATCATGCAGACGTGAGATAAGAGGTTCAGTGACTTTTATGCTGGCATGACTATAAGTTAAAAAAAAAAAACTGACTCCTTTAAGTGTTTTAGTAATTGCCTATCTTTTGAAATTTTACTCACAGCATCACCTTTAGTGTACATAAAATGTTGTGAAAAACAACAAAAATCCAGTGAATACAAAGACCAGACATTGATTTTCAATGTTTAATTGCCGGCTCAGGCTTGCAAATTATGTTTGCAAAATCACCTTACAGCACGTTCTGAAATATTCCAGCTAGGCCATGGTAAAGGTCAAATATTTTACTCCATTTTTATGTTTGATGTGAACCTTAACTGAAGTTTCTGACCTGTGCTGCTGCCCCAGGATTAAGGGGATTAATCTATCTAATTAAGTGGCGGGACAGTGTATAATGAATATGTAAAATATATTTTTGCCTTTACTGTCATAGTGTGCAAATGTACTTTTAATGATCTTTGATGTTTTTAGTTAAGCGTATAGTAGCATGGACTGATCCAGCCACTCAAAGCCTACAGGAACATCTGGTTTGGTTTTAAACTCGCGGGGTAGTACAGCTCTAGTCTAAATTGAAGTGTTCGTTTCTGTCCTTATTTCTTACTTCAGAATTCGTTACCATTATTCCGTTACTATTTCATAAAAGATTAATACCACACTGATCAACAATAACACCATTAACATTAAAACCACATAGGATAATCAATGTTGTTCGATTTGTCTGGGGGTGTTGTTAGTGTTATGAATGATCTGTGTAAAATCATAATAGGTAAGCTAGTTAATAAGTTGCATCTTTCATTCCTTCATGTCCTTACGACTGTGGATAATATGATTAATATGTTTTTTCTTGTTTTAGGAATACCATACACGGGATGTAACTGAACCACATTGCTTCACTTACAGGCACATAGCTGGCATTGATGTAGTCTGAGTGTGGCTCTGACTCTAATAGAGACAGCTTAACTCTGCAGTGGTCATCTGAAAGACAAAAAGTCAACGTGTTAGGAAGTTTACAGGGTCTGTGTGCATGGCGTTTGCATGTTCTCCCCGTGCTTGGTGCGTTTCCTCCGGGTACTTGGTGGGTTTTCTCCCACAGTCCAAAGACATGTAGGTTAGGTTAATTGGTGTTCTCAAATTGCCCGTAGTGTGTGAATGAGTGTGTGAATGTCTGTGTGCCCTGCGATGGATTGGCGCCCTGTCCAGGGTGTACCCCGCCTCGTGCCCTAAGTCTCCTGGGATAGGCTCCAGGCCCCCACGACCCTAAATACAGGATTAAGCGTTGATGACGATGAGTGAGTGAGTGAGTGAGTAATGTAGTCTGAGTGTGGCTGTGAGTCTAACAGAGACAGCTTAACACTGCAGTGGTCATCTGAAAGACAAACATCCTTACGTGCAACATGCGTGCATGGCGTTTGCATGTTCTCCCCATGCTTGGTGGGTTTCCTCCCGGTGCTCTGGTTTTCTCCCACAGTCCAAACACATACAGATTAGGCTAATTAGTGTTCCCAAATTGCCCTTTGTGTGTGACTGAGTGTGTGAATGTTGACCAGTCTTACCGCAGTCATAAAATGGAAATAAGTGCAATAGTAATCACCATTGGCATCCGTGGTCCCTAGTTGGATTACAGGGGTTTCTGAATGGATGGGTGGATAAAGCTATACGAGGATTTATCTGTTTGGCTGATTAAAGGTGTTGAGTATGATTTATAAGTACTCACAGGGTAAAATGAAAGGATATCTGTTTTTGTTTTTATTGGCATCAAGTTCTCCAGCCCTGCATGAGAATTCCTTTGCAGTGTCACTCAGCTCCTAAGAACACATAGAATTATGTCAAAGGAAGAAACATTATACTTAGTACTGATCTAAAACAAAAGCCCTATCCTAGGACAGAGGACATAACTTTTTGCCACCAATCATCTGGCACACAACCAGACACAGAGATTTTAAATCATAGATGACATTTTCTCTATTCACATGTTTGATGATGTTTGACAATGACAATTCACCTCAAATTCCTCTTGATATCCTGCATTTCTATTGGCTGCAAGAGTCTCACAATGCCTATGGAATGTCTGCAGAATGTGTGCTCTTGGATATGTTCTTATCCTGCAAAATATGCAGAAGTATAAAACATCTAAGAGTCCGTCCACCTAGAAATTGTGTATATACTGTATAATTATTTTGCTAAAACAGTAGTCATTTCCATTTGAAGCACCAGTTTGTACTATTGTAATTAAAATCGGATTAGATGGGAAACAGATTTCTTAAAGGCCCACTGTGGACATCATAACATAAAAAAGAAGAACAGATATAGTAAAATGAGTAGAATTGAGGACATCTCATTGGCAAACATTGGATATTTATCATGGACTTATGCTCACACCATCTTACCTCATTTTTGACTAGCTTTTACTTGAGTCCAACCAGTTTGCACGCAAAGTGGTTAAAGTGGTCACTGCTTGGAAGAGCTGATGATGAATCCAAAATGCTGCAATGTGGCCTTATGGTCTTGGTTAAGAGGCCATTCGCCTGCTGAAGTCATGAGGCTCCGTCACTATACGTCAGATGCAGGGTGTTAAAATTATGAGCTGATTCAGGATTTTCATATGTAAACACTTTTAATGTAACTTGAGATCCTTTTAAAACAGTTTCATTCACAGAACCTTGTTTTTGCAGCTGAACCAAGGAATTCATCAATATCCGCCTCTTCAATTCTCATTTGCACAAATACAGTATGCCCAAGTGGTGTACAGTATATGCTGTACACTTGCGATTCACTTTATGAAGAACACCCGCACATCTGAACATTCATACAGTTATCTAATCAGCCAATCATGTGGCAGCAGCATAGTTTGTATAATCATGCAGGTGAGGAGCTTAATGTTCCCCTCAAACATCAGAATAGGGAGAAATGTAATCTCTGTAACTTTAACCATGGAGTGGCTGTTGGTGCCAGAAAATTGGTGCTGCAACTGGAGTTGGAATGGAGATGCTGGAACAGGAATGTGAGGCCGCTGTGGGCACAGGCTCACCCAGACTGGAAAGTTGAAGATCCCTGAATTTAACTGCCGGGTTTGGGTGAGCCAGTGCCAAAGAGAGCCTACATTCCTGTTCTTGGCTGACAGAAGTTGAACCCAATATGGGCTTCTGCTGTTGGAGACCAACCATCTCAAAGTTAATGTTTTGTGCTTGCTGAGATGCTTTTCTGCTCACCTTGTTTGTAAATAGTAATTATTTTCTGGTCACCGTACGTGGACTGTGGTTATCTGAGTTACTGTAGCTTTTCTGCAACAATGCCATGATCAAAGTCACATAGAGCACACTTTCACATGTCGAATGTGAACCTTACCTGAACTTTTGATCTGTATCTGCATGATTTTTGCAATGGGCTGCTACCCCTCGATTGGCTAATTAGCAAACTACCTGAATGTGCAGATGTACAGGTGTTCCCAATTAAGTGGAACCTAAGTGTATTTATTACATATATTATGATTAAATTGGAAATGTAATTTTTTTAATTATTACTTGTTGATTGATTGGCGGTCTGCTTTACAGTTTGTATTCTGTAATTCATTTTACCACACAAAGCAAAATATATTCACTGAGCGCCTTATTATAAATAACATACTAATACTGGGTAAGGCTTTCTTATGCTCTCAAAACATACACTATTTTTAATAGCATGATTTCCACATTTCTTTGAGATTCTGGTACTGTACTCGTTGACATGATTGCATCATGGTATTTCCTGTGGTTTTCTCAGATGCACTTTCGCGTTGTGAATCTCCCGTTCTACCACATCCCAATGCTGTTCTATAGGATACAAGTTGGGAAGTGCGGTGAAGAATATTGAACTCATTTATTGTACGTTTAGGAAATCAGTTTGAGACAACCTTTGCTTTGTGACATGGTGCATGATCATGCTGGAACTACTGTAGGCATTAGAATATGGGTAAATTGTGGCCATGAAGAGATATGCAGCAATACTCAAACAGGCTGTGGCATTTATGGGATGATTGACTGGTACTATTGACAGAGAAAACATTCCCCACACCGCTACACCACCTCTGTTAGCCTGGACTGTTGATCTAAGGCAGGTTGGTTTCAACAGACTTATGCTGTTTGTTGCCAAACTCTGACACTACCCTTTTTGCAGCTCAGCAGAAACTGAAATTCATCAAACCATTCTTCCACTCTCCAGTTTTGAAGAGCCTGTGCCTACTGATGTGCCTCAGATTTCTGTTCTCGGCTGACAGAAATGGAACCTAATGTGGTCTCCTGCTGTTGTAGCCCATCCACCTCAAGGTTCAATGTGTATTGCATTCTTTGTTTCTGTCTGCAGAACTGCTGCTTGCTGCATATATCTATTAAAACCGTGGTGCATAAAATCCCAGGAGATCAGTAGTTATAAAAATATTCAAACCAGCACCAATAATCATGCTAAATGATTGAGATTTTTAACATTTTTCTCCCCATGGTTGATGTAAACATTACCCAAAGCTGCTGGCATGTACCTGCATGATGTTATGCATTGAACTGTTGCCACATGATTGCTTGATTAGATAAGTGCATCAACAGGTAAGTGTACTGTATATGAATGTATATTATGAATACTCATCTTCCTTGAAGAAACTACGTTTATGTTCCACCAGTTGATGCCACATAATTCACAGGACTATTCATGTGTTTTTTTTTTTTTCTTGTTTGGTCTTTTGCCAACATGGAGGTTGTCTTGGACTTATACAGTACCAGAACATTCTGATATGTTACAGTATTGAGTATTGCATCTGTATAAATCTATTTCTATAAAAAAAAGTCTTGATGAATTTCTATAAATACAAAATGTGACAAATGTCATAATTAGGCATTATGTCCATTGTGCCCTTTACTAGAACTAAAATTTTTAAAATTCAGTTTTGAAATACGCTTTGTCAAGTTCAGCATGGAAGAACTCATGTGTCAGGCACACAGCCCTGACCTCAAGTTTACTTAACAACCTTGCAATGAATTGCGCCGCTGACTGCATACCAAAGCTTCTAACCCAACATCACTGCCTGAGCTTTCTACCGATGTTGTGGCTGAATGGGTAAATACAAACAGCCACATTTAAAGATCTACTGGAAAGCTCTCTCAGAAGAGTGGAGGTTAACAACAAAGGAGGCTGTCAATATTAAACAAGATTATGTAAAATCTTATATAGTCAGTTGGGCTTTTGGTCAGGTGTCCACATTGTTAATCTGACATTTAATGGTGAAATTTACCCACCAACCACAGGGAGAACATGCAAACTCCACACGCCTTTGGTTGGTGGATGTCCTCAGTTTAAACACATGCAGGTGCGAGGCTAGGAGATTAGACCCTATTGTGCTCACCACTATGCCACTGTGCATACTTAGTTGTAATTTAATTTGTTTTTGCTTTGCACCAATCATTATTCACACATACATTTGTTGAATCTTTTGAGTAAGAATTGAGGTAGAATGCAATCCAAACCCACATCTGAACAGACAGAGGCTCTAAAGCAGTGTTTGGACAATTAGGATCACTAAAAAAAAACTTTCACCATGTTATGTGACATAAGATGATTACAAACATGTACTGAATTGTCTTTATGCGTGCTCTAGCTTTCTGTGGTCCTAATAAAACAACATTTCTAACAAACAGTAGACATCTACATGTATGTCTAAAGACACACACACATTTTTTATCTACACTATGTGAGGAACTTCCATTAGCGTAAAAGTTATAGTAACTAAATAAAACAATGCAACACCAAATCTGTAAACATGTAGAAACAGACTATCATGTCATTCCATTCTTTTTAGGTCCATGTAATACACTGAGTGTCTATACATACACATCCTGTAGACATTACAACAACATCAACAAGAAATCTAAGAACATATAGCTCTCAGAGTTAATTCAACATTTTGATATTAAATTAAACAATCTCTTTACCTCTAAATGTTCTCGGTGAAAAAGTTCTTGATGAACAGTCGGATTTCTTTTATATTTTGTGTTTGCATGTGGAATGTATGTCGGTAACAAGTTGGAGTACAACTGAGAAAGAGTTCAACATACTGGTTTATCCTGTTTGGGAATCTCTCTCTCTTTCTCTCTTTCTCTCTCCCCTCCCCTCTCACTCACACACACACTCACACACACACACACACACACACACACACACACACACACACACACACACACACACACAC
>JAQMYL010000039.1:21944423-21974339 GCA_030014365.1 Clarias pachynema | reverse complement strand
CACACACACACACACACACACACACACACACACACACACACACACACACACACACACACACACACACAAATTTCTCTCAGAAGATCATTTGAATATTTAAAATAGTTCAAAACAAGGGAAATGCCTCAATAAAGTATCCTTCTATTTTTAGACAACTTTGGGATCCAGTCATAGTAACATTACGTTCTTATGCCTTCAAATTCAGAAATGGTTACTCAAGTCTGAGTCAGACTTTTAAAAAAAAATAGAACTTGACTTGCAACTCATCCTTCATAATTGCTGCTTTGACTTATTAAAAATAACTTGTGAATGATTAATGTTTATATGTGCATGTGTAGTGTATGTGCTTTAGTTCCTTTCTTATTTTGTGCTACAGCTCCCACATCAACACATACTGTAAACTCCATAGACCCATTCTAACATGCACCTGTAGTGCGACTGTAAACTATGACGGCTTAGGAAGGAGCACTGTACAGCATAGCCTTTGGCTACAGAGAGCTCAAAATCCTTGCATGTAACAGAAGGTTTGCAGTGTGGGGGGAAATTAAAGAAAGTACAGTACCGCTTAAAAGTTTGCGCTCATTTGCAAATCTCTTTGTATTTTGTACATTCTACAGCAATACTGAGAATTTCAAAACTATGAAATAAGACATAATGTAATTAGGTAATTAAGTATTACTCCATACCTACTTAAGGCATGAAGGTCAGCTTTGCTGGAATAGTTCTTGCAAGAACAGTATCGTCAAGTGCGTTTGGAAAACCCCTCAAGCACCATGATGAAACTGGCTCTCATGAAGACAGAGGAGAAGTTCATTTAGAGTTACAGTACCAGCCTCAAAAATCACGAATTAACAGCATCTTAGAGTAAAGCTGTTATGAAGGCTTTACAGATCACAAGTAGCAGATACTGTACATCTCAATATTAACTGTTCAAAGGAGATTATTTCGTATTTTGGACGCATTCAGCATTACTTTACAATGTAGAAAGTAATAAAAAATCAGGAACGAACCATAGGGTTAGAAACTGATCCCAAACTTTTAAGCGGTAGTTTAGGTTCAACTTTATAAGATGCATAAAAACAAAGCCAGACAGGCTTGTTTAGTGGTATTACTATTCTTAATAAGACCACACTCTAATCACATCAGCAAATATTAACATTTACAATAGCACATTCATGGTGTAATTAGTTTAATTGGTTTATTGTTATTCCTTTTGAACAAATAAAGGACTGTCATGAATATATAGTATTATGTATAAAATGAGTCATAACAAATAAAAATAATGCTTTTTAATGCCTCAAGGCATGGGCATTTAAAAATATTTTCAGACATTTCTACTATAAAAAGACATGTAAATATGTGCATGTACAGTACAAGGTTAAAAAATAATTTTAAAATATAGTTGAAACTTGTGGTGGCACACTGGTGTAGTGGTTAGCACTGTGACCTTGCACCTCCTGGGTTGAAGACGTGACACTAAGGTAAAGATTCTAAGATAGAGATTTGTCTTGGACTTGTAACCAGTAGCCTGTAATAAGTTAAAATCTGTAACTTATGTAAACATCACTTATTATATATTATTATATATTATCACTGTTATATACTGTATTGTATATGGTTATCAATCCTTGCACTAGTACAGTATGTTTAAGTTGAATCAACTTAAAATTAATTTTTTTCTTATTGGCCACCATAGATTCAAATTCTCATTGGTGAACTCAATAGAGATGAGTTTAGTTAAGTTCCTTAACACTATCTGTTTCAGGGCTGCTGTATCAGCCGTGGTATGCTCCAGCAGCTTCACCACATGCTTCCACTATTGCTTGTAGAAGGGGTATGCAGACAGGTGGACACCTTCCAACACTAAGCCAGAAAACAATTCTCAGTGGAGTTGAAAAGTGGAGGACATGGTGGTAAAATAAAGAATGGAAAACATGTGGTCGATGAACCAGCTGCAGAACAGAGCAGCCCGCTCACTTACTCATGCTCTATACAGTCTATCCTGTACAGAAGCCTAGCCTACTGTAGGGGACTCAAGGCACACCCTGGATGGGGTGCCCAACATTTGCACTTCCAACATCTAATATCTTTTATAAATTAAGTTGGTATTTGCATTTGTTCTGAACTGTACACACAATCATTCACAAACATACTTGCATATTACAGGAACTCGGCTGGGAGTTATTGCCCTATCACCTGTACAGTCCTGACCGCTCTGCAAACCATTTCCACATGCTTGGACTATTAAAGAAGTTTCTGGGAGGTCAACGTTTCAGACGTGAAGCAGACAGTTTTAATCACTGGTCCGGGGTACTGAGAAAAGCTTGATGTGATCCAAGCACTAGTGAAATGCTGGGATAGGTGCTTTAGTGTAGAAGGGGATTATTTGGAGAAATAAAGGGAGTTTTTATTCTGATAACTGTGTTCTGTTATTCCGCACCATCAAAAATCCTGGTTTGACTTGAACGCCTCTGGTAATATAAATTGCAAGAACTTTTAACATATCTTCAACTGTAGTTTGAAAAACCATGAAATGCTACCAAGAAACATAAGCAATAGACCGAGTGGAAATCTGGACCAGAAATCTGAAAGGAAATACCAAATCTGTACTACAGTATGTTCTGATGTGTTTGTTTTTTTTTATTTTTTGCTTCCAAACTTTGTGAAATGCAGAAGGGGAACAGATTGTATTTCTGTGTGTACTTCCTATCATGAATCATGGTGGAGAAGGTGTGATGGTGGGTGGGGATGCTTTGCTGGTGACAGTGTTGGTGATTTATTCTAAATTTAAGGCACATTTAACCAGCATGGCTTCCAATGTATTCTGAAGCAACATGCAATCCCATTTGTTTTGCACTTAGTGGGACCATGATTTGTTTTTCAACATGACAATGACCTCAAACACACCTCCAGGCTATGTAAGGGCTATTTAACCTTAAAGGAGTGTGAAGGAGTGGTGACTCCATAATCACATGACCTAAACACAAATGAGATGGTCTGGGATGAGTTGGATGGCAGCGTGAAAGAAAAGCAGCCGACAAATACTCAACATATGTGGGAACTGTCAGGGACTTTTACCAAGTCTTTTGACCAAACTAAATCCAGCATAATAAATGAAGATATATTTTACTGGCCTAGCATTAGTGTCTTATTCATGTAAATTGTTTTGTAAAAAGCGCCATATAAAAATGTCAAATGAGTCACATCCAGGGAATGTGTTTCTGCAAAATCGGTATAGGATGAGCTATTTGGCTTTCAGATTTCCATCACTGGGTCTCAAGTTCCAGTGTTGGTGTGTAGATTATTGAGAATGTTTATGATTATTTTATTTGGCTGCCTTTGTTCAAAACGTGTCACCATCACAGTCTTTATAGTATCAAGAATAATTTTTGCTACGAGTCTATAGCATCTAGATGAGAAAAATAATCTCGGGCATAAACTGTTTTTTTAATGTGGAAATCTTAAGGCCATCAATGTGTGTGAGTCCCAATTGCAGAAAGTTTCATCATGGTGAACCAGGCAGGTCTGGAGGGCAAGAAGAGCCACAGCAGTTAAAGTGTGTCAGGAACTGGAACAGGTGTTGTTTCCTATTTTGCATTACCTGCCATCAAATGCCAAAACAGGAGTAGGAGTAGGCCAACAGGTACAACTTACCAGAGAGTGAGAGAGAAGAGATCTTAAAGTATGATCTTAACCAAAGAAACAAAAAAATACCTTGTGAGAGAGTGCAAGCTGCAGCTCTGACAAGTCTAGGTAAGACAGCATAAATAAACATGAAGTAAGACAGGAATGAGGCCACTATAGGACAGCAAACCCCTGGATCTGCATCTTTACTGAAGATAAAAAGTAATGCTTAAGTAATAAAATAGGTTTCGAGCCTAAAGTAAAGGTTGTGTCTGAGTCTAATTGAAAAACTTTCAAATCAACTTAAGCACTCTATCCTAATAAAAGGGAAGCAATATTGCCACCCAGTGGTAAATCAAAA
Source organism: Clarias pachynema (assembly GCA_030014365.1). Taxonomy (NCBI): domain Eukaryota; kingdom Metazoa; phylum Chordata; class Actinopteri; order Siluriformes; family Clariidae; genus Clarias; species Clarias pachynema. The sequence goes on along the minus strand of JAQMYL010000039.1, from coordinate 21,970,354 downwards.
ACCATATATTTACATACAGTATTTACATTTTCTGAGCAATGAATGTATAACCTACTTGTTTACTTTTTTATTTTTATTTACTTTTTGCACCTCCAGGGTCCGGGTTCAGGATTTCCCGGGTCTGTGTGCATGGAGTTTTCATGTTCTCCCTGAGAAAACATTCTAACTTGATGTCATCCAAACACTAGTGAAATGCTGGGATAGGTGCAGGAGTGTAAGAGGGGAATTATATGGAAAAATAAAGTGAGTTTTTATTCTGATAACTGTGTTCTGTTATTCCTCACAATCGAAACTCCTGGTTTGACTTTTAACATATTTTCAAGTGTAGTTGGAAAAACCATGAAATGCTATAGCGTCATGAAACTGGCTCTCATGAGGACTATCCTAAGAAAGGTAGAAAGACCAAGAGTTATTTCTGCTGTAGAGGATAAGTTCTTTAGTATTAACATAATTAATCATTTGCCAATTAACAGGACCTCAGATTAGAGTTTACACCTAAATGCATTACAAGTATCTCAAGTAGCAGACATATCTCACTTGGGTGCTTGGTGGGTTTCCTCTGGGTATTCTGGTTTCCTCCTACAGTCCAAAGACATGCACATTAGGCATATTGGAGTTCCCAACTTGTCCATAGTGTGTCCGCATGTGAGTGTTTGTGTCCTGCGATGGATTGGCAACCCTTCCAGGGTGTACCCTGCCTCGTACCCTGGGAGAGGATCGAGGCCCCACGTGACCCTGTACTGTATATAGGATAAAGTGAGTGAGTCTCCTGGAATAGGCTTGATAGGCTCGCCATATGAGTAAGTAAGAAATGATTATTGTACATATAATAGCCTTGTTTTTCCATTAAAAAGTGAGATTCTACAGACATGATATGTGGCATGATGACATACAGTGTTTTTGCGTGTGTGTGTGAAGGCTTGCATAAAGAATAATGAATTAATTTTTTGGGTCACTTTAACATGGATCTTTACCATGCTGTTGCTTATTTTTCCACGACTGACACAAGTTCTAACCAAATACTTAAGCTACCTACTTTACTTACACACATCCGCACGCGCGCTCACGCACGCACGCACACGCGCGCACACAAAAATCTTCCGCATTTGAAGGTCTGCAAAAAGCGCCGAACTTTAGGAAACGGCATCAAGGAATGCGGTCTGGACCGGTGCGTGTGCATGTGAGTGTGTGTGTGCGCGTGGGGGGGGAAAAAAAAACTCAAAACCGAAAGAGAAAGCTGAACGGGTTCAGTCATGAATCGTGCAATAGTCCACCCTTTAAATTTATAAGCAGCTCAGAAGGGTTTCTTCACACTTCCTGATCGTGTCGAAAAAGTGCACGGCTTGTGAGTGACAGACAGCGTTTGACACGAGCAGACAGAGCGGACAGTATGGACACAGCCAGATCCTCATCTGCTCACAAAACGGTATGTAGCTTTAGATCTAAAAAAAAAAAAAAAAAAAAGGCGGTGCTTTTTCTTTCTTTTTTAGTTTTTATAAAATTGTGCACTTTATTTAATCCTTCTACTTAATGCAACATCTGTTTCACTAAAAAGAACGAGCTTTCTGGGTGTTATGTATTTTTTTCATTGTAAACATACATTTATTTATTTATTTATTCATTCCATAAGACAACCCACTTGAAGCCACTGTGAGGTCTATAAGCAGTAGTGTGTACTGACTGGGGCTCATAAAACGGTACGAAAGACTCCAAGCGGAAGCTGAATATAAAAACAACAACCACAAAAACAACTCATTTTTAAAGAAAGTTTAGAAGCGGTATTGTTATTCCTGCCTCGCTAAATATAAATAAACTGATCCGATTCCGAACATTTCAATGTACACAGACTATTTAAAATGAAAGTGAAAGTATGATATAGGGACTCGAGCAAAAAAAAAGAAAAAGAAAAGAGGATTGAGGTAATGCCCGCGCTGGAAGTACGATCTATTTTTATTCCGGTGGATATTGTGCTGCCGCTGCAGCTTTTCTAAACTGCGGTGACGCAGCCGCTCTTCCTGAGAGACGGTCATCAGCCGCACGGAAATTTCAGGGGCGCGGCTTTTAGAAAGCGGAAAGCAAGCCTCATACCAGCCTCATACCAGCCTCATACACACCCAAAGCACCTCTAACGACCGGCAATATCATTACGACCACTGACAGGTCAAGAGAATAACATCTCGTTACAATAAGTGATATACTGTATGTTAGGCAACAAGTGAACATTTGGTCCCTAAAGTTGATGTGTTGGAAAAATAATCATTTAATCCAAAACTGCAGCTCTGGTGGGATGTTCCTGGTCAGGACCTACAAAAAGTGTTTGCATGTTCTTCTTGTGCTTGATGGGTTTCCTCCCACAGTCCAAAGACATGCAGATTACTAATTGGAGTTTCCAAATTGTCTAAATTCTAGTATGAATGTTGAACGGAGGTCCTACTACAGTTTTAAAAAGGGCCTTCACAATCCTTAGTTGGACTACAGAGGTTCCTAAATGGATGGATGGAAGAATTATTGATGCATGTGGGGAGTGAAGGCTGGCGTGTATAGTCCAATCCAATAGAACAGCTAAAGCTGCTGAAAATGTTCATGCTGGTTCCAATTGATAGGTGTCAGAACACACAGTGCATTGTGGTTTGTTGCGTAGGGGCTACGCCGCCGCAGATAATTCAACATGCCCATGCTGACCCATGTCCACTGCAAAAAAAAAACAAAAAAAAAACGCCTACAATGGACACCATTGGAACTGGATCACAGAGCAGGGGAAGAATGTGGCTTGGTCTGATGAATCACATTTTCTTTTGCATCATGTGGATGGCTGGGTTTGTGTATGTACTGTTTGTGTGTGTCGCTTTCCAGGATACACTATGGGAAGAAGGCAAGCTGGCATAAGCAGTGTAATGCTTTGGGCAATGTTTTGGTGGGAAACTATTTGTCCTGCCATTTATGTGGATTTGGAACGTACCTCCAACCTAAACAATGTTGCTGATCAAATACACCCCTTCATGGAAACTGTATTAGTAGTTGAATAGTTTGAGAAACACAACAATGAGTTTGAGATGTTAACTGGGCCTACAAATTCTCCAGATGTCATTTGATTTGAGAAATTGTGGGCTGCGTAGGAAAAACAATTCTGATCCATGGAGGCACCATCTTACAACTTGCAGGGCTTAAAGGATCCTCTACTGACAGCTTGATCCCAGATACAACAGCACACCTTCAGAGGTCTAGTGGAGTCCATGCATTGACAGATAAGGGCATTAGTGTATAACTTACATGCAAAATGTGCATTTTAAATAAGTAAAAAACAAGCACACAATAATGGATTTAATATGTGATCATAATAATAATGGTTTTATGACTATACAGCCTAAATGTTTTATATTCCCTTACATTGTAAAAATAAAAAAGTGTAAAATTAATGTAAAAGTTGAATGTTAACCACTCATATCAATCCACAGTGACCTACTCTGTGCTAAAATAGAAATTAAGTGATTTTAATAAAGAGTTTCAAAGCGATTGTTCTTCAAAGTCACTGAATCTGACAACATACCTGACTAATTACTAGACTAATTTGATCCATTATAAATTGGTAGACAATCAAATCCTCTTACATCAGTTCACAGTGACCTACTCCATTCCCTCAATAAAGACAAATCCATTTTAGCATACAGATTTAAAATAATTGTCCTTCAAAAGCAGCGGATTTGTCACTATATTTGAACCAGTAGCCTATTTTGATGCATTTTAAAACAGATGTTTTTCAAACTGATAAATGACCAAACCCACTTACAGTACATCAATTCATAGTTACTTCCTCTGTACTTACTATAAAGATGAATACATTTTTCTGCGAAATTTTAAAGTAATTGCAATTCAAATCACTGGGTCTGTCAATATAATTGAGCCAAAAGGCAATTTTTAATACTTTGTAAATTGGAGGTTTCAAATCTCAGGTAATATCAACCCCACTTATATGAGTTCATAGCAACCTGCTCAGAGTTTTAACTACTTAATTGTTCACATATTATGAATTATGTTATACACTAAGTGGGTAAAAAGCTGCTATTTCAAAAGGGTGAAATTATTGGTCTGCATCAAGCAAAGAAAGCAAGGTGTTAAGGTGCTTTGAAATTATTGGATGTTATTAAATCCTGGAAGGATAGTATGTAACCATAAAAATCGTAAAACATGTGGAAAAATGGTCATAAATGGAGATGACTTAAATGGCTGGTGAAATAGCCTGTAGTAATCACAGCTATTTATTATCTTTCACACACACACACACACGCACACACACACACACACACACACACACACACACACACACACACGTGATAAGAAGTCAAAGGATTGTAAATAAACAGGTGTGGTCATAAGAAAACCACTTGTTAGTGAGGCTAACCAGAAAAAAATGTCTGTGGAGCAATAGAAAAGGTCATGTAGTTTAATATCTAATGAGACTAGATTTACTCTATTCTAGAGTGATGGGTTTGCCAGGGTAAGAAGAGAAGCATGTGGAGCAGTGTACTCCTCATACATAGTGTCCACTGTACAAGCCTCACTGCGGAGGTCACTATGTAAGCAAGTGGATTTGATTGCCTTCCAATTTGAAGTGAGTTTTATAATAGATTAAATCGTGCCTCCTGGAACAATTATATTGCCCCGATTCAGCATCTTTGAAGAGCAATTATGTAAAAAATTGTATATTAGAATGAATACACCTTTATTGGGGGCATAGGGTGCATCAATCTGAACAGAAATAAGTGGGTTTGATTGTCTAACCGTTTAAAATTACCCTTTTATAATGAATCAAATTAGCTTGCTGGTTCAATTCAATTCAGTTCAGTACAGCTCTGACAGTCTCTGTGTGATGACAACTCCAACCATTATTATTATTATTATTATTATTATTTTGGGGGGTTCTGGCCCTGTTACCACCAAGTCACCACTGATGGGTCCCTTAACCCTATGCCCCATACAATCTAGGCACTCCATAAAGTGCTGGTCCTGGTAAAGTCTGGTAAGATCATAGTAAGGTTATGACAGGAAGTGCATCTGAAATAAAACCTGCCCCAGATTGTTTATCAAATGATCAGGTGTGGCAACCCCTAGGAGAAAAAAGACAATTATTATTATTATTAAAAAATAATTATGCTTCCTTAAATTTCTTTTTTTTGCTCTAATGCTTTATTGCATCGCTTTAAACATGGCCAATTTTTTAAACGTGAAAGTGTAAATAGAAAAAGACATAGATACTCTAAATATTTGTACGTTTGTTGTTTTGTTGTTTATTTATTTTAAATGATCGATTTGTAAGAGTGAAATTGCTTTGGCAGTATTGAAGCTTGAGGTGCTTTTGGGACTGTTACACCCTAAAATTCATTCGCAGCTAGATAAACCCGGTTTCAGGAAGAGCGGCTGACTTAACTGCAGCTTAGTTACATTTCGTCAGCGAAAGTATCATGTATTAGTGCTACATTCAGTCTTGTCAAACTTACAAAATGAGAGCAAAAACAAGTCAGTCATCACCACACTTTTTTTTCCTTTCATATTGGGCCTGACTTCTGTCTTAATCTACATATGAAATGAGCACGAATAATATTTTTTTGCGCTCTCAATCTGTTTGACATTTCCTCATGTTATTTATTTATTAATTTATTTACTTCACACTGCAGCAAATATGAAACTCTTAACAGGTGCCTACCTACCCCTCTTTCTTCCGGGACTGTGGTAAGGCACAGCTAACTGCGTTTCCTCTCAGAAACAGGTGTCATTTCTAATAAACATCAATGTATTAAATAATGAGGCTACATTAAGCTTTACATATTATTTGATTTAGTCTGATATCTTTTCTTCAAATCATAAATTCACATTTTTATTTGTCACATACACAATCATACACAGTATGCTATGCTGTAAAATGCTTACATGACTGGTGTTACCTTAAAAAAGGAAATAAGAAAAGCAAATGTGAATAGAAGAATGTAAAATATGAAATCTACAACATGTAGTAGTTTTGTTACAATAAAGTATTAACTAGAAATATATAAAAATAAAAAAGTGTGAATTGTATAAATAAACTGTATAAAGTATATGGATTGTGCAAACAGCAGCAATATGGGTGGTCATGGAGTATGAAATGAAATGAAATGATGAGCAGCAGTGGTATTGTTCATCTTTAAAGTGCAATAGTTAGTCCTCATTTATACGTAAACAGAAACGGAAATGTGCCCCACATAGGTCCTGTTCAATGTGCAAATGTTCAGTGTGGTTGGTTTTTGGTTTGCTCCAACACATGTGTGATGGAAACATAGCACACCCAATTAGTTGAGCCCTATGTGAAGTTCTGCTTGAAGTTTATTCATTTGTTTATTCATCTTCAGTAACTGGTTTATCCAGGTCAGGGTTGTGGTGAATCCAAAGTGTAGCCTGCGACAGGAGAGCTGAGGCAGGAATACATCCTGAATTTGGTACCAGTCTATAACAGGGCATCATACACACATTCACACCTAAGAGCAAATTCACCAACAGGAACATTTTTGGTATGTGGAATAAAAATTAAGAATGAAACCTGTACAAACACAGGAAAACTATGTGAAACTAATTACACATAGCAACCCAGGCTCAGAAGAGTGGTAATCCAGGTGGTAACCACCAGGGGTCCATGACACCCAGTTGAGACCGGCTGCAAAACATTGTGTGGCCAAAAGTATGTTGTCATACTGATTTTTGCATTTTTAAACATCCCATTAGATTTAGTCTCTCCTTTGCTTATTTATTACTCCCACCATGAAAACTGATTTTGACAAGGGATTCCTACTACTTGAAACTTTAGGTAGATTTAGGTAGCTATATCACCCTTGGTAAATCCATAGGCATCATTTACAGCCTGTAAAAATCCATCAGAGACCTAAAATTGGAAGGCTGTTGGAAACTGCACACAATGGGTTTTAGTTGCACAATGGGATGCATTTCTTCTGGATTTTGTTGCCACCAGGCCATGAAGAGCCATAATGACCTTTCTATGGTGTGTGTATATTCTAATAGGCTGTTTACATACAGTATGATGTCATGTCACTGCGTCAAACTGACGATGGAGGACAGGAAACGATTTTCTATATACAGTATGAAGCGCTACCACCAGCACTCAAAATACTTGTGGTTTGAGTCATTTGTGGTTGCTCAAATTGATTAAATATAGAAAGCATGAGGAGCTTTTATTAACTACCACATGTACACCGGTGGCTGAGTAAAAACACATCTGCAGTGACCTCTTTATTAAAGATAATGTACATGGCTATGTATCTTTTAATATAGCTACTTACATTATTAAGGAAGTTCAGAATTAACTGCAAAGAAGTATATAGAAGAACCACTTGATTTCCTGGATGATGTTGTTGTCTCAAACATTATCTCTGATTAAGTGATTCAGAAACAACGTCTTTTGTACTAGCGTCGTTGTTGTTGAATAAACATGATTATTAACCACTCAAACTTATTTGTTAAGTCATAATGTGGGCAATTCAAACTAAAGGAGCACTTTAGGAATATTTTGGCTGGAGTTTTCAGTTTCTGCATTTTTTAAATCAGTCACAGGTAAATCTGTAACTGTTGGTTTTCTGTCCCAGATAAGTCTCCCACAGAAGACTACAGTTTTTGGAACATAACAAGCTCAATTTTCTGTCTTAGTAACAAACATATATAGAGACAAAAAAAAGATTGTGGAGTTTTATAGCTGCTATAATATGATGGATAATAACAGCATTACAAATATATTAAAATGTATAATCGTTGCTTGATTTCTGAGATATAAAGGGAAGAAAACACAAATGTATTGTTATTGAAAAAAGTTTTTACATGATAATGTATTGCACCAGCATGCTGTTGATTATTTTTCTGTAAGAGTATGCTCCATTATGTTATAATCTTTACTCATTCATGCTTTATATATACTAGGGTATACTATAACCCAGGTACTGTGTATTACCGTACATAGTTTACACACCTGGATACATCCCATTCTTTTTGCAGTTGTTGGAATTTTTGCTTAATCCTCCTGTAACATTGTGCATTTTTTTAGGATAAGAAAAGATCCATTAAGAGAATGAGAAAGAGTCCCACAAGATTCAGTCGTCCATTTTTTCGAGGGAGATATCAGTGTGCTCGGTAAGTCATACACAGATTTCCACAAACTTTCATACACTTTTTAGAAAATATAGCAAATATTGACTTTTTTATTTTATGATCACGTATTTCCCTACCAAGTTAACACTGGTTTCAGAGCTTTTATGGTCATTTGAACCATATACAGTTCGGTACTCAGTGAAACGAAACAACGTTCCTCCAGGACCAAGGTGCTGGAGAATTAGCTGACTAGCTAAGACAACAGATTAACACCATAAAATAATAAGACTATCTAAGAACTATACGAAAGGACAAAAGGACAACAAAAAGGACGACATAAAGTGCATGTGCAAATGTGCAGACAAGAGCAACAACACACATATCATTCCGCCTGGCCCTGGCCAATACAAAAATGGAAAAAGCAGGTAATGTCCAAAACTCCCAACCACAACCACACACACACATTTTGTCTCAGTAAGGCCTGATGATTTCTGCATTTTAGTACCAGATGTAGGTTAGTGTAGTATAAGCCTAATACAGTGAGCTTCTGAGAATAAGTTCCTATAAATAATTTGCAAGGTTCTTAGTTTACATTTAAATTAAGAAGCATGTTACTCAGCCGGATATGACATCATTGCAGAGGAGTTTCATATCTCCCTGCTTTTGACAACAGACAAGACAGCTAAATTAGTAATCACAGGATCTCTTGTGAAACTTTCAGCAGAAACTGAAATTATTTATATCTCTAGTTAAATCTGCTTGATTACAAACCTTGTTTTTTTCTTGATACCGGTCTTTAAGTACACATGACCTGGAATTACGTACCAGTCACCAGCCAGACTCTTTGCATTCTATGCAAAAAGTAAAATCAGTAAAAACTAAAAGACAGACATTTAAATGGGTTTGAGTAAAATTACCTTCAATTTCTACTTATACTCGTTTGTAGGGTTCACAGTAATAATCTGGCATGTTGAGCTGTATATTGTCAGCATTTATGGTTCTGGTCTGTGTGTCATTGCTGAAGAACTGATGAAATCTACAACCAGACCAACTGTGGAACATGACTTGCAAGGGGGGAATGGTAAAGGGTGAGATGGGGGAATATTCTGTCTTCATTCTTCTTATTTCTTTTCTCATATTATAAACAGCAGATGAGCCGAAAGTTTACAAGAGTTTGCCTTAGAACCCCACCTTCTCAACTTTATACATCCAGTACATGTACGTACATTGTTTTGGATAAAGGCAAATAAGGCTGGAGCACAGGAAGTCATGACGTTTCTATTACTTCGATTTAGGTGAAGAGCTCTTCCAAGATACAGACCTTTAAAGGAAGCAAAACCCAGGAATTTGCATTTACAGGTCAATAAGGCCTATTCTTAAAATTTTTCTTTAAAATAAACATTACTGAAATTTTAAAATAATAACAACGTCGATTTTTAAACAGTAGCCAAACACCAAAGAAAAGAAAAGCTGTATTAGTCTTTAAGTTTCTGTTTTTTTTTCTTATTAAGCAATGGTTTGAGATCATGAAATAACTAATACATAGCAATAAAAACAGTGCAAGTAGACATTTTTAGCCTATTAGGATGCAACATTATAATCATTTATACTGTAGATCTTTTAGGATATATAATATAAAGACCTGAAATGCAAGATACTGTAGTTCCCTTTTTACAATTATAAGCTGTACCGGGACAAAAAAGTGTACCTTAAAAATAATTTTCAAATCATTTAACAACATCAAAATATATGAAAACATATGAATGCATTTCTCTGTGCAGCCATACAAAAATGTATTACACTTACTGACCGCTAGAGGGGGTTTGAGCCCTGCCGCTGCTATTATTGGGCCCTTAGGCACAACCCTTAAGCCTATGCCACCCATACTTCCTAAGCCACTGCATGCAGGGCCAGTCCCAAACCCGGTTAGTACTGTAAATGTGAGGGTTGTGATAGGGAGGGCATCTGGTGTAAAACATCTGGATTAAATGAGTCCATCTGGTGACCCCTAGGATAAATGGGACAAAGGCCAAGTAAAAAATCAGTGTTCAAAATCATTATTCTTAGCTAATGTTATTTGATGTTAGTCAATATTAACATTATGATGCCCTAAAAATAATGGTTCAGAATGCTTATACACTGGTAAATCATTATTATTATTATTATTATTATTATTATTAATATTATTATTACAACAGTACATTCCCCGTTAATGAAGTTTATGTTAAGTAATTTTTATGTTAAAGAGAACATTATAATACTGGAGTCATGATATATATAAAACATCAGTAAAACCTAACAACTATTTTACTTATAGTACTGTGCAAACACAGTATAAAAATATGGCATAAGATGCTTTTGAAAACATTTCTGCATAAAAGAAACTTCTATAAAGAGCAATAAAGAGTAATAAAATAAACTGTCAATATTTGGAAAACTCATTGCCTAAAATCAGGGGTTTTAGACACAGATTTGTGCAGTTTTATAAGAAAACAGCTGTTAGGTTTTACTGAGCATGCTGGAGAATATAAGTTCTTCTGGTAACTTTGTCACACTCGCTCCTTTCTATTTTTATGTAAATTCCAGGAGCGTACATTAGGTTTATTGTTTCCATCTGAAAACTGGTCTGTCTTGTGCTATATATTTTTTCTTTACAGCCATGCATATATTCTCCTGTAATGTTATTTATTTATACATTTTTAAGTTATACAGTATATGGAAACACTGAATGATTTTGTGCATAATTATGCAGACATGATAAACATATATAACAAAATTGGTACAGCATATAATATGGTGCCTAAGACTTTTGCACAGTACTGTATATGTGTGTGTGTGGGTGGGTGTTTGTGTGGGTGGGTGTGTGTGGGTGTGTGTACACACACATAATAATTACACACTCTAATATATGAGAAAACCGCTGTCGTGTCCCCTGAGAAATACAAAATCTTTTTTAATTAACTGATTTATAATTCTCTCGGGACATTCTGTTGGTTCAACATTAACGGGAAGCAGAAATCCATACATATAGAAATACACAGAGTCCGTCTACACAAAGTTTGCACTAGAAACCCTATTTTTTTTTTTCTTTAGATTTATGCAGCAGAAAAAAAATCTCCTAATGAAAAAATTAATCAGATGTAGTTTTTTTTCCTTTCATGTCAGAACACACAAATATTTGCAAACACGTATTATTTATTATTGAATATGAGATGGGAAATAAAAGTGTCACAGGGTGATTGATATATATGAAAAATAAATGTATTTTTAATCGTTCAACCTTTAAAAAAAAGAGATGTTGAGATGTTGTGCAGTGGATGACAGGGTGAAATGTGTTCTTCATCACAAACTAATTATTTAGTAATGCAGCTTTTCATATGAATATGATTTTTCTCTTACTGCAGTTTCTATTACCGGCCAAGAGAAGACTACTTTTCCCGGCGGCCGGGTTTTAGCTTGAGGCTCCATCGGTTCCAGAGAGGCTCCAATCTTCGACTTCCATCTAGATCTCGGAGCCCGAACTTGGTGCTGAGACACAAAAATGCACATTCATCAAGCCAGCATTTGGAAAAGAGGTTGGAGAAGAGTACGTCCTCTCCAGTACAGGACAAAAACGCATTTAGCACACCAGGTATGTCCCTGTGTTTGTGTGTGTGTGTTAGGATCACCTGCACACCTGCTCTTTCATGCAACTGACCAATCAGCCCAGTGGGTTTTCTTTAAGCGAGAGGTCAAATAACATGATGATGTTTTGTTCAATCTATGCAGTTTTGCTTATGTCTATTATGGAGACTCAGGTTCATAGGACTAGAGTCTAATGCGGTCGTCCGCTGTTGTAGGCCATCCGTCAAACTTAAATGACTAAGTTTGAAAAGTTCCTGCATAATTGTATCTGCATAATTTTATAAATCGCACAACTAGCACATGATTGACTGATCAGATAATTGCATGAATACTAGGGTGCAGGTGTTCCTAATAAAATGATAGGTGAGTCTATGTGGTTATCATCTATATAATTCTTTCCTGATATTATGTTATGTTATGTTATGTGTGTGAGTTTGTACAGTAAGCTAGAAATGCTTACACAGTGGCGAATAAAAAAAAATAGTGACTTATTAACCCTAGGCATGTTAAGCATGGTCTTTTGCTAACAGTTTCAATAATATATGCAGGCAAGTCTTGGCTGATGCATAAAAACATATATACTGTATATTTTCCATCAGTGATCAACACATCCTAGTTTGGAAATGTACATGCCTTATTGTCATATAATAGAAACAAAAAATATGTTACTGATCAGATATACTGTTAAGGGTGATTTCAACATTACAAATGTGACATTTTGACACATGTTGGTAGACAAAAATCTCAGAGAGTGGACAAGCCTAGTATCAACAAAATCATTTGCATTTTGCAACTTTTAATGTAATCTCTCCAACAAATTCTTAAAATCCATGTCATCATTAACATAATAAAAATATACAGTTTTTTTGTCAGCTTTATGGATGTAGTACTTATTACTATTTGAAATAGAAATTATGAAAAAAACTTGTTTTCCTATGCCTTTCCTCTTTTTTCTTGTCTCTCTCGTTATTTGTCGTTTTGATCATTTATGTGCTTTTTCAAGCTCTGCATTGGACTTTACTGTTTACAAGGAAAGTTTAGTCAATATAAGCAAATACAATATTTGTAGTGGATCAGTATGGATCAGGAGGAACCCAATTATACCTACTGTTCCCTCCATGGTAAGGTTGACCTTTCCATGCAAATGCCTTTCAACACAATATAATTAGTGGTGCAGTACAGGATAAAAATTGCTACCATAAATATATACTGTAAATGCTTAATGTAAAAATGCCTCCCTATGTCTTGCAACTCATCATACACACTAGGTGGTAGTGTTACCACATTATTACTACCAAGAGCAACCACCTGCTTCTTGCCTAGCTGTTTTTCTCATCATCATTATGCACTCATCAACCACAGCTGCATCACTGGAGAGGTAAACAGCTCAATGAATTGTTGAACTGGTGAACAGCTCTTCAGCGAAAAAATGTATCCCGAGAATAATCTTACTGCCCCGCAGTCTTTTGGCTGAGCATGACACATCAATAAATGTATATTTTTGCCCATGATTGAATGTTTGCTCGTGATCAATTTGAAACTATACGAAAACGCATTATGTATCCGCCTATATAGAGTTGTTTTCACAGCCTTGAATGTGTATCAGAGAGCTGTTTGTGTATCTGTGAAAATGGCACAGAATGAGTAGACCGGAACCTTTTATATAGGTTCCTCTTTCTTTTACTTGTTTGCTCATTGTGCCTGCGAGATATGTCGAGATGAGCGTGAGTCATTGTCTTTGTGCTATTTTTAAATATACAGTATATGTGTGTGTGTGTGTGTGTGTGTGTGTGTGTGTGTGTGTGTGTGTGTGTGTGTGTGTGTGTTAAAGAGTGACAGTGAGAGAGAGGATGAGCTCAAATGTTTTTTGTAAGTGAGTGGGAGAGAAATGAAGGTGTTTTGTGTGTGAGAGGGTGAGAGCGAAAGAAAAAAAAAAGCAAGAGAAAGAGAGAGAGAGAGAGAGAGAATTTAAGCATCTAGGCAAAGAGCCAGTATATATCAAGCAGCCCAAACATTCAAATGTTGCAAGGCAAATTCTCCAAATCGCACCCTGCAGATCCTCTTAAAGGAGCCTCAGTTATTCCTTTCACATCATTTTAATTGAGGCCCTGATCAAATGAAAGAGCGCATAATACAGTGTAAATTTAGGACACCTATTTGAACCGAGGCCAAAGATGCAGCAAGAAGGAGTTATAGTGATAGAAAGAACTTCCCTCGGCTCCTCCAAACTGGTTGTTTTTACACAAAGCCTAAAGAGCTCCTTTTACGTCATGCACTAAAATGAGCTCTAATTTATTTAAAAAGTCACTTTTTTTGGCTTTGTGTCATTTTCTTCCTCTACTAACGCCTCTCGATCAGCAATTCAGCTTGGTGACATTCGTAGACCTAATGTTCATTCTTTTTTCTTTTTTTTTCTTTTTTTTTCGACAAAGCACATCAGTAAGTTGCTCTGAATAAGTGTGCATTCATTTCTGCAAAATGCTACAAAACGTAAACGTAATAAATACGGATGTATGAATGTCAAATGTGCTTCACTTTCTTTTCCAATTTTTCTTTTTTTCACAGAACGCTCACGGTCATCTTCAGTGGCTTCAGAGAGACCTGCACTATCATTTACAGTAAGTGACCACAGAAATGTGTTTTTTGTCGTTTGAACAAACCTGAGGCGAGATGTTCAGTCTCTACTAATTGCATCCCCCTAGGAGGCACTGGTTTCAGAGATCAGCATCAGAGATGAGAATCCAGGTTCAGACTGGACAAAACAGTTACAAAGTGGTCTGTGTGGGAACATTTACTACTACATGCAGCTGCCTGAAATTGAAAACAATGTGGTTGTGCAATGGCTGTACATAACTTAAATTATATAATGGCCCGATTCCAGACGATTCATATACACTCACAGCCTACTTTATTAGGTACACTCTTTTCACCACTTTTGCCTTCAGAACTGCCCTAAATAATTCTTCCACAAGGTGCTGAAGAATCGTAGAGATTTTGTTCCATATTCAAATATTCAGGTTTCACGGCTGCATGTCCATGATGTGAATCTCTTGTTCCACCACACCCCGAAGGAGTGTTATCCTGTGGTCATAAAGGGATGGACATGGTCAGCAACAATAATCAATGTTCAAGTGGTACTAAAGGTGTGCCAAGAAAATATCCCCCACACCATTACACCACCACTGGCCTGAACTGTTGATACAATGTAGGATGGATCCATGCTTTCATGTTGTTTAGGCCAAATTATTGCTGTAGCTTATGTGCCAGAGATATGTTCAGAGATGCTCTTCGTCATACAGTACCACTGTTGAAGAGACGTTATATGAGTTGCTCTTACCGTTCTATCAGCTCACACCACTCTGGCTATTCTCCTCTGACCTCTGGCATCAACAAGGCAGAGAACTTACCAGAGAATTGGCACTTCCTGTATATCTGGAAGTTGAGTCTTGTCAACTGGACTTCTTTTTTGTTAGGTAGATACACTTCACTATTCATCCAAGTAGCTTCTTCAGTCTTAGGATGTGTTCCCAGGCCTTCCACATGGCCGGCGAGAAAGGTACTTTTGAACCAGTAATGCCATTTTAAGAAAGTATGCATCATTAAAAATATGTTTTCTTATGAACTTCCAGTCCAACATCATTTGCATATGTTGGAAATCAATTTTACACCTGTCAAGACAAGAATAATCTTATTCTGGAGACATGAACAGTCTCTAACAGGAGAAAATTTGTTTATATTATGAAACCACATATCTGAAATGTATTCACGCTAACAATGGCATCATCTTTTCCTGATGCCTGAGGGGTCAATCCTGTGCATATGGAAATTTGCATTGAGTACACTGTAGAAAAGGAATAAAATACAATCATTATGGTTGGACAATGCAAATTTCTATATGCACAGGATGGTCTTCCTTGCTGACCTGTATAAAACAACCCAGCGCTTTCATTACATTTATTTATTTATTTATTTATTTAAAACAGCTGAATTAATGTCAGAATATAATGCATCTCACCTTAAAATAAAACCGTCTCAGCTATTCAATGCTGTGCTGCCCCGAACGAGCAGAAACTAAATGTCAAGTTGAGCATTGCGTTTCTCTAAATGTTATTACATTATCGTAATTTCAATCTAATATCAACACTGCAGCACCGTGCCATAATGAAGAAGTAATCGCTGCCCAATCACAGCCCTCCGCTGATTTCAGGGTGCTCTTGAGGTCAGAGCAGTTGTACCGAAGCACTCTCAGACGGCTTTGTTTCATTGTTTCAAGCAAGCTTTTGCCAGTTACTGCAAGCATCTCTCCAGACATCGGCTTTTAAAAGAACGTAGTCATCTTTTAGATTCCACTATCATTCAGAGCCCCGGAGAGGACGCAGAGGGAATCTGTTTCATCTTGTGTACAGATGGCAAAGGGCTTACTTACATGCACAATTTACTTAGTTATGGTCTCAGTTTTTTTTTTTTTTTTTGTACTCGAAGATCTTAAATTAATGAAATTGTGCCCACATTTTGGCTAATTCGTGCCATCTTTTTCCCCTTTCCTCCCTCAGGTCAAGCAGGAAGAGCAGAGCAGCAGTGGCAGGGAGTCTCTGTCCTCTGTAACTCGTGCAGCTGCCAGAAGTCGAGCCATCCAAAGGAAGAGAGAGGAGATAGAGGAGGTAAAGTGTGTGGTGTGTGTGTGTGTGTGTGTGTGTGTGTGTGTGTGTGTGTGTGTGAGTATGAGATTGAGGCAGATAAAAAAAGGGCCTGTGAAGACGAAACAGCTTTATTGTACAAATGTACATCAAATCTTTTTCTTTTCTTTTTAAAAAAATCCATTTTATTACCAGTATCAGGCGAAGAACTGCCTTGATGAGTGAGAGCATTTCACTCCTGCTAGTCAATCCTGCACCAAGACTTTTTTTTATTTTTATGTTGCTCTGGTGAACAGCAAGCAGAGCACACGGGGGCTATGACTCAGACAGCAGAATGAAAATTACACTACACACACACACACACACACACACACACACTGCCTCTCTTTTTCCCTCTGTCTTCCAATCTCTATGGTTACCGCAAGGCCGACAGTAGGTGCTGTTTTGAATTGGTGTCGTAGCAGGTAGATGCAGCCGTTTCGCATAAACACACTCACCCATGCAACCACCCACCAGCCCAACTACCCCCCCCCACACACACACATACATTCACAAACACATATATGTGGTTGCCCTATTACTCTTCTTAGGACCTTACACTCATGTTATCATTAACTCAGCTATGCCTATAGCTAAATCTAACCCTACCCTTATCCTTTTATCACCAAAACGCAACATTTTATTCATCTATTTATAAAAGATGCAGTTTTTCTATATATATATATATATATATATAAAGTTTCCTCATGGGGACCAGCCCACAAGGTTAAATGATCATACATACCTTTCCTCGCTTGGACATTTGGTCCTCACCAGGATATAAAAAAACCTCTCTCTCTCTCTCTCTCTCTCTCTCTCACACACACACACACACACACACACACACACACACACACACACACACACACACACACGCACAGTCTGATCTTACTACATAGCACAGGTCAGGCTGAGGTGCTAAGGTGATCTAGTAGCCACCTGCTGTCTACGAAGACACACACAAACACACACAAACACACACACACACACTCACACTACAATCAAAGATCTACACTGAGTGCAGATTGCACCATCCTGTGCTATTTTATGTAACTTGCCGTGTAATGCTTTTACATAACACTGATTATTACGAACGTCACAACAGGAAACATATAAAAATAGAATGTCATATTTTTTTGTATTCAATAGTCATCGCCTTTGCTCTACGTACAATATGTATCAATACACACTAAGTGGCCATTTTATTAGGAATTATTTGTTCCTCTGCTTTTTCATGCAATTATCCAATCATGTGGCAGCAGTGCAATACATACAGTATAAACATGCAACTGCAGGTCATGAGCCTCAGTTCACATTTGCATTAAATATCAGAAACACATGGTCTTTCACTATGACATGGGCGTTGGCGCCAAATGGGCTACTTTGAGTATTTCATAAACTGCTGATTGTATTAGAATTGCCAACATCCCTTGTTGATCAAGCTGTCAGTGACTCTATTAGCTACTCTTTACAATCATGCTGAGCAGAAAAGCAACTCAGAATGCACAACATGTCGAAGGTTGAGGTGTTCGGGCCACAAGAGTAGAATATCATATCAGGTTCCAGTTCTGTTAGCTGAAACAGGAATCTGAGGCCACAGTGGCAAAACTGGATTGTTAAAAACTGGGGGGAAAAAGACACAGCAACATGCAGATGAATTTGCTGTCAGCTACTTGAATCCACAGACATGTGGATATTTCCAGCACCATAATGTGCTATGTCACAAAGACTAGTCCCATGAAAATGGCATGAGTTCAGTGCACTTCGCTGCTTCCTCCAGTCACCAGATAAAGTACATTTGGGATATAATAAAAGATTGTGGGTGTCATGGTGGCATAGTGTTTAGCACCATTGCCCTTTGCACCTCCAGGGTCCAGGTTTGATTCCTACATCTGGGATATGTGTTCCTCTGGGTACACTGGTTTCCTCCCACAGTCCAAGAACCTGCAGATTAGGCTAACTGGCGTTCCCAAATTACCCCTAGTGCGTGAGTGTCCGGAGTGCACCCCGCCCCGTCTCCTGGGATAGGCTATGTCTTCTGGTATAGGCTTCAGGCCCCTCTGTGACCCCATACATAGTACAGGATAAATCAATATAGTCAATGAGTGAGTGAGTGAAGGATCCAGCTGACAAGTCTGATGCACATGAGGTCAACATAGAGTGTTTGACCAGAGTGTTTTCAACACCTTGTGGAAACTAGGCTAGGAAGAACCGAAGCCTTCCTGAAGCAGTCGTCCTACCCAATATTAGTATGGTGTTCGTGGTGTACGTTTGACTTCTAAAATATTTGAGATATAGCATGGGATTGAGCAAGAGTGTCTTCTGGCAATCAGTTGTGCGAAATTGTATGAAAGGTCACTCAGTAATTCTTGTGAATTAGTAATTTTGCGTGGATGTGTTTGACTGTGAGTAGAGTTGTGTGTGTGAATGTGTGTAATTGCGTGTGAATGAGTGTGCGCAACCCTCTATGACTGGACACTGTGCTTCTCTTTCTGTCTTCTCCCACTCCTGCTTTTCTCTTCATCGTCTCAAGAGCAATGATTCCCAAAGTTCTTCACTCATAATTCCACAAAGAGAAATTGTGTGTGTGTGTGTGTGTGTGTGTGTGTGTGTGTGTGTGTGTGTGTGTGTTTGTGTGTGTAATCGCTTCATCAGAGCTATCTTTAGCCCGGCTGCTTAGAGATTACCCGTTCTGCAGAAAAGAAAAAGAAAAATGTTCAGAACAGATGTTTTGTCTGAAAACAACCTGGAAAAATGTGGAGTAATTTCAAAGAGTGATGACCACAGTCCCTCAGGGAACCATGTAGGGTATATTAATATACAATGGGGCATTCAAGTCAAACTGGGACTTGTGAATGAAGCATGAAACTGATCAGGATTTACAAAAGACTTCAAGCTCATTATAGCTTGATATATATAACATTTTAAAGATAGTCGGACATCCGTGAATGACGATCCCAGCTGAGGTGGCCCAGAGCCCACTGCAGTCAAATTCAAATTTTATTTGTCACATACACAGTCATACACGGTACGATATGCAGTGAAATGCTTATAAGTCGTTCCTGTGAACATCCAGCGAGTGGAACGCCTGATGCTTGATAACTTGTCACCAACTTGCTAAAGAGACTCATCTGTCGGTGTGAACTGGACACACAATTCAGCAACACCACTTGCACGCTACCGGAACATTGCCACATCCCCTGTACAGTCCTGACCTCGCCCAAAGCCATTTCCACATGTTTGGATCATTAAAGGAGTATCCTAGTGAAACACTGGGATAAGTGCATTAGTGTAGCAGGGAATTACATAGAGAAATAAAGTCTCAGTCTCGGTTTGACTTGAACGCGGCTCATATATTACCATCACTTAAAGACATAAACGAAATATACTTTTAAAATAAAATATTGTTTAGAAACAACTTCAGATTTGTTTTATGCTAATAATGCCAGGTTATACTGTACCTGATCATACAGGGTTATAGGTTTCTATCAGTGTCTGATCATCATTCATCGCACTTTCATTTCACTAAAGTGTTCAGTATTTAGTAACACATAGTCAGCATTGCTTTTTTTAGGGAAATAATTCATGTTGCCATGGTGTGACATAGTCTGATACAATTTTGATAAATTGCTAGAACAGAATGGCCTGAAATCTGCTGTTCAATTTAAAGTCAGGTCCATAAATATTTGTACTGTGACACAATCTTTGTAGTTTTGCTTCGGTACACCATCAGTATGGCTTTAAAACAGTTTTAAGAGAAAGTAGACTTTGTGCTTTTTTTTTCTTTTTTTGATTAAAGTATTTCATTAACTATTTAGAAATTATAGCCTCTTTCACAACTACCTTCATTTTCACAGGCTCAAAGGCATTTGGACAAATAACTGATCTGATAAACAGTTCTATGGCCAGTTGCAGCCTGTTTCCTTGTTTCTGTATATGTAAATAATTCATATCAGCTGTTAGGTCTGGTGTTTATTTTTCAAGTGTTTGCATTTGGGTGGATGTTCACAGGCATTCTCTATACACAGTCCAGAGAGGTGTTGATGCAAGTGAAGGATCTATTATAGGGAGAGAGAGAGAGAGAGAGAGAGAGAGAGAGCAAAAACTTTAGCAATGACCAAATTAAAAGTTTGGTACATGCTTCAAAAGAAGGAATAAACTGGTGAGCAGCAACATCAAAAGTCCTGGAGGAATATCTAAAAGACATCTAAAATGGGTGATCACAGAATTTTTTTGTACTGGTGAAGAAAAACACCTTCACAACATCTAGCCATGTCAAAAAACGAACTAAAAACACTGGGGGAGGTAGGTGTATTAATGTCAAAGTCTACAATCAAGAGAAGCCTTCATGGATGTAAATACAGATGTGTAACCCTCAAAAACACAAATACCAGATTAGACTTTGCTAAATCGCATTTAAAAGGTTGACCTTGTTCTAGAATGATATACAGTATTTTGGACAGATGATACCAAGTTACTGTAAGTTGTACCAGAATAACTGAAAGGAAAGAACAGGGAAAGCATTCCAAACATGGTGGAAACATATGGCATAAGCACGTATGGCTAGGAACTGGGAAACTGGTGTTCATTTAGTGATGTGACTCCTGATAGATGTAGCATGATGAATTATGCAGTGCAGTGAGTTCTACTTTCTGCTCAAATTTATTCAGATTCTGCAAAACAGCACAGATGGAAAATGACCCAAACAAACCACAAAAACAACCCAAGAGCTTTTTAAGGCAAGGCAAGGAAATCTTATTAAATGGCAGAGTCAGTCACCTAACCTTAAGTAAATTAAGCTGCTTTTTACTTAATGAAGACAAAATAAGCAGAAACTGAAGACAACTGCAATAAAGACCTTGCAATGTAGCTCAAGGGAGGAAACTCGGCATTCGGTGATGTCCATGAGTTCCAGACTTCAGGCAGTTACTGGGATTTGCTTTCAAGGTTTAAAGTTCCTTATATTTTTTTCAATTTAAATTAAATTTAAATTAAAGCAGAAGGGCTAAACTTCAATCATACACTTCAATCATTCAATTATGTCTTCATGGCTTCACTGCAAATGCATTGTAGTGGTACACAGGAAAAATAAATAAATAAATAAATAAATAAATATATTCATAGTCATGTCCAAATATTTATGGACCAGATTTTATTTTTCAGTTATGAATATTCTGGTGAATGACATATATATTTTTTTACCGTAGTGGAATGTCTGCTAGACAGATTTGTTCCTCTCTTGTGAAGTTGATAAGAAAAAAAATGCAGCTTGTCATGATACCCAGAAATCAGAAAGCGTAAACTCTTTGGTCTTGATGACTTTCCCTTGGTGAAAACCTACTGCCGGTTACAAAGCGCTGACCTAGAAGACTCTTTCTGAATGTTAAAAAAAGACCTACTTATGGAAACATTCACATCACTGATTATATACTGTATTGTTCCTCTCTAACACATGTTCATTACCAATTTACTATTAGCCTAATATGAAGTGTCAGTTACACAAGTCCCTGTAAATTAACCGTTGCTATAGAAATAATGACATTAAAAAGAGCATATTAATATCTAAACCTGTCATTTATGTAATGGCTGGATCTATTGTAACAGCCATGTTGTTATAGAAAAATTAATCGTTCTGAATATATTATAGAATTCAACAGTGTTATGGTATAATATACAGTAATCTATAGTACCTTGCACGCTTGAATGTTAAACTTTTGATGCCCTTAAATTGCTTATTACCTAGATAAAACCCAATAACACTAAAGTTTTGGTGTGTGTGTGTGTGTGTGTGTATGTTTGCTGCAGGTGTATCGACAGGACTGCGACACATTTGGTGTGGTGGTAAAAATGCTTGTAGCGAAAGATCCGTCCCTGGAGAGACCCATCCAGTCTTCGCTGAGGGAGAACCTGCGTGAGATCGGCCTGCGCTGTGTAGAAGCCATGGACCAGTTCATCCAAGAGTATGACTCGAGAGAGCTTGGCACACCCTCGCAGTCCCAAAATCACTGACATAGTGACACAACGACGCACACATACACACGCACACTGATCTGAGGGTTGTGAAACTCCTGCTGTAAATTTTGCTATACATGTCCGCTTTTTCATGCAGTATCCACAGAGGAAAAATGATCAACTACATGCAGAATATAAGTTTACGCAGGAATGCGTCTTTGAGTGAAGGACTTTGTAAAGCAGTGCCATTGGAATAGGGCATTCTTCAGCCACAGCTACACGAAGGAAGAAAAATCTGTAACCACACATGTTGTTGTGTAAGGATCGTGGGTGCTAAATGTGGTATTAAAAAAAAAAAAAAAAAAAAAAAAAAAATCTGTATTAAAGATCTGCTTGCAAAATAACTCAGAATAAGCTAAGATGTGCTGATTTGTCTTGGTTTACAGGTTTTAACAATATTTTCATAGATTTTTATTAAATATCATAATCTGCATTGTGAGGTTGTTGGTAAAATGCTGCGATATTCAGTTTCTACGATTTTATTTAACTATTCAGGACTATTTCAGTTGGTTTTATACTCTCAGGCAGTTATGGTCAATTAAAAAGATCCTCCATAAATCTTAGGGTTAAAGGCAGCTGTATGTATGTGCTTTTGTAAATTATATTCCTTAGTTTTTCTTGAAGAATTAAAAATATCTATTAACGAGGTTTTGTGCAGAACTGAAAACAATGGGATATATTTTTATTTTCTGTTGTAGTGAAAATAGATTATAGCTCCCAAAGATGTAATTACTTTCTAATTATTTGCTTTAATCCTCAGTGGTATGAAGTTCTTATTAAAAACAAGTCTTGTTGTGAAAAGTAGATGTTTTAGAGCTCATTATGAAATGTGTGTAACCTATAATAACTACTCTGTCTGTTTTGCTGTCTCCCTGCTGGTCTATCTAATAGGAAAGCATATTATTTTTACACCAGGATATACAATGGATGTTGGTCACCTGGCCATACTCATTTGCTGTTAATTATCTTAATCTATTTAATGTAGATTTATTTCTGTTGACTGCCAATATCATACATATGGATTATATAAAGAGAATACTTGAAACATGTGCAAAATAGGAAACAGAAGTTTACTGTAAAAATACATGAGGTTGCAACACTTTTAGTGAACCCTTGTGAATATTGAAAATCAATGTTTTCAGTTCTGTCTAAGTAAATATTAAAAAGCTTTTATGTGTATAATGCAGTTGCTTTGCTTTTTGTTTGACCACTTGGATTTGACCGTAAATTAAAAAAATAATATTTAAAATATGAACGCAATTCACCTACAGTATACTAAACTTTTCAACAGAGTTTTTTTGACAAAACATTCTTGAAATGTTAATTTTGGATGCCGTGCCGTGGTCGATGTTAAGTTATTATTTTATTTAGTTTGATAATTACATTAGTTTGATAAAATGATGTTGCACCAATGTTGCTTACATGACACAGGGATAATGTTGAATGAATCTCTCCAACCCACGTTGTAAATATGACTTCAAAACTACATTTAATAGCATTTATTTTATGATTTTTTTATGTCTTATAATTCTTTTTTTCTGCCTAATATTCAAACCTTTTTGAATATTCTTCTTCAAATCAAAAATGATTAGACAACTGAAATTTACCAAACAATTCAATTGGGAAGCAACAGAAATAATAAAAATAGCATGAGCCAGATAAACATTTTAGGGTTGTAAGTTTGGATCTGTACATTCAAGATCCATACTCTGAAGCCAGACCTTATGCACTTTGGACATTATTTGAATGCCAAATTGCAATGCACAACTGCAACATTATCACTAGTGCTTGTTTTGTGGCGTTTGGAAGCCATGATGCACTTCACTCTAAGATTTTCAATAAATTTAACAGAGAAATAACTCTACAACATAGAATGCACAAGTGCTTTGTACTGTATACAAATTAAAAATTAAATATACGTACATACACAAATACAAGCTGTTATATTCATCCCATTTTTGATTCTGAACAAGTCACAAACAGAAGTTATAAACTGAAGGGACCACAGATGTACTGTATATATGGTCAAATGTTGCGTGAAGAGCGGTTAAGCAGCATGAATGAACAGATTGGCAGAAAAATGAAATGACTCAATTTTTTCAGTTTTGAGAAAAATATTTTGTTTTATTATGGCACACCGATAGAAACTACTTTGTGCATGTTTTGTTTTTTTCAAAATTGTTTGGTTTATATAAGTGTGACTTTTGTGTGATTTTTCAAAACGCTATAACTCCAGTTCGCACAGATTTAGCATAAGTTGCATGAATTATAAGAAACTCAATAACAAAAATGTCATTTTACAGCATCATTAGCCTCTTCCTCTCCCAGTTGTAGTTTCCCTTCAATACATGAAGACAGCTCGCTATCATATTACAGGTACTGTATACGCCATTTAACCAACAACTTCCCAAGTACATACATCTGATGTCTCTTGTACACAAATTACTTGTGCATATTGAATGTATCGCAGACATATTGTTTCAATGAATGTATCGCTGACATTAAGTGATGCATATCTTTTGAAAATCAGGTGGCTATGGGTCGTTCTTTGCTTAAAATATAGAAGTTTAAAACTTCTAAAATAAGCCATATACTGTAAGTCAAATAGCAGTATAATTATAGACAACTTTGTTTGCCCAATAATAAGAATTTCTCAAAGTGATTTAAAGGCCAGAAATTGCGCTTATTGTGTTCTCCTGTCAAACTGTTGAAATATTAATATTCTGTTGTTTTGAGGTTGTATTTGCATCGTTGTCTTGGTATCATTCTTTCAACATTACTTCAGCATCATTTTAGCAAAGTATCTCAAAATTTCATAGACATTGTTTTCTTGATCTTGCGTTTGGAGTGGACGGCATCACAACCTAACTGCGATTAAATGACAATGCCATGCAACGTTAGAGTTCCTGCTGGGATGTAATATTTCCACAGTGATTTGATTTATATAAATAAATATTTGTCTGAATGTCTTGGCTTTGTCTGAACTCACTCTAATGTGAGTTCTAATTTTTAGATGGCGAAGCCTTCATCTGTGAAAAACAATATAATTAAAAATTATCTTGAGGGTCATGCTGTCAAATTAGTCCAAATTTCCATTTAAATAATTTAGTTGGAGCTGGACCGTTTATGTCATAGATGCCATCAAACACCTGCTAACATGTGCTGCATGTTTTGTTTTGTTTTTTTACTCTTTATTATTTGAGCTCATGAGGTTATTAAATGTTTACCTGAGTTTACCTCTAACTGATATTGCATGTAGTTAAATGATTCTCAAGTTATTGTATTGTAATTCATCAACTGTATATTTCCTTAATACTGTATACAGTAGAATTTTCCCCGGTGTGCTCTATACTGTAAATATACAGATTATTGTAAATTATTTAGGTATTTCTGCTGAACATCAGACTGTCATGCACAAGATCCAAAATCTTAGTAACAAACACAACTTATAATAATGTATGAAAATGACCAGGTGCACAGCTGATTTGTTGTAAAAAA
>JAQMYL010000039.1:21899718-21926021 GCA_030014365.1 Clarias pachynema | reverse complement strand
GGAGCACTAAGTACCTCTCATCCCTCCCCTCTGAGAGAGCTCGGCCAATCAGCTCTCTCTAGACCTCCGGCTGCGAGTGGTTACAGCATTCAAATTGAATTCAAATTCAAATTAAATTCAGCTTTAAATCAAGGGGTATGACAAAAGTGTGGCATTAAGAATTTGGCAATTACAGTCATTTTCCTTTCATGTAGACACACACACACATACACACACACACACACACACACACACACACATTTGGAAGGCTCATAAATAATGAAACAAATGGCTGACAAGCAGTTGCATGGCCACGTGTGACCTGTTCCCTCATTACTCTATGACCATGCAGATAAAGCCAGGAGGTGGTTATGAGTGTTACATTTTAATCCAATAGCTGTTCACTCAGAACTCTCAACATGAAGTTTAAAGAGGTGTCTATGCAAGTGAAGGTGGCCATCATTAGGATGAAAAACTAAATAAAATAAACCCATTTGTGACATAGCAAAAACATTGTGAGTGGGCAGTACCCCAGTATACTGTAGAACATTCTTAAAGAAAAAAAAAAGAATTAACTGGCAAGCTCAACAACAGCAAAAGGCCTGGAAGACCACAGTAGACTAATCTAAAGTGGATGATGACACTGTACATGGTGAAGCAGAACTCGTTCACAACGTCCAGCCAAATCAAAACACTCTTGAGGAAGTAGGCGTGTAATTGGCAAAGTTTACAGTCCAGAGACAGCTTTATGAAGTAAAGACAAACACTCTACAACAAGGTGCAAACCACTAGTAAGCCAAGAAAGGCCAGATTAGATTTTGTCAGAAAACTTTGCCAGATTCTTTGGAATGATGAAACCAAAACGTACTTGTACCAGAATGATGGGATGAGAAAAGTATAGAGACAGAAAGGAACAACGTATGATTCAAAGCATACCACATCATCTGTCAAACATGGTATAGACAGTGGTATGGAATAAGTATGTATGGCTGTCAATGGAACCAGGCCATATAAGGCTATACTCTCTGCTTGGATTCAACCAAATGTTGCAAAACACATATGATGTAACTTCATATTGCAGACGGATAATGACAAAAAACATACAGAGAAAGCTACCCAAGAGTTTCTCAAGGCAAAGAAATGGTTGGCAAAGTCACCTGAACGCAACCCAGTAGAGCATGCTTTTTGTTTACAAAAGACATGACCGGAGGCAGAAAGACCCGCAAAAAATCAGCAGCTGAAGGTAGCTGATGTAATAGTCTGGCAAATCTCAAGGGAGGAAACTCAACATTTGGTCATGCCCATGGGTTCCAGATTTCAGGCAGTCCTTAACTACAAAGTATTGTAATTATGTTTGTTCCATTATTTATGAGCCAGAAAAATGGTGGTGTGTATATGAAAATTTCTATAATTGCTGAAAGGCTACTGCCACACCTTTGTCAAACCCCTTGATTTAAAACTGAAACTCTTGTCTTCATTCATATCTTGTGTGTTTCATTTCAAATTCAATGGTATACAGAGGCCAAATGGCAAAAAATAACATAATATATATTGGAGAGAGAGAGAGAGAGAGAGAGATTACAAAACATTACCATGCAAACACACACATTCACACATTCATTCACACCTAGGGGCGAATTAGCGTAGCCAATCTGCCTACCTACGTGTTTTCTGACAGTGGGAGGAAACCCACACAAATGCAGGGAGAACATGCAGGACTCCACACAGATAGAAATGGGGCTGTGAGGTGGCAACACTTAAACTGGTGCAATTTGAGATTTTTGTACTGATAGATTTGTGTAGAATTAAGTTTCTTTTGTCTGTACATATATTTTCTTTAGATTTTTTAAAAATCAGTTTACAGTACTGCTACAGTAATGCTACAATTTCTTCAGGATTATCTATCTATCTATCTATCTATCTATCTATCTATCTATCTATCTATCTATCTGTCTGTCTGCCTGTCTGTCTATCTATCACAAGAAGAATATATCCTGGACACGAAACCACTGCATAGCAGGTCACATTCATATGCAAATGATCAAACCGCCCACTGCCACATTTTTGAGATGTGGGCAGAAACCAAAGAACCAGAAAACCAATGCAAATACAGAAAGAACAGATAAAATTCTACACGGAGAGTAACCTGAGCTTAGGAATGAGACCAGGAACCTGAGGACATACTGTAATGCTACACACTGCCACCAAGCCATCATATGTGGACAATATTGTTATGTTTTAATTATAGAATGCATATTCCTTACCTCTAAAAAAAATAAGACTACTAAAAATCTCATAATTGAAGATAAACATTTAAATTCTCAAAAGGTTGGATATTTGGCAACAGTGTGTTTGTAATGTACTGTAACAGTAACTGCCTCTCCACTCTTCCTCCAGATTCTGGGACCTTGAGTTCCAAATGGAATGCAAAGTTTATTTTAATCTAAAAAGAGGACTTTGGACCTCTAAGCAAAGGTCCAGTTAAAAAAAAAAATTATTCACTTATGATGCTGTCTCTGGTTCAGGAGTGGCATGATACAAGTAATGCAACAGTTGTAGCCCATTTCCTGAAGATGTTTGTGAGTTGTGGCTCTTGATGCACTGACTCTAGCCTCACTATTTTCTTAATCCTTGTTGCTTAGAAGCCATAATCAACTAAATTGGAACAAAAAAGGCATGAAATGTTTCAGTTTGTGGCTAATCAATTTTAAATATATATAAGGTTCACTTTTGCACAGTAATTAAATTGTAAAAGAAAAACGTTCATAATTTCATGTTATTCTAATTTATTCAGATACAGTATAAGAATGGGTTTCTTACTCAGGGGAGTATAATAGAGAGTTGAACATATCTAGCTTTTATTATTACTTTTTAAATAATTTAAATTGCAACATAATCTCAACAGATTACATCCTTATTATTGACAGCTTGAAGTATAAAATATTTCTGACTGTTCTGTGTCTGACGAAAGCATTCATGCTGCAGGCTATGACTCAATGATAGTGTCGTTGAGTCACTTTTTTTTCATTGTTTTTTTGCCTTCTTTTGTTTTCATTTTTCTTTTGTCACATTATTTGAAAAATCCTCCTACCTGGTGATTTAATCTCTTATGAAACATTTAAATGGGACCTGTAACAAGTGTTATGTAACATGATTATTGATTATTTATTATTATGTGAAATAAATGGCTTCACATTAATAAACACATTAAATCTTTTTTAAATATTTGACATAATCTTTATCTTCTCTTTGTTCTACCTACAAATATCTACCATTTTTAACTATGAGAAATGCAAAATCAGAAACCATGGTTTGTGTGGGTTTGCACTCCCAGCATGAGGCGATGTGTGTGTGTGTGTGTGTGTGCGCATGTGCGAGAGAGAGATTATATGTGAGATAGGGACTCGTACAGGGTCATTATTTAACAGAAGTCATTTTCATTCCCCATCTGCCTGACCATGAAATGTTCTACAGCTTGCTGGCCCTGGCCAGCAATCGTCATAATGCAAGGTCTCTACACACACCCATACACTGACACACATTTATTTGCCTCATACAGTGTTACACAGGATCACACCTTTTTATCAGTACTGTCATTTTTTAAAGCACAGGTGACACAGGAAGAAAAACGCTCCCTCAAATCTGTGGCATTCCAGCAATGAGAAAATTCCAGTTTGCATTTGACTATTACAATGATGTGACATGGGCAAAATACAATACAATCGAAGTCCAGTGCGCTAAATACTGCATCCCTCCCTGTCTCTCTCACTCTCTAATGGTTTGTCTAACCATTTTTGTCTGACCATTTATATACAGTAGCTTACATACCATGCTTTGTTTGCAGTGTTCAGTATAGCTCAATGAAAATACAGTACATATCTACAGTACATTAACATCTTTTAAAACACATCTGATTCATGCAAAGTGGACTTGGATCTCTCCACACACTTGAACTGACTTACATTTAGTTCAGGATCATACCAATATGTTGACATACAGTAGGGTAGTAACATGTAAGGCTGAAATTAAGGAACTAAAACGGAACTAAAAATATGATTGTTACAATTGCAAAACCACCTTTGACAAACTCCACCACCAGGTGACAAAACCCACCATCAAAATGTTCTTTAAAAAAAGTTAAAAAAATAAAATAAAAAAAACGAATCACTATTACCATCTTTCCATTGTCGTAATGCAGCTAACTAATGTTATAGTACACATGAATTAAACCATAACCATATCTACAGTTGCCTAAAGGAAATCATTTATCTACCTACTGCTTTTCGAATGCGAACGCACTTTCTATATCTTTCATGTGTATTTCCACAACATATACATCATAAATATTTACTGCCCTGTATCTTAAAGCGTGTCTTGGCAAAAAAAAGAAAGGAAAAAAAAAACACTTAACCGGTAATTATGCCTGTGTGTGTTTATGTGGAGAGCCTTTTCGCAGGGAATTTTACCTGTTCTGGTTTGAGGCCTGGGGGGACCCAAGCATATTCCTCCAGAGCACAGCCGGAGTCGTCGTCGGAGGTGGAGTTCCTCTGGAAGTCAAACATGAGCTTAGACACCGTCCTCTCCATGTCCAAAGCCATCATCACCGCCTCATACCACTCCCTACTGCGTACACAGAGAGAATGAGCCTTAACAATGACTATAAATCCTAACAAACTACTCCTTAACACAAGTTCTGGCCAATCTGCTGGATTAATGCGTGTAAAATGTTCAGTAGATAAACACTGAGCCAAGTACTGCTGAGTAGTAGCGCATCATTGATATCTCGTTTTGGGAAAAAACATTCAGATTTCACGGCACATTTGATAATCTACTGTGCTTGATCCCTTGATATTTTGTAGTCAATTTATTTATTTTTTTATGGGCTTCTCTGCTCCTGTCCAGTAAATGATGTTTAGTTTGATTTTAAAGATTTGTAGGATGAACATATTACATGCACATGCACATGCACATGTCAAACTTACACGGTCGCAGGTGCAAAATTTAGATTAGACAAGCCTTACTGACTGATTGTATTTTACACAAGTGACAATGCATGCTTAAAGTCACTCCTTAAAATAGGGAACTGCAAATAGTGCTGGGTTCGAATGAATCTGACACTTAATGAAACATGCTGTGATCTTAGCAGTCTGATAATATAAACTGAAGTGTGTGAATATGCATTTGCATTTAAATTACTTTAGCCACAAATGATCAAGCAGATGCGTGAGAAAGAGTGAGAGAGAGAGAGAGAGAGAGAGAATATAAACTCTAAATTGCCCATGTTTACCTGAGGATCATATTTATGTACTACCATGTTTATCTAAAAACAGGAAAATTAAGAGACTGGGCAAGGGAGAAAGTGCAGTGACAAATAAAACCTAATCAAGAGAGGGTTTTTTTTCCTGTCTACTAACTATAATGATGTCAAGGCAGTTTTGCAGATACAAGCTGTACGAGGAAGATGTAGGATGCAATAACTATACTTGTAAAAGGATGGCTGTGAAATTCCACATTTTTGCAGAGATAGATAATACATTTTCACTGTTCCCATAAAATAGATGTATCTTCAAGGCAATATTATAAAATCAGGTAGCATACAGCAATATTTCACATAGAACCGTAGAACTGAAAATATGGCAACGATGGTCTGAGCTCTGTTCTCATCATCGTCCAGTGGCACAATACCACCAGTAACACCAATGTTAGTTGGTACAATCTGCTGCTGGTCTTGCAGATATTTTAGACATTTTTTCTAAAATATCTAGCACCGAGGCAGAACACATAGTGTGTTCACCAGCACAGAGCTGTACCTCCAGTGACCATTATTCCCACAGTGCCAGGGATGTACATTGTCTTTTGACCTACAGTAAACAAAACATTTAAATAAAAAGAGAAATCCATATACTGAACAATGTACACCTTGTCAAATGACATACTTTAGTAGACAGTCTCACTATAGACTTGTACCTAATAACTGCTGCTGCAACCTTAAAGACTGCCCTGTGCTTATTCTTGCACTGCTCATATTCACAGTGTTCTCATTTTGAATATCCTTTCAACAAACAGTACAAAAAAAGTAATGATTTATAATCCAACTATCTGTTGTCTCACAGAGGAAGGTGATTTACCTTTCGAGGCTGGTTCTACTAATGCTGTCTTCTCTTTGACATCTCAGAATCTTTCTTTGCCACTATTGCATCTGGTTTACATCAAATTAGGATGGCCACAGGTGCATGAAGCATCAAAATGTAGATTAGACAAGCCTTCGTGACTGATTTGTGGGCATCTACATCACTTACACATTCATGATTTAAATTCACACAAGGCACAAAGAAAGTTCAAAATCAGCCTTTAAAACAAAGGACCATAAAAAGTGCACGGTTAATACAAGCCTGACGGTTTGTGTGGTGCTTTTTGTTAAGTATGAGAACCCAAGCGCATGTTTAAGGTTGTGGCTCATTTGGACCAAATAAATAAATAAATAAATAAATAAATAAATAAAACAAACAAACAAACAAACTAATACTGTAAATAAAATGTAAAAAAAAATAATAATAATAAAATATAACAAATAAAAAGAATTTAAAAAACTTAGCAAGTCAAAATATATTAAGTCTAGTAATTTTTATCTACTATTTCTGTTTTAAAGATTACAACAAACCCAATATATAATATAGAGTAAAAGTCTATTTCCTGACATATATTACTTTATAAACTTTACATTTTCTCATCCTAGTGGCAGATAATTTTACCTCCTTCTAAAAAATGAAAGATACTTAATCCTTATTAAAGTTATTTATGTCTATAAATTAATGCAGTGATCTTTTGTTTGCTTTATTATATATTTATAATTATAATATTATAATATATTTCTTATATGCTGGGAAATTGAGCTTTTTATACATTTGTTTATGTACCCTCTTAAGATCCCACCACAGCATTCCAGTTGGATTGAGGGTTGTACTTTGACTAGTCCAAAACCTTGAATCTTTTTCTTTTCAGCCATTTTGTTGTTGTCAGTCTTTCGGCTGCTCCCATCAAGGGGTCATCACAGTGGACCATCAATCCGCACAACAACTTGGCACAGGTTTTACCCCAGACGCCCTTCCTGACTCAACCCTCCCATTTTATCTGGGCTTGGGACCAGCACTGCATGCAGTGGTTGGGTAGTAAGATGTGTGGTAACCCACCAATGGTGGGGCTTGAACCCAGATCCTCAGATTCACAAAGCAACAACCTAGAGCCTTAGCTGTCTAAACTACCACTCCACAGATCATTGTCCTGTTGCATGGCTTAATTTAGACCAAGATTAGCTGTTGAACTAATGGCCTCACATTTGCCTCTAGAATACTCTGATATACAGAGAAATTTCACCAAACATGCCACCGGGCATTAAGGCCAAACAACTTCAATTTAGTCTCATCTGTCCATAGGTCATTGTTCTATAAGCCTTGTGGTTTGTTCAGATGGAGTTTTAAGAACCCCAGTCGTGCTTTGATGTTCTTTTTTTTAAAAAAAAGAGGCGTTCTCCTGGAAACCCTTCCAAACAAACTGTACTTGTTCAGTCTTCTTCTAATTGTTCTGTCATTGACTTTAACATTTATAAATTGCTCAGTGAGACTTGTAGGGTCTGAGATGTAGCACTGAAGTTTTTTTGTATTTATCTGAGCATTGCACGATTTGACCTTGAGGTGAAAGTTTTTTTTTGTGTTTAAGTGTCACTCAGACACTTCAATCACATTAAATTCAATTTAATTTTATTTTATTTTAACAATTGTCTTTGTCGCAAAGCTGCTTTACACAATCAAAAGAATTATGGAAGTTTGCATGAAACTTCCCATCAAGCCCACGGAAGACATTCCTGTTGAAGTTCCTGTTTAAATCTTTTTTCCCTCAGAAATGCACATAAAATTAATATAGACATTGATATAGTTTTATCAGAGCATTTAAGTATACAAAAGCGTGACTTATGAATATGGAAATAGTGATTTAATGAAGATGAAGGTGCAGTGAATTTAGGTTATCCTTGAATTTGTCTTTTTTATATTAGATTTTTCTTGTACATCATAATATATTGATACTAAATAATAAGTGGCTATTTGAGTCCTCAGTCGTCGTTTTCTACCCCCGTTTTAATTGTTCGTGATGTAAAACAAACCAAGACTTTAGCTGTATTGCTTCAAGAGTATGAATAATAAAGCAAGATAAACAGCCTTTATTATTTTATTGTGTCTGGTTTGCCATGGTGAAAGGGAACACAGGTAATTAGTAATTGTAGTATTTGCTTTTAAAGCGGCAATGGTGTAACATTGCATAAGCAGTTTTTGCACCTTGTCTGTGCAGTGTTGATGGTGATTTAAAACAGTTTCGTTAATGTGCTTTTGTCAAATTAAGGCTGTCCAGTGAAGCTCAGGCTATATAACCTATAAAATGCTCTTAAGGTCACAGCAGTTATATCTAAGTCATGTATTCTTAATGATGCCATGTATCTTCAGGGTTCTGGGGGTTTCTCTGGTCTGTGAGCATTGATTCATGATTTGTGGGTTTCCTACAAGAATTCTGCACATTGAAAGCTGATTGATGTTTCCAAATTAGTTTGTGTGTGCATTCGTGTGCCCTCCGTCCAGAATGTGTCCCTTGTCTTGTACCCAGAGATCCACAGAATAGCCTCTAGGCCCCAAGCCCACTTGCACAGAATAAAAGCTATAGAAAATGAATGAATGAATGAATGAATGACTATATTTTTTGTTTCTCTTCTGCCAGGACATGGTAATTATTTGCACTCCTGGTGCAGGATATGGCCCCTGCTGCTTTGCCGTGTGGTTATCTGATGGCTGTTTTGATCTTTTCAGCTGTTTATTTTATTTTGGGACAAAACCAGCTGCTAAGCAGTACTTTATTTTTGTATTTCTTAGATGTCAAGTGGATGTTGGCCGTGCTGGTGGAATCGGGCCTGGCAGCTTACAGAGGGGTCTCTTATGTGCAGCCACTTCCATGCTGTGTGCTTGTGATTGCCCACTTTTTCTTGGCTGTGGTGTGTGTGTGTGTGTGTGTGTGTGTGTGTGTCTGTGTCTGTGTAAGTGTGTGTATGTGACCCCGTCACCATCATGCATGTATTGTGTGGTTAGTCATGTAGGTATTTCGCTTAGCAAGTGCTATGGGCTGGAAAATGTGTGACAAAAAATAAAAGCATCATTAAAAACAGTGTGAAATAATCACCTGTGATGGCCCTTTGGTGGTTAGTTCCTAATGATGGATGTGGTAGAGGCAGTCTGATCTGGTTTATAGTGAAGACCTGTGATCATCTTGGTTGGCTTGGTTGTATAGGCTAGCTCATACTGTAGCAGTTAGGCAGTCAGGCAATGTAGGGAGAACATATAACTAATAAACCAAATCTTTTTTCTTTCTTTTTATATTTCTGTGTCTGCTTATTCAACTGAACACCAGAATGTGTGCCTTTGGTGACCAGTGGTACTACAGTATAAAATGATGGATTGTAGACTGATGGCCCAAATCTGTAGGTCCAAGTAAACTAGTCATTTACTTGCAAGTGTTTGTTGCTTGTCTGCCTACAGCATTTAAATACACACTGAGTCATAGCTGAGTCAAGGTTGCGTTCGTAAACCACAGAATTATAATAAAAATTCTGAAAAAACGATGTGCGGACGCATACGCCAATGCCATCTTTTATACTCCTGCCAACTGACATGTGACAAAGTCTTGCTACAAGTCAGATCCAGTTGATATACACAATGTAGCAGAGAGCAAACAACTGTCAGATAAGCTGGAAATAGCCAGTGCTTGTAAAGAAGAGAAGAAAAACTGATAGAATATCCTCTAGGCATTCAATCTCGAAGAAATATCCAGTAAAACGGTACATTCCTGACTTTTCAAGCATGTTTCTTTAATATCCAAAGTGATATGCGTCACTATCTTTAATGCTTTGTACTATCTCTGGACATTTTCTAGTCCTTAGCTGTATGCGTACTGTACACCTCTGCCTGGAAACGTGTAGACAATCAATGCGGCTGTACCGGCGGTGCTGCCACAGGCCACCTTACTAATTAACAACGGGTAATATGTTCCATGGCTTTAATATCACTTATGTTTGGAAATGTATTCATGCCCCAGGCCTCTCAGGCACCATTTCAACTGTTTTCATCAAGAAGAGAGACTAAACACTACTGCATAAACATCGCAAGCAACCACAAACCCTCTAAAATCCGGCTCTGTGATTTGGTGGAGTCTGATGCGACACGAGAGGAATCTGTATGCATGCACATATTAAAGCGGAGTGATCAGTGAGGAACAGTGACACACATGTGAGCGAGAGAGAAAGAGAGAGCGAGAGCGCGAGAGGGAGAAAGAGAGAGGTGCAAAAAGCCGTGCTAAAAGAAACGATTTTCTTTCTCACGTGTCCTGCCTCATCTTTCTCTCTTTCCCTCTGCCAGTGGATTTGACTGTTTCTGTGTGGGTGTGTGTGAGAGCGAACAGGAGAGAGGGAGACGAGCACGAGAGGAGAGGGGGAGCGAGGGAGAAAAAAAAAAGAACTCTTATTTATGTAAAAGGCAATGTGAGAGGAGGCTCTCAGCTGAAGCACTGATGCTGAATGCTGCTTCGCTAATAGGTTAACTCTTTCACGCACAGCCCGAGTCTAAAAAACCGAGTTCATTTAATCTAAAGTTAGATCTAAAAGGACCAACCAAATATTATTAGTATTGTAGTGATAAAATGCAAGTCTTACTTAAAATGTAGCATCTTTGATGCTGTCAATGACGAACTGAAAGATGTAAAAGTATCTGATTCTGAAAAACAAGTGAAAAGACAAAGTGTTTTTGTTTCAAGCACGTAAGAACGTAGAAAGTATTCTCATCAGCAACAACGATGAAAACGGCGATGGTGAAAACGCTGATGAGCTCCACACACACTCCAGCGTCAAGCGGCAGCTGCAAGTGGGCCCTCCTTGTCACATAATGTGGCTGTAATTACTGGATGTGTGCTGATAATTAACCCTTAGTGATGCCTGTATGTGACCATGTAATACTATCAATGATAAAATGACACCCTCTGGGCTGATTTAACGTTTCTGAAAAGAACCCTCATCCCAAATGCATGGCTAATTTCTTGCTGAGTTTGCTGCATACCAATTGGTTTTTTAGTCTGAGAAAGGCGGTAATGTGGTAACACGACATTCTTAATCAACCAGGCATTGCAGAACATGGTCGCGAGGCTGATTAGTATCTAAAGCAAGAATGTTGAAATGATGGATGAACACCTGTTAGACTCGGACGTTGCACAACGTGCTCATGAAATGGTTTTAGCACAGAAATTCTCATACCAGTGTAGGTCACAAAAACGTCTGAGAAAAAACATTCGAGATCCATTGCATAGCTTTTTAAAAAAAATTTTTTTTTAAAGAATCAGATTTTGATTTTTAGATCCCTCTGCCCGAAAAGCACGTTTAAGTTAAGCAGGAAAACAAAACAGTGACAAGTGTTCCCTTTAGCCCAATCAACCCAATTCTATCTGTTGAAACTAGGATTTACGGATCAAGGCTGCCTCTTTAAGGAGATTTCCAGAAAAAAAAACTTGTACTTAAAATGAGGCCAGACTGCATTACAATACTGTGACTAACAGTTAGGGACAACTAACAATATGCACTTTTTGCGATTTCCTATTTCAGATTTAGTCCCTTTGTTGTTATAATAAACTCCACTCACTCCCCAGGAAAGGCTTTCCATTAAATTTTGGAGCATGGGTGCAAGGATGTAGAAGGTTGGGTACTGATGATGGTGATGATGATGATAATGATGATGATGAAGTGAGGAGATCTTCGGTGTAGTCAGCTTTGTAGTGGGTTTCAGTGGGGTTGAGGTCAGAGCTCGAAGATTCAAGTCCCCAATCTGAGTGTGATTCCTGCTTTTTGTGGAAAAGCCAAATATGGGTGAGCTTATCAGGTGTTCATACACTTTTGGCCATGTAGTATATTACAATCTTGCTGAAGTTTTGTAGATCCACTGTCAGTAAAATATTTATCATTTTAAATGATAAAATTTGATGCTGCTGTCTTATTATTTGTTTACCTCACGATAAAATCTTCAGGTTTAACGGAGACGTCTCTCATTTTCGCAAAGTGGACTACTTCCTTATGGATGTGTGTGATTTTGTGGAAGACTTAAATATGGATATGATGATCTGGTGTCATACTTTTGGCCATATAGTATATGCTTTTTACATGTCTAGAAAGACAAAAATTATATCATGCATATAAGACACCATAGGAACACTTGTTTTTGGCAGCAATGGATTAGGATGAAACTTATTTGATTGAAGTTTAGAAAAAAATATCATATTGAAGAAACAAGAGTCGTCTCTGTTAAACCTGAAGATTTTATCGTGCAGTAAAAAAATGAATGATAAGGTTATAGCACATGCCTTAAAATGTCAGCTATTTCAGTGACAGTGGACGTACAGAACTTCAACAAGTTGTTTTCTTCTACAAGTCTCCTTCTATAAAAGAAGTCGCCATTGTCTGATTTTTCATGGCACTAGTCATAGTTTTTAGTTTCCTGGAAGTGGTCAAAGTGTTTTTAAAAACAGGGGCCTAATGTGACTTTACAGACAAGCAATGAAAACAGGAAAATACTTTTCCAATTACACCAGCAGCTAGTTGCTGATGCAAGCACCACATGGATTAACAAAAGCTCATAAATATTCATATGAAATAACAGTCATTAAACAGAGAAGATAAAGCCAGTGTTTAATGACCATAATGTAGTTTTAAGAGGGCCGTGTTTACTAAAGTGTCTTTCTATCCCATTTGGAGAAGTTTCTGCCAGTAAGCACTAACATGCGCAAAGCCTATTATCTGCAAGTGAACAGAACTGCTTATTGACTAGATGAGAAATGCAACAAAATAACAATTATTATAACTTTTACGAAACATGTTTTCTAGTTTAATAACCTTCAATACACATTGTAAAGACTAATCTTTTATGAAATGGGGAAGCTCTGCAATTCTGGAAAAGTGGATTTCTGAAATATTTAAACTAAAATTAAACTGAAAGTTGTTATTCATTCAGAAGTTAAATGAATTTTTTTAAATATAAAATGCACTATTACAATACTACAGTAAAACTTAATTTTTTTCGGTTTATATTTCGACGTGCTTCTGCAGTATGTAAAATTGTGTGACAATATACCTGTATAACAGCATACTGCAATGCAGAAATTAAAAACAATTAACATATGCTATACCAGTGAACATTATTATATCAAATTATAAACTATTTTACATTGTGTAATGGTATACTGTAGGTAGGTCAGGTAGATAATATCATCTTATCATCTACACTATAAACTTGTATTGAAGCTCATGATATTTAATTGTATAGTTATTACATCATGTTCAAGTACTAACATTTTTTCACTTTTTAAGTAATTGCTTTCACAGTCAATAAAATGTTTGTATTTTAACAACAACAACAACAACAACAACAACAACATGCAAAATAGAGAGAATTATTCAAGAGATTTCCATCTGCCAGACTGCTGATGAAAAATAGCACAACATTATTTCAGAAGGTCTGGTTTCTACAGATTGGCAGTCTGTGGCTTTTCCTTAAATAATATCTCACAATCAAAGATATGTACACTATTAACTTTATATTCATGATTAGAAAAATAATATGTAGTCATTTTATGCCAGTAAACGATTTACTGTGTGGAAATATGAAACTGCTTCTTTTTGTTTGCTATAATTGCTAAGGACATTGCTGATAGCTAGTCTTAAAAATGGCATCGCCTACACTGTAATGACGTCTTTTAAAACTCTTGAGGCGAGTCAGTCAGTGAGTCAGAGATTCACGCACAGTGGCGTTAAGCCTACCCCACACAGTGGTTTGGCAATTACTGCACAAATCAGTTGACATTACCACAGCAGTGCATTTTCTCTTGACTGGTTTAATATCTATATATTTTTTTTTTTTGTCAAATGGTAATGTTTAATGGTTGTTTGGACAAAGAAAATAAGACAACAAGTCTTAATGTGGTCAAGTGAAACCTCATTGCTGCATTCAGAGGTTTTTAACACCGGCATTTCAAATGTTGTCCTGTATGACCAGTTCAATGTCAGTGAGCTGTTCCTGCAGATTGGTGAAGCTTTAGAGCTGTGTCAAAGTCATGCATTAACTGACTCCTCTGACACAAACACACCTTTATACAAGAGACTCCATTTTTCCATACTCGTGAAGTCCATCTCCAGGTGTTACACAGCAGACACAGAGGTCAAACTGACGTGGAGCACCGTCAACTGGGTCATTTCAGAAGTCTCCTACTGAGAAGGGAATGAGGACATTGGAAATAGGTGGCTATTTGTTGATAGTGTTGATCCATTCCATGCCCATTCGCTTTTGCCAACTGCTCAGGCACAGACTGGAGACAAGGAGAATTTATGACAGTGCACACCAGAGGTCACACTGCATGGAGGAGAGAGCAGTAGGCATTTGGAAAATGAGATTTCATATGCTTCCACAAGTCATCAGAAACAGCAGAGAGGTCTTATTCAATAACAGAATGTTTCTAAAAGAAAGAGGCAGAAAACACTACATGTCCCCTTCTTTCTCTTCAACAATATAGCCATTCTCTTGGCCAAACTGAGACGTCCTGCCATTTTTGGCAGACATCAATGCCCATTAGACTGTAGGAGCTGCATATACAGTCATCCTAAATTCTTCCCTATATTTGATATGCTACTGCACCATGAGACAAAAGAAAATAAATCTTTACAACAGATTTTTATCAATTCAGCTTAAGCCTGTCATTCTCTATTTAAAATCAAATGGCTGACCCCGAGCCTTATTTACTACAGTATATTGCTACTGTTACAGTTCAGTAGATACAATACAACCATACAATACAATGCAACAGACTGTAATGGTTTGTACAGTAATAGGTTTACAGTATACTTGAAAAAACAAGGGCAATGTACAGTATAGTACTTTGACTTTGTTTGAGTTCATGCCAATGAGATGAGATCTAAGGATCTATTAATCTATCTAACAAGGATTCAAGCTGGGGCACTTGCATATGTGAGAAAACTTGAATCTTAAGTGAAAAACACAACAACTTTGAGCATGATCAAGAAACAACATAAGCGTTATAAGAATAAGGTGACGATAACAAAAAAGACCAACAGCTGAATATTGCATGATGTGCTGTATACTAGTGCTAATCAACAGAAATGTGGATCAGTTGCAAGTAATATTGTAATCTTCCTTCGTTTGATGCAACCCTTCCACTAACCAACCAACAAACATACATTCATCCACCCACTCATCATCCATCCAGATATCTATCTATCTATCTATCTATCTATCTATCTATCCATCCATCCATCCATCCATCCATCCATCCATCCATCCATCCATCCATCCATACATACATACATACATACATCTATCTATCTATTTATCTATCTATATTTCTTTATCATATATCCCAGAATTAGTGGTCTTTACAGACCAGCAGAGCCTGTCACAGTGGCAAAACAGCTTCAAACCCCTGGAGACATGCGGAAGCAAAATGCTTGCTGAACCAAAAGCTACCCACTGTAGCTTTGTGCCATTTCGAGACACTCACCTGACTGGATAGTGCATCTGATGCACAAAAAAGAAAAAAAAAGATAAAGGAAAAAGGGGAAATCTCATGCATGAATACGCACAGGCATGTTGAGTATATAATGATGCGAAGAGACAGTGAAAATACAAGACCTGCTGCAAAGAAAAATAATATTCTAGAAATATGGGTACTGACTATTCGATATTTGCTATATAGGAACATATGTTTAACCAAACTGCACTATATTATTTAAGAAACAAGTTGGGTTCGCAATCTACCAATTTGGGGTATATAAATATCCACATCCTGTTTTCTTTTACACAGGTATTATCCTGTTTCTTACTTATACTGGATTGCAAAGAAAATCAGTGTCATCGTCCATCCTTAAAGGCTGTCAGACATTCATGCTGGTCGCCATGGAGCTTTCAGGTCTCCGTGGAAACATTGCGCAGCTGCGAGCCTCGCGCAAGGAAACGAGCCTGCCGAAGCTGATGTGTCATTAAATCCGCCACACAGTGGGAGAGTAATGAAGACAGAGGGAGCTCACTCTGGCAAATAGCTCCCCAAATAAAACCAAACACAAACCAAGGAAGCCCTCCTTGCCTTTCTCAATCTATCTCCCACTGAACCTCAGATCAAATTTGGACACCCAGACTCATCTTCTCATGGCACATGGCAATTTGATACCTTATTTCACTAAGGTACTCTCAAGGCCTACTCTCTTTCTCAAAACTGCAGGGAGAAAAAAAACCCCATAAGTATCTTTCAATAGAGTGATATTGATTTAAAATGGTCTCAAATGACTGGTTGTATGAAATCATATCAATATATCAATATACAGTATGCGGTCTATCTGCAGTACCTATTTAAAACAGTCCTTCAGTTTTCGAACAAGTTCTCTGCAGATTTTTTTCACTTTTTTTGTTCATTTATTTACTGTATATTTGTGATCCGAAAATATTTATACAACAGAATATATTGTAATTTATTTAGTTTTATTTTAAACAGGATATGGATATTTTATTCTATTTTATAAAGCTTAGCGATGCCAACTTTGTGAAATTCTGCAACGATATTTATTTGTATCATTAGGTCCACAAAAAGGCTCAAATGTTAAATACATATCACCAACATATTTTAATAGTGCACTTGACATTTATCTAACACTGAACTACAAATGACAAGACATGATCCTTTCCTGTTTATACACATAGTTTGTGTATGCAATCCAAAGGTTAAAAGCGGCTGGAGATACATATATAATCATAAACATCCATGACTGTGTATAATACAAGAACTTAACTCAGTATTAGATAGTAATTATGAGTACAGATATTGCAGCTACAGAAATTTCATAGTTAGAAATGAGCCAATAACAGTGTAATAGTGTCACTGATACTTATCACTTGTTACTCGTTACAATAATCGGCCAACCTAATGATTTGTTCATTAATATTAAACAATGACATCAACTGTCATGTATAGACATTTGTTTTTTCAATATCTATTAATAGTATATTACTAAAAGTCATTGTATTAGCAGAGTCTGGATTTGTTTTCTCCTGAACATCCCATGCCAGATTTAGTGCTGTTTTGTTCACCTTCACTCTTCTGGGAAGGCTTCCCTCCAACCTTTGGAACGTGGCAGGGGGTATTTGCTCATTCAGCCACAAGAGCATCACTGAGGTCAGTGAATAACGTGGGTTGAAAAGGCCTGGAGTGCGGTGCAGTCAGTGTTTCAGTTTGCCCAAAAGGTGTTCAGTGGCAGTTGATGTCAGGGCTCTTTCGGGGGCCACTCAAGTTTTTTATCACCAACCTTGTCATACCATGTCTTCATGGGCCCCTTATTTCCAGTGAAAAAAAATCGTAACACTACAGCATACAAACATGTCCTATACATTTGTGTGCTTTAACCTTTGTTGCAACATTATGCAAAAAAAAAAAAAAAAAAACTACAGTACATACAGTATGCATGTAACAGTCAGGTTATACCAAATTTTTGGGCAATAATAGTGTATTTATACCACACTAGTCAGTAATGCTTATCTATAAAAGCTGCTCTAACAAGGTACAGGTTACAAGGCAACTCACAAGTTTATACATTAACATGTTCTTGTACTACTATCTTAGTGTTTCTGTATTAAAAGGGATTTCTATGGTAGAGACCCCATGGCAGATTATACAACAAATTAATGTGATGAAATGACTAACTTTAGTTGATTGCTGTAAAGGTTAGCGTACATGTATAGTGGTAACACTAGCAGAATGCCTTACAGTAAGATTAGCTGACTGTTGACTGTTAACATATAGTTAATTATTGTAAAGTTAACAGATAGCGGTAATGTTAGCAGAATGCTATAACATTAGCTGAACAGGAACATTGATTAATAACTGTAAAGTTAGCTGATAGATGTAACATTAGCTGAAAGCTGTAAGATTAGCTGACTGTTGGAACAATAGTTGATTGCTGTCATGTTAGTTGATCGCTATAAGGTTAGCTGATTGCTAACTGTAACATTGGCTGATTGCTGTATTGTTAACTGATTGCTGATTTTGAATGCTGTAATTAAATGTTATCTGAAATTTGTAACATTAACTGATTGTTGTAAAGAAATGGTAGCTAAGTGTTGTAAAGTTGTAACATTAGCTAAATGCTAATTTATTATATTAATTAACTCAATAAAAGTAAATACTAAGAACAGAAGTCTAACATTAGCAAAGTGTGTAGTACACATGACATTTCGGTGTATTTGATTAAAGCCCTGGTTACCACCTCCTTAACTAAGTTTATATAAGTGACATCTAATGTACTGTACTTGAATTATGCACCCTAACTGTGTTTTATGTCTAAATATGTACACATGTGTGCAAATATAATCTAAACTATGAGTGCTGTCTGAATGTAATATTTTGTCCTGCCCACTAAAATCACTGTTGGACTAATAACATAAGTGTATCACATTATTACTATGTTACTGATATGAATCCATGATATTATTGAGCAGATTATGTTGCTGTCATGCCATTGCACAGAGAAAAGAATAAACAAGTCTTGCTCAGCGTAATCCAATCACATCCGTTACATTCTGAAGACAGCTTATCTGGATCACACAAAACAAGGCTTTGATTGAAAATGCATGACCCCGGACAGCTGTGTTTGTGTGTGTGTGTGTGTGTGTGTGAGA
This sequence comes from Clarias pachynema, assembly GCA_030014365.1. Taxonomy (NCBI): domain Eukaryota; kingdom Metazoa; phylum Chordata; class Actinopteri; order Siluriformes; family Clariidae; genus Clarias; species Clarias pachynema. The sequence goes on along the minus strand of JAQMYL010000039.1, from coordinate 21,907,239 downwards.
GAGAGAGAGAGAAAGAGGGAGAGAGAGAGAGATGATAATTTCATATACTATTATAATTACAAAATACATAGAATAAACTTAAACATGGTTCCTCTACAATTATGTCTGATGTTTTGATTTGGTCTCATCGCACATGAGTTAAAATAATTTTCCAGTGTCTTTGAATTTCATAGATTAGTAAGTAATCCAGGAGGATGAGTCAGTTAGAAATTTTTTTCTCCCTACAATTTCTAATAAGTATCTTTTCACGCATGAATTCACGTTTTCGAAACTACTCACACACTTAGAACATCACCATGTTATGTGGACCGCTTATGTCTTAATTTTACATGGCTTTCAAATATCTTGTAATTATTGTAATTTTATTGGCAATCTACCACCAGTTAACTTATGTATTTTTACAGTCAATTTGCAAATTATTACATACATCCGAAGCATACAGTACTCTCATTAAATCACAACGAGATCATTAAAAAATATTCCTATACTTTAACAGAGACAAAGCGGACAACATTGAATAATTTGTGTCAGAGAGGGTCACATGAAAGTCTGAAAAATGGATGAGGTCAGTGCCATCTATGCTTTTTTCACTCCGTTTCAACATTTCACTGCTATATTGTTATACTGTACTGATTTTATACTGATCAAGCATGCTAATATTTTTTGACAGTGTATAGATAAAAAGTGTAATGATTACAGCATTTACAGCCTAACAATGTGTTATTTATGTTATCTATTAGTCTCATGAATGAAAGTTGCTGCATTCGGTTTGTTCAAAGGTTGTGAATCGATTCTAAACAATTCATCTTAGACTGTAGACTGATGAGCCAACAATAATACAGAACAGAACTAACAAAAGAGAGAAAAACACAACCAACACAACAAATGGATCTACTGTAGCACCACAATCCAGTCACTGGGAACATTCAGGCCCAGCACTGTGGAACATCATGTTGTTCATTGTGCTAATGATGGGCAATGAGGACAGACAGACATCCAGCGAACTTCAAATCCACCTTGGCAACACTGGCTCAGCCATTTGGCTGGGTTTGGTTCTTTTGTTCATCATTTTTTGTTCTTCTGATACAACTACTGTAGGTAGCTCTAGTATTATAATAATATAGTATTCTTGCTATTTTCCTGCTGTATTCATGCCTTTTTGATGTTTTTAAAAAGTGAACTTGGTAGTGATCCTTGTATTTCATTGTGATTGGTCAGAAGATGTTGATGATTTTCCAAAACAGTGCTGCTCACACAGAATGATCTAATACTGTATGTTATTGTACATACTGTATGTTTTGTAAATACTGTATGCATTGTACACACTGTTTGTAAATACTGTTCATTCATTCATTCATTTTCTATACCGCTTAATCCTGTGTTCAGGGTGTAAATACTGTTGTACATACTAATTAGTTCTAATAAATTATTGGTAAATAAAAAATCCAGAATAACAGAATGCAATTATGGGAGTAAAAGCTGATGTGTACAGTCCCGACAGACAGATGTGTCTCTTCTTCAAGTTGGCATAAGTATTCCATCGATTTTTAAAGATCAGATGTTCCAATTGATAATGTTAACAGTAACGACTGCCGTGGGCTCCGAGCCACCTCATCCGGCATCGTCACTGACGGACGCCCGGCCTTCTTTCAAACGTTCGCACTATTCAGATGTTTTACTGAGTCTCATTACAAGTCTTCTGTAAATATTAATGGGTTTTACCCACAAGTCCCGGTTTGACTTGAACAGCACCCGTATACAGTATATCATTGGTAGGTGACAAATTTAACAAAATTACAATCATGTAAAAAATTATGTGTCATACTTTAATTATTTATTTATTTTAATAGTTTTGTCCATGCCCTTGTTACAGTATGTATATTTCAATAACAGCACAAGGCAATGAGTTTTATTGTTTATTTAGCAAGAGTAAAAGACTAGTATACAGAAGTCTACATAAAAAAAAAGCGATCAAGGTATTAAAGTTTGCTGTGCTGTAGTGTAGTGAAATGTGATTAATATGAAATCTGACGAGAGATACGGCTGTGTTGCTGCCTTCAGCAGAACAGAAGCTCAGCACTTTTTGTTATTGAAAGCTGTATGCTGCCATCCATACTAACAGCAAATGAAGCGCTGGGGTTAGCAATCCTTCTACCACAGATACAAACACACTCACATACTCACACACACACGCACACACACACACACACACACACATACAACGTGCAGTAAAAAGCATAAAAATGCATTTCCAAATACATACAGTATACTGTACCTGACAACGAACCCCCCCCCCCCTCCTCCTCCTCCACCCCCCATTGAGCTCTGTATTACACTACTCAAAGAAAGAAGACTGACATTTAAGTGCAGCCTTCATTAGTGCTGCAAATACTCAAAAGAACGGGCCATTATGAGCTCTTTTTTTCTGTTTAATCATACTTATGCACTCTTTTTCTTGACCTCTTTTACAGAAGCCCACATGAACATAAAGACGAAGCGCTGAGCTTTTCTCCCATTTCTCCTCTCTTTGCAGTAGATGTTTTTTTTTGTTTTTTTTATAAAGGCACAATTGGCAGGATACTGAATAGGAGGAGAATTTTGGATTTTATCTTTTATCTGACAAACAGGTCAATGGATAGGGTTTTCAAAACGCTGTGTTTAGTAGGTAATGTTACTGATTGTGTATCAGTTCTAGTGCTCCAGGCTATTTTAAAAAAGCTTCTCTCAGTACACCTTTGCATTGTCATGGTTTCCATGGCTACAATTTTGAGTACACGGGTAAAAAGATTTCACTATCACTATAGTCTAACCAAACTCTATTTAGTCTTAAAGTAAATGAGGAATGTCAGTTTTCCTTTTTATTGAAGAATATAAAGTAAAGTGGATGAACTGGATAAATGAAGGAATAAATGGTAAAAGCATTAAATAAGTAATTTCACCGAAGCAAATGACTTGTTTTGCTCATTATGAGCGTTTGTTATTATGGTTTACAGTTACTGCTCCATATTGATGTGTTAATAGAAATATTGCAACGTTTATTTGGGCCTTGTAATGAATCCCAAATGTTCGTGCTGGCTTGTAAACAAATGATAAGAAACAGACTTTGCATAACGTAGCAGGAGATTTTTTTTTTATGCAACTATCCAGGCTCCTTTCACACACTAAACATACACAGACACATGCACATTCACAATTCCGCTTCAATTGCTTTTGACCTGCCCCGATGCTTGCTGTGCTAATTGCCACAAGACTATTCCTGAAAGTTAAAGCAGGAGCTTTTCCATCATCGCCTTTCTCTCTCTACCGTGTAAAAAAATAGATATAAATAAATAAATAAATAAAGGAGAAAAGAAACATCTCCTTGGGCAGCAGAACACTGTAATTAGACAGTGACAAATTTCAGTTCTCTTTCTTCACATGTGTGGGAAACGCACACAATGACTTTGCGTGTGCCTCTGTGTGTGCGCGCATGCGTGTGTCACTGAAAGTGTGTGGGATGGCCTGAAATAGGAACGCAGCATTTCAACAGGCAAATTGCACTCATGCAGTGCAGAAATTAAGAGACTGGGGGAAAAAAAAGCAGGATAGTTTCCATTGGTTCGCTTGTCTTTCTGATGCTAGGTGTGATGCCGAATCCATACTGCAGGCCAAATTTGCTCCCATAGTGCTGCTATGACAGGTGGCACGCATGAGTCATGTTAGATGCCATTGGATGGAGTTAGAAGAACCAGGTCACTCCTACATGCTTGACATTGAGATATGTTTCCACTTGGCACATGGCGATGCAGCCAATGACACTAAGGGACATTAGGAACCTGCACAGATGATGCACAAACATGCTCGTTTGCTTGCAGGCATTGCGCATCGAGGCTTTGTTATTCCTGCACAGCTCCAAAAAAAAATCTCTCTTGTTGCTATGCTTTTTAGAGCTCTCCTTCCATCTCTTTCTCTCTCCCTCCTACTACCTACTTAACGGGGCAGGTTAGTTACAAGCAGGAACAAGCTGCAGTGCTGTTCGTATTACTTGTCCAGAACTTTCTCTTTAGCCCTGTCCAGAAGCCTTTCATAACATTACATACACATCATACACATCTTCATAAACAACAATAAAATGACTTCGACAGGAGGAAAAAAAAGCCTTGCATAAGTTGATATCACACATTATTCCACTAGGCTAATATGTGTGCATTCATGTGATCTTTTTTGATTTGAAAGAACACCATTAATGTATATACCTTCTTTTTTTTTTTTTGCTAGTCTAAGCCTATTTGACTATAAACAGGCAAAGTCCAGTAACAGCTAAGGTGTGTTTATTCCTCCATATGTGAACAATTTATGAGCTGCATGAGTATATCATTACAAAAAAGAAAGGAGCCAATGTAAATCTAGACTAGACCTCCCACCATCATCCTTAGGGTTCTTGTGTCGACAGCAGAGTTATATTTATGATTACAGCTGCAGATGTTTATTGTTTATTGAAGGCAAAACAGATTTTCAGTTTGCATGATTAATTTTAGCCTTATTAGTAACAATTAATTTATAACGTTTTTGGAATAGATAGATAGATACTGTAGATAGATAGATAGATAGATAGATAGATAGATAGATAAGAATATGACTCGCTTTTTTATGACAAATGATATTGCAAACAGATGGGTTGTTTCCTGACCAATGATAAACTATAAAACAGAAAATTAATGCAAGTCTTTTTACACCACAACAGCTGCTATGCCTGTTGTTCTACTGAACCATCCACTCATCCATCCACCCATCCATCCGTCCATACATCCATCCATCCATCCATTCATTGAAAAAGCCCTGTGCATGATACAGACACGAGCAAAGTGATTTAACAAACATGACTCACTTTCCTGCCTTTCATTCTCGATGCTTTTACACTTTCACCAAGCGCCTGATTAACAAAAGAGCTTTTAATAACGAGCCGTGGCGTCTTCCCGACAACACAAAGGCTTGTCATCTCGAAGTGTCATTTGTTCTTTGTACATAAAGTCACGCACACTTTACATATGCAGTCAGCAGCGATTTGAAAGCATCCAGCAGCACGCTGATGCTGCGCAGGTAAGGATTTGGGTTAACTTAAAGAGTCGCCACATTCATTGTTAAGATGCATGATCTACAGGAGCACCTCCACTGAGCACTATGATATACCGAAATGCCAAAGTATTTATTCAGACGGCAGCGGAATATGCATTTAGAAGACTGATGACAGGTTGCGCTAGTTGTCATGGCAACTGGAGGCTGTTATGACACACATCAGTGTCTAAGTTTCTGTATAATGCAGCCTTTGGAGACTTGAAGCTCACAAAAGCAATCAGGTCTGCAAAACCGCAGACTCTCTCAAATGGAAGCAGTTTACTAATAAAATCCCCACTGAAAACAAGCAAAGCACCCCCAGACTCTAATAGACAAACAAAAGTGCAAGCTCAACCTGAGACCAAATCCCGGCGATTTTAATGTAAGCTTGCTATATTTAGTGTGTGGCTTTCCATGATGTGGCTTTACTGTTGCGAATTATTAATGACCCTAAATGTCAGGGTTTTGGTCTCCTGGATTGTGATGATGAAGAGGATTAATTAACGGATAAATCTGCTCCTCGTTAACGGCATGTTTGTGGGATTCCGGGGTAGGCCACATGCAGAGCATCGTGGGTACTGAACTCAGCATGAAGAATATCTCCAGGACTAAATGTGGAACGGAAAGAAAAAAAAAAAGTCTCTGCATGAACACTCCATAAACAAGTTTGCACAATAATATCGATCTCGCTGACAGATTGATATGGTGTATGTAACATCTGCCTGCCACTTTCAACAGAGCAGCTGCAATATCAGTGTAGGAAAGGCAACAAATTATATTTCAAAATCAGAGGTCTAGCGAAGCTGTGTGCCTCTGATCGATACAAAATCACAAACATGACCCAACAGATCAATTCGAGCCCACAAACAGTCACATGGCACATGCATGCAGTGGTTTTATGTCCAATGTGCAAAATTTGCTATTCATCTGAATGTACAGCAATTACACAAAGCAGATAGATGAACTCCTGCTCCACATGCAGACCCCTAAGGTTAACTATCCCATGTTAGAAAAAAAAAAGATCTTCTGGTTTTAACGACAGTTAATTGAACAACTGTGACAGCACTGAGTCATGATCAGTGTCCTGGAGGACATTTGGGTCGACAATTAGAGATTCCATGGGTTAGGAGGCCTTTAAGGCCATTACACTTCAAAAGGTGACATTTACAAGTCCTTCTGGGACATCCCAGAGCAAGAACAGACAGAGAATTCAAAGTGTTTCAGTGGTATGCTCCGTCTCAACAGATCTCCTTTAGAATATTGAGCAGACGTCTTGAGCCACAAATCTTTCCAATACATTTTTAACGCTGTTGACTTACATCATACTATGAACACCATACAGTATAATGGAACTACAGCATAATTCAGTGTATCTTGGCTGACTTGGTTGCAGAATGTTTGAAAGCTTTAGTGAGAAACAGCTGGCTCCTTAGTCGATCGAGTCAATTAATTGAATCATTTGGTGACTTTTTTTATTCAGAATCAATTTACACATTTAAAATTGTTTAGACAAATTTTCACTTGGTACATTCTACATTCAAAATAGATGAATTCCTTAAAAATCTATCACAGCATTTGCAGAAAATAGAATCCGCAACAGGATTACGCAAATCTCCTCTTCCTCTAGTTTTGAGTTTATGGTGGTTGGTGCAATGCCGTGAGTTTAAAGATCGTCACATTCAATAAAACATCAAAAAATTTAAATATCAATCAATCAATCAATCAATCAATCAATCAACGATTAAATTTACGATTTTAGATCCTTTTTGTAGTTCTTAGTACTTTCATTGATTTAAATTGAAACAACAGCCTGCCAATGATTCAAAGCTCTAGATTTCTGGTTGTAAATTCAGCACAAGCTTTAAAAGCTCTCTGGTGCCTTTGGGTTAAATAACGATTTTATTCACAAGTGTCTGATATTTGCTATTGTGGCTCTGTTTTTCTGTTTTTTTTTTTTAATGGTTTGTCCTGTTTAATGTGGTATTTTTATCTAAAATGTCAGATGAAATGTCCCATTATTGCTAGGAAATTTAACAATCAACCCTGTTCATAACCTTCAATCATTATTCACAGTGTTGTTTAAAGTGAAATCGAGACGACTTTTTTTTTTTTAGCATAAGCTTAAGCCTTAATCCAACCTAATTTTTTTTAAACAATTTTTTTTTACTGTAAAAGTTAAAGCATCACTGAAACACAAAATGAACTACATGTGCGTTTAAATGTCTTAGGAGTGAACTTAGTTTGAGAATTATTTCAAGAACATCATGTCTGTATGAGGAAACAGAAAACACACATACTGTACATACAACACAGGGAAACATTCTTCTACATTGTATATACTGTAAATATATATATATATATATATATATATATATATATATATATATTAGTGGTGGGCCGTTATCGGCGTTAACGTGCTGCGTTAAC
>JAQMYL010000039.1:21880564-21899618 GCA_030014365.1 Clarias pachynema | reverse complement strand
TTTAATCTAGATTAATCTAGATTAACTCCAAAATTACAGTGAGATTAATCTAGATTAAAAAAATTAATCTATGCCCACCACTACTATATATATATGTTTTTGTGGAACATATGAATTGTGTGTCCTGCCAATGTAATTCTCATCATTCTTTCATTTTTCATAGTCATGACAAAGACATGACAAAACCTACATTTAAAAAAGAAAAAACTTTCCTCAACTTTCATGTAACATTACTAAACAGATAATACATACAACCTATTGCGAGTCCTTCTCGTCAGAGCAGCTGATTGGCTAATTACCCCATGAAGGGCCAGATGGCTGGAGAGGAGGGACAGATGGGAAATGTAGGCGAGAACAGGAAGGTTAGCGTGTTACTCTCACACCTCTCGCTTAGCGCCACAGGATGTGGAACTCTGAGAGACAGGAGAGTGGACACTCAGCACACACCAAGCTCCGTCTGCAGTCGCCGACCTGAAGCAAGTGTTCCGGTACTGAGGCTGAGCCATCTGATCTGTGTCATGTATTATGTATCAAAACCAATCTGACAGGGCTTTATCCATGAGCTCCAAAGGTCAGGCAGGGCCTATATGAATACTACACTGTAAATGTCATCGAGTGAGAGAAAGAAAAAAAAAAATCACTCCTCCACACTACATCCTGCCATCAATCAGCAAACTACAGAAGGGCAACCTGATGACAAAAGTGCACATAAACAAACACACTTTTTATTTTTTGATATAGACGCAAACCACAGTCCAGCCTATCGGCTAATTTGTTTTTAGGTTCGCTCTAGGTCTACCTTAGACATGCCATAAGGCCATTTTACATAACCAGGCAGAGGAATTGACACCCAGACACTATGACCAGATTGGGTGCCAGACTATACCCTGTTGTGACACATGGTAGGTATCAAAAGGCGGTTAATTCCTAAAATATTAAAATATTATACCTAACAGGGTTTGAGGTTTCATAACATGTTTATTACATGTACCTATGATAGCCCTTTGTTTACAATATTATTTTGCCGAAAGCTAGAGTGCACTGGCATTAAGAACAGCGAATGCAAGTAAGAACTATAAGAAAAGAGAGATGAACAGCGTTCATTATACACTAATTTACCACCAGTGGGATGTCTTGGCAAGACTTCTCCCTCTGTGACTTATCTCTCCGTCCAATGCCCTTGCAGCTGTTAGCTATCCAAGCTGGTGGAAAAACAAAACAAAACCAAAAAAAAAAACCCTGCCATCATCTGGTGAATATTTCTGCATTCTCTTTCCATGTCCTTTGAGCATTTGTTTTTGTGTTTGTATGTGTCTATACCCTCTGCTAATTTGGCTCATCATCTGGGTCTTCTTCCTGTCTTCCCCTCAGGGAATTTCCTGCCATTTTGAAACGCACCTGGGATTTCTTTTCTTTTTTTTTTTTTTTAATGTTTCTGATATTTATTTTTTAGGCAGATACAAGAGGTGCATTACAGAAAGTAGGCCTAATAAAAAAATGAATAAAAAAATAAAAATATGAATGTTATGCTCAGGCTTTTGTAGAAAGCCTCCCTTACTTTCTCATGTTATGTAAGTTTCATCAATGACATCATTGCTGTATAACATTTTTCAGTTGTTTTACACAGGTAAACTAAGTTACCGCTCAGTATGTGTGTGTGTGTGTTATTTGCAGTACATACAATACAATACTGAATAGTGAATAAAAAATGCTGGCTGTTGAGACAAACTTAAGCAAGATGGTGTGCAAATAACGTACTATTATTTTGTATCTGTGGTGTCGGGTGGTGATACAGCTGTGGTCATGTACTGTAAACGTTTCCCCACACCGGAAGTGAACTTTTGAGACATATGCTCTAAGAATATATACGTTCTCCGAATGAATTACTTAATTAATCCAGAAATAGGAAAAGTATGAACAAAGTGTCATAATTACTAATGTGTGTGTGAATCATTTTTTTAATCACTCCAGATGTGATCTGGAAAACTTGCCATTAAAAGTCCTCAAAAGGAAGCAATGTTGACGTCTTTTAAAAGATCAATCATCAATTAAGTTACAGTCTGTGAAAACAGAAATTCTGTCGTGGGTAAAGCGGACTTGTTGCGATAAATGTAAAGCATCCATCTCATGCACTTCGTATTTTCTAATAAACATATACAGAGCCCAGAAATCAGAATCTAGTGATGGCCAGATATAGCTGGCACTTCTGGCTCCGCACAACCCACCCAAGCATGACGCAATTTCACAGTGGGTTACCATCCAACATCAAAATTTCAAAAGGCAGAACGAGGGGGCGAGAGGGAGAGAAATAGAACAATGCGTCTGATTTCTTTTTTTTTTTTTGTCGCAATAACACCATAACCCCCTCCACCTAAGCAGAAGCTGAACAAGCTCAGATAGGCTTTGAGGGCTCCGTTTGTCAGCAGGGAGAGAGATCAGGTCAAAATCAGGAGAACGAATGGCAGAAGAGAACCTGCAGTGGGATTCGAAATAGCTCATGTGCCACGTAATAATTTGCCATGGAAGGAGAAGAAGGCAAAATAACGACGGGGAAAATAGAACCAATTTATTTTGGTGATGTGGATCTGGTTTCTGTTTATTCCACCAGATAACAGAAATCTGCTTTAGTTGCTGATGTGTCCTTATGCAACCACACGCTCACGCACAAACAAATAGGTTTATAATGGATTGTGCTTGTCATCATAATGCATTTTTTACTGGCATTATGCAGAGGAGCGCTACTGAATTACGTCAAAACTCAAACCTGGAACTTGAACATCAGACTGCTTTACTGTTTTATAATAATTGTGCGTGTGTACGTGTGTGTGTGTGTACGTGTGTGTGTGTGTGTGTGTGTGTTTACTCTCCACAGAGATACTTTCAGCCAGAAAGCACTGGAATAGTCTTAAATATTACTGTAGAAATGTTAGTACAGTTTGTGAAATTGTGTGTATTTGTCTCACGTATGACGCAAGCAGAAAACATTTAACTGAGAAAATATATTATAATCCCATTGTTACTATTAATGTGTATTATTGGGGTGGTGTAATTTATAAGAGGAAGCATAAAGCAATGGAAGCATCAGTACAAAAAGTGAAGTGTATTACTGATAGATAGATAGATAGATAGATAGATAGATAGATAGATAGATAGATAGATGAGTCCTTTGATTTGAAAGGGACAAAAATGCAGAATGAAGAAACAAAGTGAAGTGGAGATGAGAGAGAGAGAGCTGGCTTGACAGTCATCCCTCTCAACTGTTCTGTCAGAGATCTCTCACTCCTCTGCAACTGCCGTTTTTTTCTCACTCCATCACTCCCTCTTTCTTTCACACACTCTCTTGCTTTCTCTCTCTCTCTCTCTCCCTCTCTCTCTCTCTCTCTCTCTCTCCCTCACATACACACACATGCACACACATACAAAATCACAGGCAGAAAGATCTCAGTTTCCACCCACACTGTGACAGAGCCGGGAAGGCTTTAAACAAGCTTCACACTCACACAAGCATACCGAGATGAACACACTCTCACAATACATACACAGACCAAAAAGTACACAATCTCGCACCTCCCCAAGCAACCCCATCAAGCTGTGTATGCGTGTAACCACCAGGAGACACAGACCACTCACCAGTACATTCCTACACACTGTTCTCTGTCCTGCGTGCCACCTCACACCCCCATCCAAATGCATGGGCATATATGTACACACACACCCACACCCACACCCACACACACACAGATGCATACAGATGTGCCCATTAATATCCCCCCACGCGCCCACCCCCAGCCACACACACATACACCACATCACATGGTGGTTGAACTGTAACTGCGCCACAACTGCTCTCCAGAAAACTTTCAGGAGATTCCTAGACATTTGCATTTTCACAAATAAATAAAAACATTTGAGCAATTTACAAGCAGCACCAGCATCAGCAGCATCAGCAGCATCACACCGAGCTCTCAATCCATGCATTATATAGCTATATAGACAGATCAAAGGAAAAAGATCAAAGGAGATGATACAAAACATGTATATATGTGCACATCTTCTATGAATGGCAGTTTGACTGGCTGAAAGGCATGCACAGAGACTCACCTTTTCTGTTTCTCTTTCTGTTTTCTCTTCTTGTTTCCCACCACTATTTCTCTGCCTTGCTGACTTTCAGGCTCAGGCAGGATTCAGGGAGGAGTTGGAGAGAGGGAGACGGAAAAAGAGAGATGGCTGAACTCTTCCTCTTCTATCAACCTCCTGGGAGATGCAGAGGATTTTCTTTAGTTCTGGCTTTTTCTTCTGTTATGCTTCGTTCAGCTCAGCTTGCATCTGACTGTGGAGAGAACGAATGAGTGAGCTTGTGTGTGTGTGTGTGTGTGTGTGTGTGTGTGTGTGTGTGCGTGCGCCCCTTTGTACGAACAGTGCATGTGAAGCAAGCATGCATTCTCTCCTCTAAGAGAGATAGAGCACCCCCCCCCCCCCCACCCACCTCTAAAACCCCTGTAGGTGTGAGTCATCTGCTCTCAGCCAATCACAACTGAGATGACTGACTTTAATTAGAATTACAAGGGTGCTCAGAATGAGAGAGAGAGAGGGAAGAAGAGAGAGGGGGGGGGGCAGTTGATGGGGTATAATCAAGTACAGGAAAAGAACATAAAGTAGATGGACATAGTGTAAAGGGAAAGAACAGTATGAGGGGTCTGCACACACTCACCAACACTTACACACAGAATAAGAGAGAGAGAGAGAGAGAGAGAGAGAGAGAGAGATTGGGAGGAAATCCATTACAGTAGTTCTTATGCCTTTCCGCACATTTCGAGCGAAATGACAAGTGGCCTTTGTGAATATGATAGCTTGAGGTAATTTAAATGATTGCCCCAATGTCAACATGCCCCCTGTGTGTACCAGCATTATCTTTCCTGTCAAACACTACCATGCATGGCATCACAGATATATTAAAGCTATAATTTCTTTTTATATTTTCCCAAATTGAAAATGCATACTGAAATTCAGCTTGATTTATTTCAATGTCAGCAAAAAAATAAAAGAAAGCTAAAACTTAGTATGCGCACACACTAACAGATGCTAAGGATCATATAGAGAGAACAAGTTGAACGGCCAAGCTAAACAAATGTAGTGTAGGAACGGCGGCTGTAAATTTCCTGATCTAAAGGCGACTCAATGTGTCTGTATTTACAGAGGCTCTGATCAGATCATGAGATGAATGTCCACCAACCAAGTATGTAGCCCAAGCGTGCTGGACAGTAATTCAATAACTCTTGCTGCATGCACAGCTCCAGTAGGCAACTGCTTACACTGTAGAAAGCTCAATAAATCATAATCACTTTCAGGCCAAGGGGGGAAAAAGGAAGAGAATAAAAGACAGAAAGCACAACAAACAAGAGAACCTAAAGATTAGAAACAAAAATGAAAGGCAAGACTTTACATCAAATATTGGTAAGATCAAATCACCACCTGAGATGTTTTCCATTGGGAAATTGTTCACCTTTGAGATTCTGCTGGTTGTTTAATAAACGCAAAACCGTCCAACAGCCAGGTACATACACTAAAAGCCAAAGACCTACAGCATATAGAAGGTATCACGGACATCCAGAGGAGGATGCAATTGCAGATAAAACAGTGCTTATTAACACTCTAAACCAACAGGCAAATCATTCAATCACTCAATAATTCTCTATACTACTTACTGTATTTTGCACACAGGGTCACGGAAAGCCTGCAGCCTATGTCAGGAGACTCAGGGCACCAGGCAGGGTACATGGGGTGCCAATCCATCACAGAGCACACAAGCACACATACACTACTTTGGAACTTTTGGAACAATTAGCCTAATCCATGCATGTTTTTGGACTGTTGGAGAAAACCGGAGTACCTAAAGAAGCCCATTAGCACGTAGAGAAAATACACACTCAACACACAGACCCAAGGCAGGAATCCTGGGATGACAAGCAGTGGAGTCCAAAAACAGGCTTGGGTAGACCAAGGCAACACCAGTCCCTTTGAATAACAAGCTAGGTCACACACAAAAGGTAATCAGAAATATAAAAGCTTAGTCATAAACCGGAAAGAACCTTAGAGTGTATACTTCACCATAAAGGTTTTAATGTCCTATACGGTATATACAGTGGAGTGAGTGAGTAATAAAGTTCTGGAGTAACTAGTTAGCATTGCGGTGACCTGCATGTTTTTGTAGTTGTTGATTTCTGAGGCCATGTTTGTGGACTGAGTTACGTTTTGAGAGTCGGAGTCAAGCACCAATCCCCCCCTCAAAATGCTGGTTCTTCCAGTGGGTCATGGACCGGGTCATTCGGGTGACGGATTTGATCAAGCAACAGATCAAGGACATCATGTACTGGAACCCAACACATTTCTTCCGGGTTTGAATTCTACCGAATCTAAGTGATTCCGAAGTGATAATGAGGCATCTTTTGTAAGGAAAGTGCAAGAGGTCCCTGGCGAAGTCATTTCAACTTGTAGGTTAATTGTTTTATTCATTCAAGGTTTCTAAATGGACCGGGGAAAAATGATGGATTCATTTTCTGCATCCGTCAATCATGTACTTTATAGATAAACTTGTAAATATCTATATAAATAAAAGAAAGTTTTGTCTGTACATTGGAGAGAATTGCTTTTTCGATGGTACAGTATCTTTACATTTCATACATTCTTAGCAGTCTCAGAAAAAAATCTGAATGTCTGTTCAGCTGATTTTTTGTCACAGCATCAAGCAATGAAACTTTGCCAGTCCTTTGATATTTGCCTGAAGTTAAATCTGCGCAATAAAGTAAATAAAAATGTTAAGTAGAAGTTATGAGCAGTTTTGTGCCAGATTAACGCACAGCTTGGATGAATACAGCGCTTTTTTCCCTCTTGGTGGGCGTGGCTATACAGTACGTGTCACTAAACAGAGCAAATCAACGCAATAGTTTACCGTAAACACACAAAGTATGCGACCCAAATCCTCACGAAACAAACACACGATACAGGTATGTCACTTTTAAAAATTAAATCTTCAGAGATGTATGGACAGATCATTGTATGATTATTTTTGTTGCAGGAAGTTTAAAACCAGTTTGTCTTATATGTTCCAAAACCGTGGCGCTTATTAATGCAGTGATGTGGAACGCCAATATGAGATAAAACATGGGTTGTTAGAGCAAACATATCCACAGCAGTCTGAAGTACAGTGTTATGCGCTCAAATCAAAATGTTGAGTAAAAGTGATGTTATGAACAGTCATCATCAACAGTTGTTTTGACATTAGACATGACTGATTTGCACCTTGTCCAGGAACGATTGCTCCCCGCTCCCCCACTGTGTTCTCGGAAACAATCCCGGGTGAAAATGCCCCTAGTCCTTTGTTTTCTCTAAACAGAACATGTTCTACTGTAAGAAGTCACCCCATTTCCTGAGTAGTACACTCAGCTTTACCATTTTCCCTAGAAATGATTTCCTAAACACAACAAAATGCCTACCTAGTGATGGGAGAAAATCTGTGATGAAGTCAATCAACAAGTGCAACCAGAGTCTTTGGGGTGTGGACAGAAGCATCAGTTCATCAACAGGAAGTGATATGGGTACTTTAACCTGGCCGGATGCAACATAGTGGTTGATGTCAGTCACCTTGTCTCCTCTGTCCAGGGTTTGTTGTAGTAGTTATAGGATAACACTATCTTCCCTGAAGAGATTGTGGGGGTGGTGAGTCCCTTGCTGGTCTGCGGAGTGTGAACCTATAGAAGATGAATGAATGAATGAATGAATGAATGGAGATGTTACAGGACTTTTTTTTTTTTCCTTTCAGGAAAGTACTTTGAGATCTATGTGACTAGTAGACTGTTGATTTCTTTGTCCACATCCCAAGTGATGGACCCAATAAATCACACAACTTGTAAAGAATAGGGCTCATTGGGCGTTCATGTGCTTGGCAGATTTGATACAGTATACTCCAGATTCTTATGATCTATAAAAATAATAAAAGGGGTCCTTTCACCCACTGTTGCCATTGCTTTAGTGCTGCTTTTATTGCCGGCCGTTTTTGGGTGACTCCCACTTAGTTATGTTGGACTGGGGTGAATTTTTGGACATGCTACTAGATACAGCTTGGGTTTATCCATAAACATATAGGATAACACTGCTCCCACCCTGAGACCATGGCCATTTTTACAACAACAAAAAAACAAGAATAAAAGAAATCCATGGACGATGAGGACAGCGAAGAATGCTGTAGCTACCACTAGGATCAGCAGCATGTGCTGAACTTTCACCTTACTCTCCCGTTATCCAGAGCACATGTTTTTGTAACTTGGCATTAGCTATATCATAATGGACCGTTTTTACTTTATAAACACATTGTTTTATTATGAAGATGATGCTGAGAAAACCGCATGATTTTTCCCCCTCTGCTCCCTGTTATGAATGTGTAATGCATTAAGTGGCTGAGGCACAAATTCCGACTCCTTATAGTTATCTCAATGCGATGCTCATTTATACAACATTAGCTTTATGGGGCGGAATAAAATTGATTCATTAGTGGTATTGCTAATGGGCAGCAGGAGTTTGTCATTTCTGATTCAGCGGCTGCACAAACCTGTGTCTGATGCTTGCTGCTTGTGTGGAAGCTTTGGCTGTGGCATCATTTTATATATTCAGAGGTGTGTTTATCTCGGCTTGTGTTTAACACTGAATGAAACTGTACCTGTCACGAAGCGAGTACTACGTGCATGCGCATGTCTGTATATCAGGTATTGCCATAGAAATTAAACTGTGATGGGGAAACCCTACATTTCAGTGCTCCCTTAGTGGAAAGTCAAGCAACTCCATAACACCAGCAAAATAATATTTCTGGCACCATCCCTGCTCAGTTGATACCATAGTCGTGTAAACTGTAGTACTCTCAAAATACACTCTGTGGATGATGGACTGACCTTTCACGTTGAAGAGTATACACTGGGTGACCATGAGGAGCAGGCATCTGTTCACTGTACCACTATAGTCCCCAGACATGCATATCTAAGGCTGAGTTCTGATTCTCCATTGATCGGTAAGGGGTATGCTTGAAACACACTTACCAGAGAGCACTTTGAAGTGATGATGATGTGTTATGGATTGGTGCGATTCACGTTCTTTGCCCAAGACAGCTTTCCTCTCACTTGCTAATGTCTTCCATCTTCAATCATCAAGATCTTTAATCTTGAATAATTTTGGACTCCCCAGGATTTGAGCTCAAATAATAATAATCTAAATTTAAACAGATGGCAGTTCTCCCTAGCAACTACTATCTTTCCATCAGAGGGAACATCTTGGGCAATACAAGAGCAAGCAGCAGAAAACAGTCACATTCTGTTCTGGCTTTACAAAATATCATGACCTTAATAAGAGTAATAGAAGGATCCTCATACTGTAAGTATTAAACCAATCAGCACTTACAAGGATTCTTTTATCTGGCGCTTCAAATCTTCAATCTTTAAATCGACAATTACGACTTCCTTACCTGACCCATGGAATCTAGCTACAGAGAAATCCAAGAATGCATTTTGAAACTAGAGAATTTTTAATCTGTTTGCACAGAAACACATTTGAAGGAATTTTTAAATTACGTTCCTTGTGGAGCACTACACCTCTCACTTCTACCACTATCACAGGACAAGAATCTATTTTATTGGGTTTTTGAATGTCTGCCCATTCACTGCTGTGCCTGGTCACTTTTCTGACAATTGAAGAGGAATCAAGTTTAAAGGGCTGTGAACTGGGCCACCTACTAGACAGTGAAGTCAGGCTGATGTTGCAGTACAGTATACTCTCATATTACACACTGAGCCCCTGAGACCTAAACATGGCATCAATTTTTATTTGCCATTACTCAGCTGCCCGCTCCAGAAAATGTAGTCCCACATAATGTTGTTGCTGGATGTAATAGGACAGGCCAAAAACATGTCAAAGGTTTTAACTGACTCTTTTCCAGATCTTTGGATCCTGGCACAACACAATCTGTAGCCTAAACCATATTAACATGTCTGTGTGATATACTGTAAAACAAAAAACTGTACTGTACGATTTGAAGCAAATATGCACACAAGCACACACTGACAGAAAATAGTTTGAGGGAGATTTCCATCATTTTCTAGCTGTATTAGCTCAGTAGATCCACTAGAGAACTCAAGAAGAAAACATTTGTTTGTGACAGGCTCCACAGGTCCATTCTGATCTGGTGGTCTAATTTAAGTACAACTTTAGCCCCTCTGGTGTCCCTCCGGGGGTGTCCTGTGGTGTCTGGAACCTGAACGTTGGCAGTGGATCCTCTGACCATCAGATGGAAATCTGCTGGGTAAATGCTTGCATTAGCCTTGGACTTGTTAAAACACAGTGGACCAACATATTCAGATGACATGGCACCCCAAATCATCAGTGACTGTGAAAACGTCTCACTGGACTTTGAGTAACTTGAATTCTGTGCATTTCCATTCCTCCTCCAGACTCTCGGACCTTGATTTCCAAATAAAATGCAAAATTTACTTATATTTGAAAACATTCATTTGGACCACTGAGCAGTAGTCCAGTTCTTTTATCTTTTTTATTTATTTATTTATTTATTTTTAAGCTGTGAATTGCAATGCTACTCCTTCACACTTAGCTTTAAATGAATTAAAACTAAAAGCCTACTTTAGACTATGGAAAATATTCTGTACTAATAGTGACTATTACGATCTTGAATGATAAATGAAAAATCATTTTTAAGATGTTTGCCTGACTTTGATCTGTGTGACTGAAGCAGCATGGGTGTTTGATTGTTCTGCTGCTTATTATGATGTGTAGTTTACAGCTACTGTGGAGTTAGATTCTTATGCCACGGTTTCATTATGAAATAATAAAATGAATCGTCATTTTTGAAACATGGAATAGTATGTGCATTGGGACTATAGTAGAATGTGAATATACTGTATGTTAAAGTCATAGCAGGTTAGGTTTAATAATATAATAACAAATTGTTTCGTCAAAAATGTAAAAGATTTCTATTGTGTAAATATATGTTGCAAAGTTATAAAGCCTACATAAAAAACTAAGTCTTCATAAGACTTAGTCAAGTGTCTTGAGTGCCAATATTTAAGACATAAACTACCAGGGTATTAATCAGCTACAGAGTGAAAAGGCATAATCCATTCTTAATCATCATTTTAATCATTTCAGGATCCCAGGTTATCACACTTTACTTCGTACCCTAGATGTACTGTAGCATCATCAATCCTGTGATTCAGTCCTGATTTTAATCTGTCTCAGAGTGGTGTTTTCAGCCAGGCTTCTGTCTACAACAGGATGAGATGAGAGAAAGTGTCATCCTACATATTGCCTGTTATCAACAAGTACTGCTGGGAACTCAGCTGCAAACCACACAAGCGTGGGTATACACACATGCGGACGCACACACTAGTCACAAAGAGAGTCTCAAGGCTGTTGCTGTAAGGAACAGTAAATGCCTCAAAAACAAAGCACATCGTGAATACAGGACTGAAAATAGAGCACTTCACTGATTTCTTTTATTCTTCTCTGACACGCTGCTTAACTGTACAATAATGGCTGTATATTTACAATAGGCTTCTTTTTTGGATGAAAATTCCAAAGACGCCAAAAATGGTTCCATTCATTCGGTTATTCTTGATTTTTTTCCCCTTCTTTGTCACTTCACACACACACACACACTTAGTCATTCATTCATTCATTCATCTTCAGAACTTCCCACTGCTCAGGGTCACAGTAGATACGGAGCCTATCTTGGGAGCACTGTGCAATAAGTGGGAATACACCCCGGAAGGGTGTGTGTGGGGTCTAGTCCATCACTAGACCCCCCACACACACATTCATCTTCTACGGGACATTTGGGTCTTCCTAACCCTGCTACCAGCCTGTTTTTTAAGAGGTGGAAAGAAGCAGGAGAGATCCAAAGATAGATACCCAAGCTCAGGGACAGTGGTGGTTCAAATGGTTAAGGCTGTAAGTTACTGGATTTCTGATTGGAACGTCAGTGGTTTGAGGCCCGGCACTGCCAAGTTGCCACTGTTGAGCCCTTGAGCAAGGCCCTTAACCCTATTTGCTTCAGGGGTGCTGTATCCTGGCTGATCCTGTGCTCTGACCCCAGCTTCCTAACTGGGATATTTCACTGTACTGCAGGGTCCATTTGATAAATAATTGAATATTATCATTATTATCTTACACCAAGCATCCTGGAACTATATAATGGCAACATGACATAGTGCAACCACCATGCTCCCCAGCTTACTCAAACATCTTTAATTTGGCCTACTTGCTCCAGGTGCATGTATTCAAATTCATTACCCTTTGGCAGCTGGCATACGCAGAAATTCCTATTGTCATATGTTAACAAGATAGCAGTAATAAAACATAATCTCTTTCTACTAGGTACTGGAGTGCTGTTCTCCCCATCGCACATGGCATCTGAATGTCTTCTTATGTCTGATCTGAAGCTCTGTGGCAATGATTAATCTGAATTCTTCCAGAGCTTTGATATTAATACAGTTCTGTCTGTCTATCTGGCTTCTACAGACATTTTATCAAAAGCTATATGAGATAAGCCAAGACAGTCCGGATGGAGTGAAGGATGGTAGGGATTAATAAAGGAATGTCACACTTGTATTCAGTCCAGGAACATAATCTTTGCAGTTCAAAGTAGGCCTTCACAGCGCGAGAAACACTTGGTGCATCAGTGTGTGCTCATGTCCTTGTGCTTATCAAACTCTTGGTTGCTTCAGACTTTTAAGTGCCCTTTGATGGATCTATGCCAAGAAAGAATGTGAAATTCAAAGATTTCAAAAACCATCAAAACTAACCGTACCAGACACCCTTAAACTAAACCTTTTCTCTATTTCTTTTACTGTTGCTTGTTTTTTCATACTGTATGTATGTGTATAAATATAAGATGGATAATTACTGTAGTGATTAATGTGTCAAAAATTCCTTTTTTAACTCGAAGCGATGCAGTGAGTAGCGTCTCATTTCTTAAGCGATCTTGTTAGAAGATTTATCCTGTGGTTGTGGTCTGCATTAAGCAAACAAAACAACTAGGGATTTTGAAAACAGCTAAGGAGATTGCTGAATTGGTATTGGGTTAAGAACTGTCCAACGCATTATTAAAAGGTGGAAGGATAGCATCGAACCGTCAACTTCGGAAAAGAAATGCGGTTGGGAAGAAAGAAAATCATGAATTATCAGAGATCATTTAAAATGCTTAGTGAAGTTGCATCGGAAAATATCGACAGTTGAAATCAAAGCTATGGTTAATAGTGAAAGTAGAAGCATTTCCGACCACAAAATGGTACAAGAACTCACGGGATTGGGATGAATTAACTGTGTGGTCATAAGAAATTTGTAACAAAGCATAAAGATTAGACTTTGGAGCAATGGGAAATGGTCATGTGGTCTGATGAGAAAAGTTCAGCTGACTACCTTAATGTACTGAATGAGCAGGTTATCACATCCACTTTTAAAAAACATGAATAGTATGATTATATAAAGTCTGTACGTTCTGATAACAGCAACCTGGTACATTAAGTAATTCAAATTACTATTAATCTTCACAAGAATTCCTGAATAACCAGCCAAAAAGAGCTACAGAACATTATCTATCTATCTATCTATCTATCTATCTATCTAGATATATACTGTGTATATAATGTGTGTGTGTGTATATATATATATATATATATATATATATTCTCCCCCTCTCTCTCTATTTTAAAGGAATTAATATTTTTCTTCCACCTCTTTCCTTTCCTTCCTAAGTACCTTAGGATGAAAGCATGTGAAGAATGAATTGAAAATAGAAAATGATGAATGCAATAGAAACAAAAAAGTAAGAGAAGCAAACTTCCAGTAGGTGATTTCTGGAAATCTTTGAGTTATGAGGGGTCAAAGTAATTTGCATTTGTTTGGTTGAGTCATTTCTCTTAGTCAAATAAAAGTATGAATAATGTTTTTTTTTCTCAGGAAAAAAAATGACAGATTTTTATCTTAAGACATCACTTACAATTTTGAGTTACACACACGAACACACACACACACACACAAACACACACACACGAATACACACTAACACACACACACACACGAACACACACACACACACACACACACACACACACTCACACACACACACACACACACACACATAATTTGATCCTTTTTAGCCAAAGAGAAACTTTTATTATATGACCGGATATATGATTATGTTTAAACATGTCGAATGGCACCATTTTATCGCCATTTAGGCTGTATTTTAAAGTAGACAGAGCATGAACACATGCTGCTTTGCTCTCTAATGAGCCAGCTCTTTTTGCAGTGACAGCAGCTAAATATGGACCACATTAGAAAACAAGATCAAGATTACATGTACATTTCACTGTCTGCTTTAGTGGTTTATGAATCTTGGCTTGAGTCAATAATAACACAACACCTTCTTTCATAAGATCTGGGGGAGAAAACCATAAAATAAATCTAAGCAAAGGATTGCATGCATTTCCTGATTGTGGTGTTATATACAGTATGAACTATTTTATTTTTATAAATTATGAGGTGTGTGCTTGAGGTATTGTGCTGTGTTACTTTTACAGAAGCTCTTGAATGGATTGCAAAAAAGAAAGAAATGTTGCCATATTGTCTGAGAAGACCAACATTTTCAATATTTATTTTTTAATTCCGTTTTATAGGAATTCAGAAAAAGAAAAAAAAACAAAGAAATACCTAGCAACTAAATAAGAAAAGTACTATAAAGAGTATATGTATATCATGCATGAATTGTATTTTATGTAACAAACAAATTAATTTATGCATAATATATCATTCAAATTTTTGGTTATAAAAGAATATAAATAAGTGATAAATAATTAGTGGCATGTTAAAATCTTTTCCCGTTCTGCTTGAAGTAGCCAACTGATGTATGATGTAGTTAATAGACACTACCAAGTTCAGAGGAGAGGTTGACATACTGATTGTGGAAATAGATAATTGGCTGCCACATCCAATTCAAATGCGTCCAAATGCCAAAAATGGCACACGACCAGGTGTCAGACATTAATTCCACTGAGATGGCCTGTGTCTGCATTAAAAGCAATGCTTTCCCCAGGTAATCTACTTAGGAGCTATTTTTATCAATAAAATACAAGCACTTAAGTTCCCCTGGTATTACTTAGACCTGATTAGTCATTGACGGTCCATACATTACATAAACATACTGTACAGTAAGTATACTGTATGCAGCTTTTACCCTATAACAACAGGTTGATGAAAAGGTACCCAGAGGTAAGGATGTGATGGTATTTAGTCACCCTCAATAATCATCTACATTTACAGTAGCTGTCAGGAGTTTACAGTATATAAACCCTTCTTTTTCTGGGGCAGAATGTTTGTACAAAATACATCTTCAGTAGAAGAAAACCCCAAAAACTTGCTGCACAGTTTTTAAATTATTTGAGTTTTTTTCAGTAGATCATGGTTGAGGCTCTAAAATCTTAATCTTAGCCTGATTTATTTACTGCACAACCAGCTTGGACATCTGTTAGAATACACAATTTTGTCCAACAACGTTTCAACTCTCTAGCTGATGATTCAAGGTTATGCTGAGGTAGACTTCTTTCTTCTTCACTAGTCCATCCAATTTGTGCAAGGCACCAGTTCCCCTGAAAGCAATGCACCTCCAAAGCATGAGAATACTACCATCATGCTTAGCAGTTGCTTCAGTGCTCCTGGGTTGAATGCCTCACCTTTACGTAAGTCACATGCTTCTGGTCAAAACCTGCCTCCAGGAGGTTTTCTTCTTTGTACATGCGGTTAGCTGCAAACATTAGTCAACATTTGAATGTGTTGATTATGGAGGAAGGGGTACTTTATTTCCTTTAGGACTAGCTGATATAAAAATGTAGACATTGAAATTCCAGTGCCTTGGTTGTTCCTGGGTTTGTTCCAATTTTCCAATCTAAATCACTTAGCTGAGGATGACTGGTCTTCTTCCAGGACTTTGGAAGGTCTTGAGCTTGGCAAATTAAACGATATTTCAGGACTTTCAGCAAGAATTAATTAGTAATCTAAGTAGATGTATATACTTTATATTTTGACCTTGTTTGAACAATGTTGGGCTTGTATTGATACAATTGATATCAGAAAACCCTAAATTGGAGCACAAGGTTGAACTATAAATTAGAGGGTCTTTGGGTATTCTTCTTTTCTGCCCAAGAAAAAGACCAATTAATAGAAATTATTGATTATATGAAGTTCAATATTTAAATGCCATCCATGTCCATGATAAGTGTCTTGATGCCTGCCTTCCTTGTACAGTGAGAGCTTGTGGGTCCAGTCGAGCAGCGCTAGAGGATCAGAGGGAGCCTGGTGCAGTTCAGAGTGTGATAAATGCTTTTAGGGTAGGTGGATGCTGAGCCATTTTTGGCTTTGTAGGAAAGCATCAGTTTCAATCTGAAGCAGGCAGGAAGAGAGAAAGCCAGTGGAGAGAGAGTGCAGTATGGGGTGGTGTGGGAGAACATTGGAAGGTTGAAAACAAGTTGTGTGGCTGCATTGTCACAAGTCGGTTATAAAGGTGAAATTGTGCTCAGGGGCGACAGCCAGAAGTTAGTTGCAGTAGTGCAGTTTTGGGACTAGACAAGCACCTGAGTGGTCTGTGTGATGATAGGAATGTGCCTCTAAAGGAGAAAACAACATGAGCATGTTAGATTAGCAGTATGAGAGGAAACGGACAGTTAGTCACCTCTTTTTTTTGTGTGCAAGTTTTCATTTAAGTATTTATTAATAAAGGCTGTCTGACAGGTCGTGCAAGTTCACTGGCTTCAGCATATGCTAAGATGGTGTTTGGCTGGCTTCCATAAACATTGTGATGCAATTGTGGAGGAAACGGCCGTGGTGTACTGTAGAGGCTGCGCTCACTTTGCTGTACACATGGCAACACGGTGAACTCTGAGTATGCAAAGCTTCAAATCTCAGGAAGATGGTTCTATCAAAACTCGCAATTGTCATCTAGGTATTAAATGCCATGAACTACCTCTGCTTTATTCTGGTGTTATGATATGATTTAACTCCAATGAAATAAAATATGGGCTTTTTTGTCTTTCTAAATCCACAGGCAGCCGCAGACACTGCCACATTGGCAATCAGTCGTGTTATGTAACAGCTGAAGTTGGGGGAAAGGACATTGCCTACACTTCCCCCTCTCCACCAGTATGCATACACTGACTCTACCTGTTTCTGTGTTGTTTACGCTCTTCCACCATCTCTCTGTCACCTCCAGGTTTTCTGTTTATTTTTAAGCCTCAAGGGGTTTCAGGCATCAAGCTGCAGCACAAAAAACTCCCAGCCAAAATACTTCTGACTTCTGCTTTCCCTTTTCGGTCGTCAGCCACTGAGTTATTTTAATAAATCTTCTCTAATCTACTTCAGGTTTGATGCATCCCATGGAAAATTCCTCTTGATTTTTTTAACAGGTTAACCTGCTTTAAAAAAAAAACCATATCTGGTGATAATCTGAGGAATACGCCCCCTCTACACTAGGCCGAGGAAAAATATTCCACTCCACTCACTACCGCTTCATGCTGTATTCAGGGTCGCGGGGAGCATGACACCTATCCCAGGAGACTTAGGGCACGAGGCCGGGGTACACACTGGGCAGGGTACCAATCCATCGCAGTCAATGAAATGTGAAATAACATCGTGTACAATAGTTATACTGTTGGACCTGTAAGAAAAATAAAACAAGGAATTGTGTTATAGAGTGGCTTAGAGGTGAAATAGCTGTAAAATCCATCAAGGTAAACTCTGGGATGGACATTGTGGAATAAAACCTGGACTACAAATTAGCAAGACAGTAATGCAGTTCATTTGTCAGCAGTGTTTGCAAGAGTTTCAGTTGGGGATATGAGTTGAGCTTTGTTTACTACAAGGGGTTTGTTTGAACAGGGTTGCGACAATTCTACTAAGTCCTTGTGATCCAGCAACAGTGTCGCCTTCTGTGCCCAAAAGCTGTCCCTCTGCTGCATGTGTACGCCTGTGTGTGCTTGTACAAGCACTTTCTCTTTGTAGCTGGAGAATGAAGATGGCACTATCCATCAAGAGGACAGGAATTTGAAGTGATAAGCTGTTGATTGTACTTTGTCTGACTTCCTGAAGAACACACACTTTGTTGGCTGCATGACTTTGCTTATATATTATGAAAAAGCATGTGACTTTCTTTTTTTTTTTTTTTAACCAAGTTGGGCATTTCATACACACCTGCTGGTATTTGTTGGGGTCTTTGTTCAACATTAGAAATTCAACACAGCAGTTTAATTTTAATAAGACATTTTAATAAGTCATGTGGTAATTCCATAAAATATTGATTAATTCATCCATTATCTATACTACTTATTCTGTGTAGTGCCACAGCGGGGCTGAAGTCTATCCCAAGGGACTTTAAACCCTGGATGGGGTGCCAACTTTTCTCACTGCACAAGTTCACACACTCACACACCATGGCCAATTTGGAAATGCCAACCTACATTGCATGTCTTTGGGAGGAAACTGGAGCTCCTTGCATGCAGAAAGGCAATATCCAAATCTGAATTTGTGAGGTGAGAAGGATAAACAATATTTCAACACTGTGCAATTTTACTGGAAATACAAACCTGCAATATTAATATAGACTCACTCACACACCTTCTATAAGACTTTATCCTGTATTCAGGGTCACAGGGGGCCTGGAACCTATCCCAGGAGGCTTAGGACACAAGGCAGGGTACACCTTGGACAGGGTGCCAATCCATCGCAGGTGGCACGCACACATACAGAAGGGGAGGCCGCCTACCTAAACGCGCAAGTTTCTTCGTCTAAGAACAACAAACGGAATTCAGCTCAGAACAACTAAACTCCGACTCAGGTACGACATAATGGATAATATTCAGCTTGTTCAGTGTGTAGAGTGCAGGATGTTTAGACATTCTTCCTCCGTCGTTAGTGATAACTTTATTTGTGATAGGTGTGTGTTAGTGAGCAC
>JAQMYL010000039.1:21852347-21880464 GCA_030014365.1 Clarias pachynema | reverse complement strand
TTTTGATTGTGTAAAGCTGCTTTGCGACAATGACAATTGTTAAAAGCACTATACAAATAAAATTGAATTGAATTGAACATACACTATGAGCAATTTGGGAACACCAATTAGCCTAACCTGCAGGTCTTTGGGAGGAAACCAGTACCTGGAGGAGAACATGAACTCCCTGCACACAGAGACAGGAATTGAGCCTGGCCGGGAAGCGAACCCAGACCCTAGCGGTGCTAGGCGACAGACTAACCAATACACCACTACGCTTATTAATACACAATGTTCACTGATAATAACAGCCAATTCCCCGAACATGAACAAACAATAAAATGAAAAATCTTGATTTTTATTATTTTTTTTCATCTTAACTATGATGATCAATTTCAGGCCACAGTGCCAGATTCTTCTTCTTCTTCTTTTGGAAAAGGGCAAAGGCAAAGGGGTGAATTATAAAGGCTCCTTCATATTCACAGGAACAATTAAAACTCGGTTCTTTAAATGAGTCAGGGTAGAGCCTGAAGCTGAAGATAACAAATGGCAAATTCATCACCATCATTTAAAAATCCATAAATTATTAATGAAAAGGATTAATCTCAGTTAAAGTTTACTTTAGGAAACCAGCAGGCCTGGATGAGATAAATGGATTTCGATTCAAAAGCCCCCAGATAGACCAAATTTCTTCTCCTTATTCTGATTTCAATGGCTGTTTCAAATGTTGAAATCATACGTATATTATTATCGGACTCTAATTGATACAGCTTCTTTCAATTGGTTTTCACACAAACTTGGAACTTGCTAGTCACATGCTTGGATCCTTCACAGAGTCAATGACCTTCCATCTCAACAACAGGTTTCATTTATTTTTCATTCCTTCACATTCTTTTATTATTATCATCATTTCTAATTGAATACTTACACACGTCACAATTGTGTTAATATGCTCCTTGTCTTCTGTATAATTGGTTTAATATTCTTTGAGAATGTGTCAGGGTAATCATGCCACATATGATCTTAGCCTTGGTTTTATGACATCCTGCATTCCTCCTCATAATGGTGTACAATCCATATACTGTACCTTACAGATACACCAAACTGTATAGAACACTTAGTTGTCTCAACTTTTAAGTGCAACTTCTACTATGCTGCGAATGTCTGTATTGTCTCAGGGATATCTTTACGCAATCTGCACGGTGGGTCGTATTTTAAATCATACACCCCGTTTTGATTGACCTTGAGGGTAACTATTTATTTTTGCGCAGGCATAAATCTTAACCTTTTTCTTCTGGGCTTTTCCATCCACCTGCAGGAGGTTGCCATGTCAGCTCCATCAGATACCTGACAATGGTATACAGCATGGAGGCGCTTGTCCTGATTTGGCATCTCCTCTGTCAACATGTATCTGTTTCACACAGCAGCTCATATGTCACTTGCTAGCTAGCTATCGAGATTTGTACCTGTGTTTTATTTCTGTAATACTGGAATCAGTTCATATTCTAAAAGATTGCAAAAGCATGGCATTCATTCTTGGAAATTTAAAAGTTTTGAGAGTGTAGATGATTTCTTTTTCTTTCTTTTTTTCTTCACTGTTTCACATGTGTTACCTGCTGTTATACCCGTCACACCAATGGAAAGGAGAAATCTTTCATTCTCATGGTATGAAGGTGCATAACAAAATGATCAACTATTCACTTGGTTTCCCCAAAGTAAATCTCATTGCAGTAAAGATGAAAACAAATCCTCTGCATTAAGATGGGATTAGTTTTACATGGGGAGGTGGAGTGGTGAAATTATTACCACTGTATCTCTGGGATTTGAGTGTCACACAAATCCATTATATTAGTATTTTGTTTTTTCCCAGACAGCATATTCTCCATATGCACATAATATAGAAGGACCTGTAAAAGTAAACCAGTTTTTCACTACAAACTCAAACTCACTTCCACAAGATCCTCTGCTTACAAATAAAATCAGCTATAAAACTAACCACATTACCATCACCACCAGACAAATTGAATAATATTGATCAATTAATACTAGTAAACTGTTGACATCATGGGTAACCAAGGTTCATGTACAGTATGCCTGCGGGGGCCAATGGCCAGACGTCTGTCCTGATTGCACAAAAAACCAATGTAGCAACAAAAAAAAAAAAGAATACTGGCTATGATAGAATTGTTCAGGAACACTCAGTGCATCACAATATGCTGTGTATGTGCCTTAACAGGTTGTTTGAACTGACCTCCAAATTCCTCAGATCTCAATCCAATAGAGCATTCATGGGTTGTACTGGACAAACAAGTCTGATCCATGGAGGCAACACCTTGTAACACGCAGCAATTAAAGAATCTGCTGCTAACATCCTGATGCCAGAGACCACAGCACACCTGTAGAGGTCTTATGGAGTCACACCTCCTGGGGTCAGAGCTGTTTTGGTGGCACAAGAGAAACATTCACAATATTGGAATTCATGTTTTGGTCTTTAATATTATGACTGATCAGTATTTATCCATGTCAGCTGGCCTCGCCAATTTTCACCTTTTACTGAAACCCTAAACATGTACTGTACCTGCATTCTCCCTGGGCTGTCCTCTATGATAGAAGACTTTGTCACGAACGTAGATGCAGCAGATTTTAATTATCTACACCAAGCCATCAAGCCTGTGTAGTCAGTGACAAAGCCTTGTAACATCTATGCCAGCTTCTCACTCCAGCCCTCTCATAGTCCAGCTTGACAAATGTGATATCCAGAAAAAAAGACAAAATAGTGCGTCTAATTTCACTATACTGGGCAACTGCTGTATGGCAGAAGGTAGGTAAATTGATCAGTCCTGTGGCTGCTTCATTGAGTTCTTCTGCAATGTGTTATTACCTGCCTGCCGGCAAAGATGGAGCTCTTAAGACAAGAATTTTGCACTGCAGCCAATTTCACCCTGGAATTTCACACACTTGCACACCCATGCAGATCAGTCACACTAAGCTCACTGGCCAAGAACGTCAGAAAAGACTGGAAAATAATGTTTCTATTGTGAACACATCGCTCAGTGAATCATCTAAGCTGCCCTATAGAATCTCAGAGAAACCATTTTATAATGGTCATATTTTCCTATCAGACACCACATTCACTCTTTCTCCAGCCTTGGAAAACCTCCCAAAAAGAGTATTGATTATTGTATCCCTAGCCAAATGTTTTAAGTTCTGCTATAATCATCACAAAACAAATCTCCATAAAAGCAATAACCTCGTAAGAATTAGAATAAGAGCTACTGTAAAAGTATTTGCCCCCTTCTTGATCTAAATATTTTTTTGCATATTTTGTTACATTTAAATGACTAGATCATCTAACAAATTTTTGTAGTATACAAAGATAATTAGTAAATACAAAATGCAGTTTTTAACTGATGATTTCATTAATTAAAGGAAAAAGGCTGTCCAAACCTGCCTAGTCCTATGGGAAAAATTAGTTGTGCCACCCTTGTTGGAAATAACTGCAATGAAGTGTTTCTGATAACTGGCAATGAGTATTTCACATCGCTGTGGAGAAATTTTGGCCTACTCTTTTGTGCAGAATTGTTTTAATTCAGCCACATTGGAGGTTTTTCGACGATGAACAGCCTGTTTAAGGATCTCGATCAGATTTAAGTCTGGACTTTGACTAGACCACTCCAAAACCTTTTTTTTTGTTTGTTTTTTTGGCTATCCAGTGGTGGACTTGCTGGTGTGTTTCAGCTCATTGTCCTGCTGCATAACCCAAGTACGCCTGAGCTTGACGTCACAAACTGACAGATGGATATTCTGGAGGATTTATATAGGATTCCTATATTCTATAGGATTTTCTGGAATCTGTCACCAAAAAGCCTGGAAGACCACAGAAAAGAACAAAAGAAGATGATCGTAGAATTCGTTGAAGAAAAACATGTTCACAACATCTAACCAGGTCAAAAAAGTCAGATTAAAGTTTTTAAAAACCTGCTCAGATCTTTAACATGATTATTTGGAAAGATGAAACTTATACCAGAATCATGGGAAAAGAAGAGTATGGAGAATGACATGACTGCTAGTTGAGCTGTGTCAATGGTATTTAATGATGGGATGAAGTCTGGAGTGCGCTTGGTGGGTTTCGTCCGGGTACTCCAGTTTCCTCCCACAGTCTAAACCTGCAGATTAGGCTAATTGGCATTCCCAAATTTCTTCATAGTGTGTGGATGAGTGTGTGTACTGTATGTGTGTGTGCCCTGCGATGGATTGGCACCCTGTCCAGGATGTACCCTGCCTTGTGACCTAAGTCTCCTGGGATAGGCTCCAGGCCCCCTGCAACCCTGAATACAAGATGAAGTGGTATAGACGGTGAGTGAGTGAGAGTGAATTCTGAAGTGTATTGAGGTACACTTTATGTAGCCCTCATGAGTCAATACTTTATAGCTGCAATTACAGCTGCAAGTATTTTTGGGGTATGACTGTACCAGCTTTGCACGTCTAGAGAGTAAAATTTTTGTCCATTCTTCTTTTCAAAATAGCTCAAGCTCAGTCAGATTGGACTAGAGCATCAGTGAAAAACAATTACCAAGTCTTGCCACAGACTTCACAATTATGTACTACTTCGTTTTGGTCCATCTCATAATAACCCAATAAAATACATTTTAATTTGTGGTTGTAACATGACAAAATGTGGAAAGGGGGATGAATACTTTTGCAAGCCACTGTGACTGGATAAAGAAACAAACAAATCATCATCATCTGTTGATAATAAATGGTGTTTGTTGAACTGTTGTATAAAAGCAATATCACACTCGAGATCATGCTGTTGTAGTGAATATCAGCATGGTTGTTATATCTTCCTTCCTCGACATGCGCCCTCATGCCATCACATTCATTCTGATATTGAGTACAACAGCACTCCCTCTTGCGTGAGATCACTTAAATATCTTGTCCTTTTGTACATTTTGGAGGCACTTCCTGTTCTTGGTAACATCACTTTAGTGCTCAGTTCTTTCTACTAGTTTACTGGCTTTCACTGTGTTGCAAAGTCCAATACCATGCAACAAGATTTCATAGATTTCATGCATTTATGATCACACACACATACACAAATCATAATCAAACCTCCAGGAACAAAATAACACCATTTCTCAGCAGTGAGTCAGACCCTTCAGGAACACTGCCTGCGTGATTAATTTCCTGCAGCATGCTGAGCCCTGATAGAACACTGCCTCACTTTGTTCATTATTAGAGGGATATGGTCTGCTTCTACAGCTGCTTGGCTTTAAGGTGCTGATTGGGAAGGAACTGGAGGGTCAGGCTCTTTCTTATAGTGTGTATGTGTGTGTTTATGGAGGGAAGAGGGGAGTGATTAAACCCCAGCCCTGGCTCAGCACAAGAGAAAGCCGCCTTAGTACAGCTTAGAACAAAGCTCAGCCTCCCCTCAGAGCCATGGAAACCAGACACAGGGGTTATTAGTGTCACTATGCAGGTGCACTGATACTGCAGTATGTAAATGATTCAACCAAATGCAAATCAAGGCACAGGAATAGTGAGCTCGAGCATTCACATCCAACATCACATGGTCTCATGAACTAATGCTTGTGCGCAAATGTGTGGGCTACTGCAGGTTACAGTAACAGACTGGAACACAAATATAAATAAACACTGCCTGCATGGTTGGATAAAGGTGATTTTCAGACAATGAAATCTTTTCTAGATGACTAACTGTTCATCAGTGTGATATTTATAAGATTTGTACAGATGAAGTAAAAAAAACAGACTTTTAAATGACTTATTAAACGTCATGACAATTACAAAGTCTAAGCATTTTAGTCTTGAATGAAACAAAAGCAGATTCTGTGGGATCTTATGGTCGACGCACACCTTCAGCATGAACGGGCTATGCAGAACGTCTAACAACGATTGGATGGAATGGAAAATGCAAAGGTATGTAAAGGAAGAAAAAGAAAAAGATCAGGAAGTAGCACACACATTACCAAGAGAACTCTGTAGTGACACACATTGGATTGTGAAGCTTAATATTTTCCATACTCAAACAGACACATCTGATTCAGCTCATCAGATAATTAGCAAACACTTCAAGAGTCAAATCAGACGAGTCAAACAAAGGTAAACATTATGCTGTGCAAAAGCAGCAGGTACCAGATACTGTGATTGGGCTCGGCTGTCGCAGGAAATTCCTGTCAATTATAAGAACCACGAGGGAACATGGTGCATCAAATGATGAATAGATAGATATACATTTCTGTATGGTTATAGCATATACAGCTTTCTAGTGGCTGTGAATACCTGGTCCTGATCATAAGTTAGCTCTATGCAGCCAACAGAGTCCTCTGCTGGTGTCTGAACAAATTGCTGCACTTCCTATATGCCTCATGTTTGTCAGTTGGTTTGTCATGTGCTGGAATTATGTGTCAGTTTGAGAGCCCAGAGCTTTCGTAGAAGTCAATGTCGCACATTAATATCCTGATAGCAAATATGATATTATATACCAAACAATATGAAATATTAAATAACACTTCAACTTTGATTCGGGCGAAGTTGCTTCATAAGAAAGAAAGAAAGAAAGAAAGAAAGAAAGTTTGATGTTGGAGAGAACAGCAAATTCAACACAAGTGCTGCACGTCTTCCCTGAATCGCAGTGATTATCAGCCCGCTGTGGTATGCAGAGAGAAACACACACAGACACACATCATTCTTATGGACAGTCAGACAGTGAGGTGTCTCGTTCCTTTGGGAAATTTAGCTGGTGCAGTAGCCTATTACTGAGAAGCATAGCATGCATAATAAGCACAAATTCCCCAACTGGGCCTGCTGAAAGTGTTTGTTTCACATTGTGGGGAAGATATTCATGTATGAATACCACATGCTTTCAGATGTATTTGGCTAATTAAATTTTATCGAATATAATTTTGATCTATTTATTCATACACTCACTGGCCACTTCATTAGGTACATCTTGCTAGTGCTGGGTTGGACCGCCAGAACTGATTTCATTATTCGTGCCACAGAGACAACAAGGTACTGGAAGCATTCCTTAGAGATTTTGGTCCATTTTGACATGATAGCATCACGCAGTTGCTACAGATTTGTCGGTTGCACATCCATGATGTTATTATCCTGTTCCACCACGTAACAGAGGTCCTCTGTATAACGATCTGGTGACTGTGGAGGACATTCGAGTACAGTGAACGCATTGTCATGTTCAGGAAACCATCTTATCCAGCAGTCATAAAGGGTTGGACATGTTCAGCAACAATACAAGTTGTCTGTGGCATTTAAATGATGTTCAATTGGTACTATGGGACCAAAATGTGACAGGAATACTGTATATCCCCCACACCATTACACCACCGGCAGCAGCCTGAATTGTTGATGCAGAGCAGGATGGATCCATGCTTTGATGTTGTTAACAAAGACTAACCCTACCATCTAAATGTCTCATCGGACCACGCAATGTTTTTTCCTTTTTGCTTAAGTTGTAACCAGATGACTTTTAAGTTACTATTGCCTTTCTATCGGCTCGAACCAGTCTGGCCATTCTCCTCTGACCTCTGGCATCAGCAAGACATTTCCACCCAGAGAACTGCAGCTCACAGGATATTTTCTCTTTTTCAGACCATTCTCTGGAAACCCTAGAGATGTTTGTGTGTAAAAATCGCTGCAGATCAGCAGTTTGAGAAATACTCAGACCAGTCACTTAAATCACATTTCTTCACCATTCTGATGCTGAACAGCTTGATTACAGTAAGATACAGAGCAACCCTAGGTAATCATTTAGCCACTGTCAATGAAACGTAAAAGAACACTGAATTTAAATTATATGGCTAAACGTTTGTGGACACCTACTGTAGGTGAGTAGAGTCTTCCCCACATTCTTTGCACAATGTTGGATGGACACACTAATTTAAAATTAAGTGTTTAAAATACTGGAACTAAAGGGTCCATACTGTAGCTGTTCCAGAACAACAATGTTCCTGTGCACAAACTGAGGTCTATAAAGATAGGAAGGTTGGTGTGGAAGAACTCAAGTGACCTGTACAGGAGCCCTAACTCAACCTCACTGCACACACTCCTCACCCAGCATCAGTGGCTACTCTTGTGTTTTTGTGGGATGTTCAGTGCTTGGGTGTCCATACCATATGCAATATCGTGTTTTGGAGCAATTAAATATTATTATTATTTATTTTTGCTGCTTTTAAATCAGTAATAGCAATAAAATTAATCGGTTTAGATTTTAAGCATATAATTAGCAAATAGAGAGAAAAAAATCATCATCATCCATGTTAACAGAAAAAGAGATTATTATTATTAGTAGTAGTAGTAGCTATGGAGCTATGGTACTTATAAATGATACAAAAACCTCTGAATACTTTATATACCTGGAATAATACATAACTCTGTATTAGGAGAATATGTATCATATTGTTCTATAGTTTTTGTTGCCTGAAATGTCTTTTACTAGGATAGGATTTATGTTGAAGCTTATGTTGGTTGCTTTAGTTCATGAAAATTATTGGACAATTTCTAGATAATCTAGAAACCTGGTTTTGTTATAAGTACAAACGACTCTTAACAATTCAAAATGTAGCTCTTTTGGAACTATAGCCATGCACAGATCTTCTAAGGACCTGAAGGGTGAATGTGAGACATCCTACTGTAGGAAGTTGCTTAATGCCCTTAAGTGTGCAAAACGTCTTCTAATCTTTAAATCCTCTTCATGCGCCACACCCCTGGAAGGGTGCTAAGCCCAGCACACTCTCTCCCAAAGCCACAGCCCAGCCCTTTTTTTTTACTGTACATTTAAAGGATAGTCTGATTGCATTCATTTTTAAATAAGACCCTTAAGAAGTGTGCTTTAAATATATGCCGTTGTTGGTCCATTCAAGTGGGATTTAATTTAATGAGCTTAGATAGGTGTACTGTATGTTTATTTGATGGCCCAGAAGTTCATCTACATAGCATTCCTATATTCATCTATATAATTATACCAATATAGAAAGTCTTGGTTGGAGACTTAATATATCCTGTAATATTATATGTTTTAAACAGACTCAAAATTAGAACTACTGTTTGTAGTGTCTGAGTAGGAACCATTGATCTCAGACTGCTTAGTTAAAAAATACTTCAACTGGTACTTGTGACTTAAAGGCCATTATATATACAATACCAAAGTACTTCTCTCTTCTGCGACAAATACAATTTCCCATTATGATGTTCCAATAGAATAAATGTATTCTTTACAATATCTATTACCCCTGAAAGTTGGATGTACAAGTGTCTATTAAACTATGGCCAAATTTCATACAGTACATGTCCCACCAGATTCTCCCACATATATGGAACATAGTTAATTATAATATAATGTATCATATCATATCATATCATATCATATCATATCATATCATATCATATCATAAACAAATCTGATTTGGCGTAAGGAATATATTAAAGCATTATTATTGCTGATAATTATCCTTGGGCTTAACCAGTCAGCAGGCGTGGGTCTCTGTGAGTTGGACAGGTAACCTTAATAACTTGATAAGTTATCAGAAATGCAGTGTAGCAGTGGACGGGATTATTGAATTATCTGTGGCCTAAGTCATGTTCTGCTGACATTGTGGAAAGTACAGGTAATCCCAGGTGCAATATAAAGCAAACGGGATACTCCCGAGTCCATTTGTATCACAAACCTGACTCATCCACCACCGTCTCTCAGACATAGCCAAAGTCCAGTGGAGAGGGGGCACCACACCACTCAACCACAGCCATGAATGGAACAGAGGGGCCGTTCTTCTACGTGCCCATGTCCAATGCCACCGGCGTTGTGAGGAGTCCATATGATTATCCTCAGTACTACCTGGTGGAACCATGGGCATACGCCATGTTGGGAGCCTACATGTTCTTCCTCATCCTCATCGGCTTTCCAATCAACTTCCTTACGCTGTACGTCACCATTGAACACAAGAAGCTGCGCACACCTCTAAACTACATCCTCTTGAACTTGGCTGTTGCTGACTTGTTAATGGTATTTGGAGGCTTCACAACCACGCTATACACATCTATGCATGGCTACTTCGTCTTTGGGCGTCTTGGCTGCAACCTGGAAGGCTTCTTTGCAACTTTTGGCGGCATCAACTCACTCTGGTGCCTGGTCGTGCTTTCCATTGAGAGATGGGTCGTTGTTTGCAAACCCATGAGCAACTTCAGATTTGGAGAGAACCATGCCATCATGGGAGTAGCATTCACCTGGGTCATGGCGCTGGCCTGTACTGTGCCCCCCCTGGTCGGCTGGTCACGTTATATCCCAGAGGGAATGCAGTGCTCATGCGGAATTGACTATTACACTCGTGCAGAGGGATTCAACAACGAGTCCTTCGTCCTCTACATGTTCTCAGTCCACTTCTTGACTCCACTATTCATCATCACCTTTTGCTATGGCCGTCTGGTCTGCACTGTCAAGGAGGCTGCAGCTGCACAGCAGGAGTCTGAAACCACCCAGAGAGCTGAGCGTGAAGTCACACGCATGGTCATCATCATGTTCATTGGCTACTTAGTTGCGTGGTTGCCCTATGCCAGTGTGGCTTGGTACATCTTCACCCATCAGGGCAGTGAGTTTGGGCCTGTCTTCATGACCCTCCCAGCCTTCTTTGCCAAAAGCTCTTCATGCTTCAACCCTATAATCTACGTCTGCATGAACAAGCAGTTCCGCCACTGCATGATTACCACCCTGTGCTGCGGCAAGAACCCATTCGAGGAAGAGGAGGGCGCCTCCACCACTGCCTCCAAGACCGAGGCCTCGTCTGTCTCCTCCAGCTCTGTATCCCCGGCATAAAGACACAAGCCGACTTACTCACTGCAGAAAGACCTACTGGGCACCCCTACAACTGCCATCGAGACGAAGACTTCAGCCCAGAGAATCAAATGACCACAGCGACTCGCAGAAGTAAAGTCTTTTCACCCTTTTGTATGGTTATACCACTTAATTGGTTCAACTAAAGACAGTTGAAAGAAAGGACGAGCCACGTCCATGTTGTTTCTGTAATTTATTAAGTCCAGCATAGATGTGCATATGCTTTTTTGTTTGTTTTTTTTTTAATATGGAAAAAAGAAATAATCATATCTTAGCACACTTAATGTTGGACTCTTAATGTTACTGGCTTTGTCGTGATTGTAGAGGCATGTAATCAAGGCAATATAAAAATAAAACGCACACTGCAAATGAGTAACCCTTTTCATGTTTTAATTGAGCTGCGATGTTAAAGGAACATGTTACACTAGCATTTTGAAATGAATAAAATCAGACATATCTGAAATGACAGATTTAATGTGGTGTATTTCCTCCAACTTCCTGGATCTCAGCGAATTATAGCTTTCACTTCAAGGACAGAAAGAACTTGTTTACTATATACGTTTTTTATATACAGTACAGTATGGTTTCAGGAACATCAAATAAGCAGGGTAAAATTACATGAATGTTTAGCATGTAAATATATCATATTATGTAAGGGTAGAGAAGTAAACCAGAAAGGTAACCACTGCCTACAAGGACGTTCATGGTAATATTTCTTATTATGCATTGGTTTATGCATAGGTTTAGCCAATGTAAAGTCTATGTTGCAATTAAGGAACAGAGTCACCTTGGATTAAAAGCTTTATTTACATTGCATCATAAATATTGACTGTGACATGAAAAGCTATGCTTACTTTTCCTCCATGGTCAGCAGGGCAATGAATACATAAGCAGATTATGATTATGTATATCCTATTGACCTTCTCAACATATATGTACACAGCAGGACAAACACACACGCACATTCACACAATTTAAATAAAAAAATAAAATGAAATAAGAATCATGCATCATTTAAACACCACTCACTCACTCATCTTCTATACCGATTTATCCTGTATTCAGGGTCGCGGGGACCTGGAGCCTATCCCAGGAGGCTTAGGGCACGAGGCAGGATGCCAATCCATCACAGGGCACACACACACACTCACACACTCATTCACACACTACAGGAAATTTGGGAACACCAATTGACCTAACCTGCATATCTTTGGACTATGGGAGGAAACCGGAGTACCCGGAGGAAACCCACCAAGCACGGGGACAACATGCAAACTCCATGCACACAGAGACGGGAATCGAACACGGACCCTGGAGGTGCAAGGCGACAGTGCTAACCACTACACCACCGTGCCGCCCATTTAAACACCACATTGATGATTAAATAGCCAGTGTTCACAGATCCTGAAAATTTTGATGTTTTAAATGGGAGATGAGCCATACAGTATATTGTGCATAGCTGAAAAATATATGATAACATACTGTATGTAAAAAAGAATGTGGCTAACAAATGAACTGCCCTTAGATACATAAACTACTGTACCAGTTACCCTCTAATAATATTGCTATCAGAAGAACTGTAGTGAAGCTGGGGTC
Organism: Clarias pachynema; assembly: GCA_030014365.1. Lineage (NCBI taxonomy): Eukaryota > Metazoa > Chordata > Actinopteri > Siluriformes > Clariidae > Clarias > Clarias pachynema. The sequence continues at coordinate 21,868,025 of JAQMYL010000039.1, read as the reverse complement.
CAATGCTGAATCTACAGTAAGACTGCGTATCAGTGACGAAAAGGACATGTCTGTGAATTTAGTTACCGATCCACCACATCAACCACATTAACACATTAACATTTAAATACTAGCTTCATTTTTTAGCATAGCATACTTTTCTGTGGCAATTCTTTCTGTGTTGCTGGTATTCCGTGATAGCAATGGCCTCATTCAGCAGGATAATCCACCATAACATACTGCGAAAATTGTTCAGGAATGGTTCGGGGAACATGACAAAGAGTTCAAGTTTGTCGACTTGCCCTCCAAAATCCCCAGATATCACTCCAATCAAGCATCTGTGGGCTATGCTGACAAAACAAGTCTGGTTCATGGAGGCACAACCTTGCATTTTACGGGAGTATTGCTTTTATATACAGTAACAGTACCACAAACACAATTTATTATCAACAAATTGAGATTTCTTTTTATTTAACTGGATTACTCAGGCCGAAGTAACTGTTGTATAAAACCCTTAGGAACAGAATTGTTTTGCCCAGCTTTCCTTTCATTTTTTTAACACTGATACACCTTCATCTAGCAGAGATAATAGCCTTAATGAGATTCGAAGTAGCTAAAGCTGACGGTCAAACTTTTTGTGAAAATACAGTATGCATTTCAACATTGCATACAGGTAAGTCTTATAGTGCCTAGAGTAGGCACTATAAGAGACTGAGACTGACCAATCACCAATCACTGACCGAAGCACTCGCAAATATAAATGTGTGTGTATGGTTGTTTGATTTGCATGTACACCTCTTCTAAATCTCTGCATTCTTTTGGCGGAGCATGCATTTTAAAAATCTGGTGATCATGTTCATTTAATGGTGGGAAGCCGAAATCGTGGTCAAGATTAAAATTTGATTTATTGTGCAGCCCTACTTCAGAGGACACATGGAATCCATGCCACAGTGGGTCAACACAATATTAGGCAGATGGGTTTAATGTTAGGAATGATTTTAATATTAATTATAACATAAAATGTAGAAGAGTCAGAAACTCCAATATTTCATTTCATTGTTTTTGAAAACTTCTCTTGAACATCTCACAAGATTTGGAGTTGCTCTGAACCGTCACATCACCCATCACAATTTGGCTCCTGTCACAGTAGCTAGTTACAATATCTTGTTACGATAGTACCTGGAAGTGGGTGTGATGTACTGTATTAGACAGCAGGCAAACATTTTGTCCCTGAAGTTCATCTGTTGGACGAAAGAAAAAACTGGCCAAGGATTTCAGCGACTTTGATGGGAGTCAGATTGAGGAGGCTAGACAACTGCATCAGAGCAACTCTAAACTACAGCTCTTGTGGGATGTTACCAGGCTGCAGTGGTCAGGACCCACCAAAAGTAATCGGTGACAGGATCATGGACGGCCAAGGATCGCTGGTACACATGGGGAGCGATGACTGATCCAATAGAAGAGTTACTGTATCTCGAATTGCTGAGGAGGTTAATGCTGGCTCCCATGGAAATGTCTCGGAGCACACAGTGCATCACTGTTTTGGTGGTCATAATGTTATGGCTGATCAGTTATATAGATGAATTAAAGCGAGTGTGAAGGTGTTGTAGTTCAAGGTGGTCAAGCCTATGAGGAGCAGTAAAAAAGAGTAGAGATCAAGGTGGATCCTGGCGATGCTGTGAGATTTCACACTCGCACTGTAAGCGGTACACATGGATTGATCTAACATCTTCTCATTATAGATATGGAGCATTTGTGCCATTTGGTTCCATACAGAATTGTGCACTTCTTCTCATGCCAGCATTAGTCAGCACACACGTTAGGACATTCTTGGTACCTTGCCAGTCTCTAATAATACCTACACTTTACACAAGCTGAGCTTTTGTTTCATGATTTGTTTCCATGTCGTCCATGTCTTCTCCATGAGCTGTCTTTTGCCGTTAAAATGCACTCACTAATCCAAATCTCCAGTACATACTGTATTTGCCATACTGAAAGACTCACCATTATATGTCTTGAACACATCCACACAGAGACTGTGAGAGCTGCCTTATGTAATATCATGCTAGCTGATGAGTAAACAGTTTACCCATCTGCCCTTTTAGGGTTGCTGTAATGTCTCTGATTCACTTGTTCCTCTACAGGTATCACAGTCCCATTTACAAATCGACTCAGTTTGTATGTGTAACAATTTTAACAAAGAACATTCACACATCAAAGATCGACTTCACTGCAGCCTGTATTTATATTCTAAGACGACATCAGGAAGAATCCGTCCTTAAAAGGGAACACATCCTCATATGCAGTGATGTAATGGCACCATTTGTCAGTAACCTTGCCTTTTTTCACATTTCACAGAAGTGTTTAAGAAACCATCACACTCAGTCTCCATGGCAACCACGCATCAAGGTCCATTGGCTGCATCAGTCTCTCTCTCATGGGAGGGTTTGGCTAATGATGATGTCACTCTCACAGAAGGCAACATGATTAACTGGGTCACACATTCACATTGGTTCAGAAAGTATTCAGACCCCTTCAGTTTTCACAGACTTTATGATGTTATTTGTTTCATTGAAAAACGGGTATTTGGAGATTTACACTAGACATACAAAGTCTACACACCCCTCTGAAAATGTCATTTTTTGTGATGTAAAAAATGAGACCAAGATAAATAATTTCAGAACTTTTTCCCCCCTTCAGTGTAACATATAACCTGTACGACCCAACTGAAGAAAATAAACTGAAATCTTTTTTATTTTTATTTGTTTATTTGTTTATTTATTGAGAAGGGATGTGCGCAGCTCTCTTCAGATCACTACACGGATTTTCAATCGGATTCAGATCTGGGCCCTGGCTCGGCCGTTCCAAAGCTTTAATTTTCTTCTGGTGAAGCCATTCTTTTGTTGAATTAGATGATGATACAGTAGTTGAAGTTCTTCTTCATTTTCAACTTTCTAGCAGAAACCTGAAGGATTTGTGCCAACATTGACTGGTATTTGGAGCTGTTAATACTGTAATTCCCTCCACCTTGACCAAGGCACCAGTTCCAGTTGAAGCAAAACAAACACCCAATTTTGGTGCTGCCACCAGCATACTTCACTGTAAATATGGTGTTCTTTGGTAATATGGTGATTGATGCTGCCACTAGTATGCTTCACTGTAAGTAAGGTTTCTTTTGGTGATAGTTTTTGTTTCAAACATACCTTTTGGAATTATAGCCAAAAATTTCTACATTGGTTTCATCATGTCATTTTTTCACATGGTTTTGTGAGACGTAAAATGTGTTTTTGCAAAATCTAGCCAGGATTGGATGTTTTTCTTCAACCTACCCCATAATGTAGCCCAGACTTACAGTATGTACAATTCAGGAGATTGTTGTCACATGTACTACATAGCCCATACTTGCCAGAAATTCCTACATTAACGTTGCTGTAGGCATCTTGGACTCATTTTACATCACAAAAACCTGGCGTTAACAGGGAGGTGGTGTCATTTTTTACTAATCATTGAATGTGAATAATCTGAGTACTTTGCACAAGCGATGTTTGGCAGAAGTTGCAGTTTTGAGTGCAAGTAACGCTATCAGATCTAGATTCATACAGTTTCCCAAATTCTTCCAGGCAAATCCTCTTAAGCTCATTTATATAATCAAATATCAGTAAACTGCCTTTGTCATGTATATTAACAGATGTCTCACTGTCAAGTCCAGGCTCTGGCTAGACCGCTCAAGGACATTCAGTGATTTGTGCAGTGTTGCTTTGATTTTGCCTTGGCTTTATATCATGCTACATGAGAATGGTATTAGACAATTGAGGATCGACCGGAGGACATGGTACAGCTTGGAATGCAGCCCAAATCGTCATAATATTGAACAATTATATTGTGTATGGATTTTATATGATTCCAAGATCTATCCTTAGATCTATTCCTTAGGATTCCAAGATGGCGCCAGTGAGGTCGGCTGCTGTCACGACTGCTCCGTAAGCATTTCACTGCATATCGTACTATGTATGACTGTGTATGTGACAAATAAAATTTGAATTTACATTGTGTCTCATCAGAACAGAGAACCTTTTTCCTCATGTTCTTATGCTATTTACTCTATTTACTTACTTTCATTTAACTGTTCTATAATAGAGGCATGACTGAAAAAATATTTCTGAGATGTTTCTCCTTTTATCTTCTCATTAAAATTCTGAAGCTCTGTTAGATAGGACGTTGGCCACATTTCTGAGTTTGGCCAGATAGCCCACCCTAGGATGAGTCCTTGTAGCTCCAAATGAATTCTGTTTCACAATAATGGAGACCAGTTTTCTCATGGGAACATTCAAAGCCCTATTTGTACCACTGCCCAAACCTGTGTCTCAACACAATTTAATCACATAGGTCTATAAAGAAGATCCTGGATTTTATTGCCTGGTTTGGGTTTGACAGGTACCGTGAATTGTGGGACCTACAGGTGTATGCCTTTCTAAACCATGTCCAATTAATTCAATTTACCTTAATTGGACTCGAGTCAATTTCTGGAACCATCTCATAGCAATCAAAGCAGATGGGGTGCACCTGTGCTCAATTTGGCAGGTCTTTAGCTTTAGCTTAGGGCCTACATACTGATCTAAATGACATTTTTACTTTTGATTTATAATACATTTTCCCCTCAAAGTTAATTAATTAATTAATTAAAATTACATACAAATACAGGCTCTGTGTAATTATGGAATATTTTGTGTGGACTGATGATGAAAAAGTTCTATCTAATCCATTTTAAATTTGTCCTGTAACACAATACAGTATGCAGAAACTGAAAAGGGTCTAAATACCTTTTAAATCCACTGTATAGCTGTAATTCATCTGGAACCTGAAACCCCGGCAAATGAATTCCTGGAGTGTGTCAGGCTGACCTGTAGTGATCTGCAACTTGCCGACATGGGTTCCTATTTTTAATTTTTTAATCACATCCCTGTAGGTCCTCCCCCCTACGATTGGCACCGCAAGCATATTCGTGGCCATTTGTGACTTCCATATATAATCCTAAGGACTGTAGTGGCATAGTGTCACATGACGGAATGGCACTGTATCAAGTAAAGTGTGAGGATGGTATCATTTGCGAGTGAACCGTCATATTGTTGTATATTTTTTGTTAATAACTGGGATAAGATGTGTACTGTATGTTAAAAACAGAACCATCCACAAATATCTTATGTAAGTTAATGCACGAGGGTCAATTTTAAAACAGAGCATTTGTGTATATGTATATGTATATATATACTGTAATGTGTATGTGTGTATGTATACATGAGAGAGAGAGAGAGAGAGAGAGAGAGAGAAGGGTACAACCTGCAGCACTTTATTAGTTGTGTCTGCTCTCTCTGTAGTACCCTCGCAGTCCACAGTAGAGCTATTTTTAAGAAATCAACATTATCCATGGCCTTAACATACCTAATTGACGGCTTTTCTGTGCCTTTGCATGTTGCATCATTGTATTTAACCTTAGTGTCAGAGCCATGCAAAGTGTTGATATTAAACACAGCAATCTGTAGCAAAAATCATATAAGAGGAAACTGGTTTTTAAGTGCACTGCTGGTAGAGTGAAATGTGAAATTATACACTTTTGTATAATTCTACAGAGAAATAGGACAAAAATATCTTCAAGCGCATCTTAACCTGCAACAAGTAATAACCTCTAAGTTTTTTATTTATATTAGATCAGATCTATAAAGCTCTACACATTCTGTAGATCCCTTACCTAATGTTCCTGCAATGTACTGTACTTAATTTCTGGATTATACTTATTACGAAGATATTAAACAAAACATGGAATAAAACAGCATACCATTTTAACACCACAGATTCTTTTGAATTTGTATGGAAAACTTTATTTGATAATAAAAATAGCATTCACAGACTTCTTTTTGATAGCTACATATACATTGCGATCCATTTGAAGGAGGAAAGAAAAAGCTTTACTGGATAGGTCAACATCTACTTGTACTTAGACTAACGTTATGTATAGCTTCATGAGGCAAATAAAGCTATGGACAATGTAGTATCTATATATGCATAGTGTTTCTTAAAAAAGATTGGCCCATATACATGTACTGCTTTCATTGACACAGAAAAAGCATTGAAGTCCAGAGAACATTGCAGAGAGACCACAGACAGTATACAAGTGCTATACAGTAAAAAGGCAGGCTATGCATCATGAGAGATAGTCGGCCCCATCTCATTCTCACACGACGCCTGATCAGCCCCAAATCTTTCCCTACCCCGGGGGAAAAAAAAACAAAAAACAAAACAGATCGTCGGTCGGTCGTCTCTGGATTTTTGAAACATGCCTGATTTCGAGTATAAATTACACACATTATCTATGACTCACTGCCTCTGCTTGAGGAGTATAAACATACCATATCATGTTCCCCAAGGTGAAGGTTTCTCATAAATTCTCTTTTGTACAAGAAAAGGCAACGGTCTCATCTTTTCCACAGGTTGCTATTACTTACATACAGTAGTAAAAGTCTGTACACGCGACAGTGGCTGACAGGTTAGTGGTTCCATACAGTACTATGAAGATGGCAGCGATGCAACTTGCTGTGTTTTCTGTCGTCGTGTTTAGAGACTTCATGTCGGCTTTGTCAAATCTGAAATGTTATATACACAGGCACAAAAAAATGCATTCATACAGACACGCATAGCTCAGCGTTAATCATACTCCAGTGCAAAGACATGGAATGGCTCAGGTGGACAGACTGTACCACATATGCCCTTATTCAGGACTTTCTTATGGTTTACGTTTGTTATTTCCAGGCTTGGTCTCTGATTTAAAACTGAGAAAGGCATCTATAGACGCTAAGATAGTTTTTTGCTAAGCCCTGAATACCTATGAACAACCATAAATAAAAAGAAAGGAAAAAAAAAACATTTACTATGGTCATGTCTAACAGCCGGATCATGGTTTATTTATTCTTTTCCATACCAGCTTTAAGGTAGACACGATCTTAATGTTATTGTTTTTTTCCCATTGCTGATGAAAGACTTTTTTTTTTTTAATAATGTAACTGATTTGAAATTTGGCTTGTTTAGGTCAAAGGGGAATTATGGGTACAGCAGCACACTGGCCCTGCGCAGCAGTCCACAGCAATCAAGAGAGAACTTCAGTCAGATAATTACACAGTAGATCAAGCAACAGATTTCGCTTCGGGAGGAGAAACCATCCTATTTACTTCATTTATGTGCCAATTAAAAAAAATAATAAATACATTTTAAATATATTACTTCATTAGACAGTAGCATTATAGTTTGTATATTCTTTTTCCTTTAAAAATAAAAAAATGCCGTCTCTTAAGATGATAACACATACAGTATGTAAACGCATGTATTCGTCCATAAAATGTACAAACCCCCTTGTGCTCTGGTCTGCTAAAATTGCAGTTATGAGGAATATATAGGACACACAGCATTTAAAATAATATTAATAATAATAAGAATAATAATAATAAAAAATTGTTACTTCAAAAATGAAATGAAAGTTAACAGAGGGGGAAAAAGCGTGCTCTCTTGACTGATCTGACACCCATTTGCACAAAACCTCATTTCTCTGATCAAACCAACACTGTAGAGATATAACACAAACAAACAAGTAAACAAATAAACAAAATGAATAAAGTAGACATAAGACTGTTCTGTCGCTGTGTTTGTGGCTGGTCTGCAGAATTTATTTTTTTGTCCTGGGATCAAATGTGCAGACATAAAATAAGTCGACTGTGCAACAATTTCGACAATTTATCAATCAACAAACTGAAGAATCAGTCTCTTCATTGACCATTCGTTCAGACAATCAATCAGTCAGTCAGTCAGCTCATTAGGTCTTTTAAAAGCAGTGTGATATTATCAGCTGTCCAGCTGGGTGAGTGTTTATGGTTACGAGTTGCCCGTGCTCAGATGCTGAGGTCGGCTTGGTTCTCTTTGTAAAGCCGTCTCTTGGACTGGGGAATTGAGATCGTGCTGTTGGCTTTCATGGCGTTGTAGTAATCCTTCAGCCGGGGAGCGGCCGCCTCCTCAAGGTAACTGCTATTGCTGCTGCTGTCTGATTCTCTCCGGTAACGTCTCGGCGGTGTGCCGTTACTCCAATATCTCTCCTCCCGCTCGCTGGAAGAAAGCCCGTTCTTCAGGCCGTTATTGGGTCTTTCTGGGGTGGAGGTGAGGTAACTGTCTTCGTGGTAGCTTCGGCTGGGTGTCTGCGGCTGCCATTTCTGCTGGGGCTGGAAATGTCTTTCTGGTGTTCCAATTTGTCGGTTAAAATTGTGATTTGATCCACGAGAGACTTGTTCTGGAGAGTAATCACGTTGCGAGACTTCTGCCCTTCTATCCATGGATTTTGCCCTACGACGGTCAGGGGAGGAGCCGTTTTTACGCGATGGGGAGCGATCCAAAGAGCCACGCCGTGTTTTTGTGCCTTTCCTTCTTTCTGGAGAGCGATGGCGACCTCGAGCCTCCCGGTCGGCGGGCTTCTTCCCAAAGCCGGTCTCTTTCCTTAAGGTCTTGAAGAGCTTGGCGATGCCACTTTCTGACTCAGATTTCTTGACTTTGCGGCCAGAGCTTTTCTTGTTGTGTTCAGGGGAACGTGAAGGGGAATGCAGGGGCGAGCGGGCTCCTCGGGTATTAGCACGGTTGTTGCTCCAGGTGTGGTTCTGAGGGTGTTTGGGGTGATGGGTGTGGTCTCTGTACTCCTCCTTACCCAGATCCTTCTCTCGTTCACGCCCTCTACCTCTCTGCCACTGCTCCTGGGACCAGGGGTTTGTGTGGTGTTCTGATGTGTAGCTGTTCTCCGATGGGAGGTGAAAGCGGCCATTGGGCAGCAGCGTTCTCATTTCCGGAATATTTTGTGGCCCGGGTGGGGCAGGGTACCCGTCATTGGGCCCGTCTGCAAAGGAGCATAGTTTACATTTCAATTATTTAGACAGCAAGAGCAGTAAAATAGAGTAATCAGATTCAGACAATGTTGTCTAAATCTCAAAGAACATTCCAAAGGTTTTGACTGTCAAAAATGAATTATAATTATAATATTAATTATAATTCATATTAGTGCTGTGGTTTCCTATTTCTAAAGTAAAGAACGGAGACAGTTAGAACTATAGTAGTGCTCCAGTAGTAAAGTGATGTTATTCATAAGAAAAAAAACAATCTGGACAACACATATCTTTCACACATATCCATCACACACAAATAACAGAAGATTCATGCAATGTGGGAAAACACACTGTACAAAGCCTTCTTGTGACTCAAAGGGACACAATTTTACAAAAAAAGAGGACCTTGCAATAACTGCCATGCAGAAACGTAATCCGGATAAGTCCCATACGTCCTACATTTAATGACTGACATGAGGAGCTACTGCAAAACTCTTATAGCAAAGCAAACGTGTTTTTATTTGATATAAATACTAACCATCTGTGTAACACTAAACAGATTCTTGTATGTTAATATTCTATACTATTCTATACAACAGTGCTGACAAAGTTTTCAGACCCTTTCAAGTTTCCCACATTTTGTTATGTTTCACACTCATCTTAAAATGGATTCAAACACATTTTTACTCACATCATACTACACACAATACTCAACAATTCAACAAAGTGAAAAACAGGTGTTTATAGTGATTTGTTAATTTATTTATAGTCCCATTGTACTGGACTTCCAGTCGCCTAAAACACAATATGACTGGCCAATAAATCTCTGCTACAGTATTTGATATCACCCAAATGAGGGTGGGTTCCCTGTTAATTCCTTGCGAGGTTTCTTCCTATTGTCATCTTAGGGAGATTTCTTTGCCACCGTCGTCCTCGACTTGCTCATCATGCAAGTTGTGCATATTTCCTCACATTTTCCGAATTCATTTTAATAATTGTTTGCTTCTGTAAAGCTGCTTTACGACAATCACCATTGTCAAATTTATGTTATAAAAAAAAATTAACTAAATTGAATTGAAAAATGGAAGAAACCTCCATAAGAGTGGTGTGCCAAGTTTGTAGCTTCATTCAAAAGAAGCCTTGTAGCTGCCAAAGATTAACAAAACACTCTAAACACCTGTTTTCGCTTTGTCCTCGTGTAGTATTGTGTGTACAATTATGAGATTTAAAAAGAATGAAAAGGATTTGAATTGCATTTGAAGATGAGTGTGAAACATAAAATGTGGAACAGTTGAAAGGGTCTGTATATATTTTTAAGTCATTGCTTTATGACTTAATAATGGCTATATCACAGGCTATTTAGGTTTGATTAAGGTTTTTTTAGTCAAAACCTTAATCAGTCTTTATTTAAGATATACAGTAAGTAATGTTATAGTCAATATAAATGAATAATCCTGTTATAATTACTAGTTTATGTTGTATAAAATGTTAGGATTAATTAATGCCTACCTATCCAATAATAAATAACTCAACTGCTAAGAGCACTCTCAATGCTAACACATTGCTATGGCTTGTGATATCCTTGATTCGGATAAATCTATAGATGTGCTCATGGCTTTAATCCTTGTTTCTCCTGACAATGTTTCATAACAATTTTTAAAGCTTCGATGATGCTTAATAAACAAATGCTGACAACAGGTTTAGAAAAACTAAATGTAAACGTGCGCTGTCGCATGCAATCAATATACCAGTTACACTTTTGATAAACCTGACTCAACTACGAGGTACGATCTCAGGGCAGAATGCAGAGACAAACTAGCACGAACATCATCATCAACATTATTTCACAAGCATTACACCGACATGCACCTGTGAGCTGAAATGCTAACTGCAGCAACATGAATCCATACTGCTTTATGGATTTCAGCAATGGGTCAGAGCTCAGTGCAGTGCATTATGGGTAAAATAACACGGTGGCAAGATGAAAGCGCAGCAAAGGTGAGGTGGCGTGGTGTGGTGTGGTGTGGTGAGGTGAGGTGAGGGGCCGGGAAGGTGTAAGCAAAATCCACAGGCTTTAACGAGCATAACAGGGAGGATTCACAAATACAAATGGCACGCTACAAACCGTGGTCTGGTTTTGGCCCATTAGGTAGAAGCAAGGCTCTCCTAGTTTATCATTCCTTAGACATGAAGCGAGATGGGGAGCCATCATCGCTGAGGCAGAGAGAGACAGAGAGCCCGGCATAAAAAAAATTAAAAAAAAGAGAGCAGAGATACACAAAGAAGAGAAGATACAGAGGAAAAACTTTAGATCTTCAATTAACACAGAGAAAACAGAGAGCTGTTAAATTTAGATTTTATGAGTTACACCAGGTGTGCATCGGGACTAGAATTGAAAGAAGTAAATAGTCATGAAAAAAAGAAAGAAATGTCACACTGATTGGTCATGTTAATGACTTTTACAATTTAAGATTTATTCATTTTTGTTTTACATGTTGGGAAACATAACTGATTAAAGGCTAAATTATCCTTAGTTGTCAGCTGTGTGTATATGAGTCCGCAAAATGACTACTGTGTGTTGTCTGTAGGTGGTTGAGGCGTTGCTTGTGAACATCCTCAGAAATCATGCGCGGTGTGTTTGGATAGGTGCAGAACCAGACGGTGAACGGTGTGCGATGTTAAAACGCCGGCGAGTTCAGTGTGGTACACTATGTATGAGCCCTGATACGAGGCCTAGGGGGAAGCGGTGGGGCACACTTTTGTGAAGAGTCTTTCTGTTCGAGAAGGTAAGCTGCCTCGAGCAGATGGATCTAACAAGAAAAGAAAAGTAAAAAAATATATTTTCTTTTAATAACCAACACAATTTCTCTTTTCAACATAAATTCTCTTTTTCTTTCTCTATTGTTGTCTATTAATTTCTTTTCTTTTGTCTTTTTCTTTGCGACACTACTGTTTTCTCTTTTCTTGTCCCCTATACCGGAGTGACATTGAACTAATGTCCGCACACCAAGTGCAGAGTCTAGGGGCCTATATAGCCGCACATCTCCCCTGATTGCCTCTATGGTGGTGTTGCATAGCGACCACGCGTAAGTTGGCTGCAGATCTGCCTGTGCAGAAATCCGAGGTTGTTCTAAATGCTGATTTGCTTGCCGAGAGACCTGCAGCATTACCAATAGGCCCCCAAATGACATCGTTTTTGCCTTTCAAGCAAACTACAGTAACACTGCATTAAACCACATATTTATGAATCTTAAGAGACTGACCGGGCATCAAAACTTACTGGAATGCTAATTTATTTATTATCGAAATCTCTCTTCAAACCTAACAAAAGAGCTGTTTGTGTATTAATCATTTGCAGTTTCTAGATTATTAAATCATTGTGAATTAAAGGACAACGTTGATAACTTGAACCAATGTGAACAATACTGTTTGTGTCGCCACTATGTCTGCATGTGCACGAGTATGAAAAGGCCTCAAGTTCAAGAGACGCCTGTGTGCCGTAGTAGAAACGTGCTCCCTGTGTGATTTGGAATCCTGAAGACATACAGCAGTGTACGATATGCAAAAATAACTGCCGGATTGATTATCAACAGTCCCATGCACACCTGTAACACCAGATGAACACTCACTCTCACTCATCGTCTATACTGCTTTATCCTGTATTCAGGGTCACAAGGTGGGGTATACCCTGGACGGGGTGCCACTCCATTGCAGGACACACACACACACACACACACACTCATTCACACACTACAGGCAATTTGGGAACGTCAATTAGCCTGACCTACTGTACATGTATTTGGACTGTGGGAGAAAACCGGAGTACCCGGAGGAAACCCACCAAGCACGGGAAGAACAGGCATATTCCCTGCACACAGAGACGGGAATCGAGCCTGGCCGGGAATCGAACCCAGACCCTGGAGGTGCAAGGTGACAGTGCTAACTACTACACCGCAGAAGAACACTGCTCTCTTAAAATATACCAAGACTGCAAATAGAAAGTTTTAATTACATTTATGTTGTAGTGTCTAATATGCAAATTGTATTTTTGCCAAATGAAAGAGTTAAAATTTGATTGCAAAATTACAGTTGTAAATGTAATTACATTTTGCATCTATAGTATGTCTGTAGTTTAGGAGGAAAACTAACAAAATTGGGGGGGGGGGGGGGGATTTTAGTAAAAGTTACAAAACGATAGTTTTAATGATAGCTACAGAAGTTAGAAAACAAAATAGATGAAACATAATGAAAACATTAATTTGTTAAAAGTCAATACAAATGAAATTATAGCCACGTAATATGTGTATCACATGGACCCACCATATTCAGGCACAGAGCCATCACCTCTCTTCAAGACCAGTCTCGCTCGCCGACCTCCATTCTTGATGAGCTCGATGGCACGGGAATGTTTCATGTTCTTAGTGCTCTCCCCATTAATCTCCAAAATCTCATCTCCTACCTGAAAGCCAGAAGGTATGTATACATAAAACCGTACTTCTCAGGGGTACAGTAGCTTGTTGGTTAAAATGTTGACCAACTGAACGGAAGATCCACAAATCAAAGGCTCGTAAAATGTTGTGCCTGAACTTCCTCAGTTCTTAAAACACAAAAGTACAACTGTTGTACGTTTGTGTGCCACTGTGTTGTGGTCGGATGAAACCACGATAGCTAATGAATTAAATTTAAAACAAGATTATTTCAGAAAACTGTACAATGTCCCTGTTCAGCTAAATAGTTTCTGTTAATTTATGTTGTTAATTTATGTTGTATGTAGCACCTTGGTCCTGGAGGAACGTTGTTTCGTTTCACTGTGTACTAACTGTATATAGTTGAAGTGACAATAAGAGCCTACTTGACTACTTGACTTGACTTTGTTTTTTTGCTTATTTTCAATGTACAAGTAATTCTGGCATGTGCCATGTTCTGGCATGATATAAATAAAAAGATTGCAATTACTCAACTTTAAAGTATGTCTTGGTAACACATATTTTAAAGTTATGCAGTTAAGTCAAGAATATCTAAAAGGACATAAATATAAAACGTCTCACCCTCATCTTGCCATTTCTCACGGCTGCTCCATCTTCTGCAAGTCTCAGTACATACAAGTCCATGTTATACTCCTTCCCTCCTCGCAAACTGAAGCCAAAGCCTTTATTGTCTCTCTCCAGGTCTACAGAGTAATACTCAGCATCCTGCATTTACACACACACACACACACACACACACACACACACACACACACACACACACATACATACATACATACATACATACATACATACATACATACATACATACATACATACATACATACATACATACATACAGAGAGAAATTAAGCATCAATACTTCAAATTCATATCCTATAAGTGAAAGGTACAGCAGTACAGATAGACGGCAACGTACAAGCGGTAGGCTTAAGCACCATGAGTAGAACTAAGAGTAAGAGTAGACTCTGAACATCAAATTTTTAATTTTAAACTTTTCCCAGGCTAGTAATATGCGGTGCAATACTCTCTCTCGATGCTAGGGGACAGCAGTGAGCCACACCTCTGAGTCAGCAACCACACAATGAAAACAAGTACAGTACAAAAGTTTTTTTTGTTTTTGTTTTTTGGGGAGGGAGATGCTGCGTGCGAAAACAATGAGACTTTCTGTAACGTCCTCCATCATTAAGCAATTACTTTTAGTTTTATGCATCAAATGTCCCTACTAAGGTCCAGTCAGCTATGTATGTTAAGTATGAGTAATCCTACATCCATTCTGTTTTCACTTTAGTACATTATTCAATAAATTACATGATATTCAACATTATAAAACAGGCTTTGTGTTAGATGAGTTGGCCATCGAGGCTAATGTAAGTGTTCTAAGGTGTGTTTAAGGCAGGCTAAGATAAGCTATGGTGTTCAGTAGGATTAGATGTACAGTACAAAATGTAATTTCAAACTATGATATTTTCATAGAGATGAGATGTGACGAGGCACATGAGATGGGTTTGTCAAACAGTAACCACATTGTAAGTAAGGGGTTATCTACTTGTCTTCTTTACAAAAAGGGCACTGACCATTTAATTAATTTTTTTTTTTTTCAAATTAGGGTTATTTCAAGACCCTTTCCAACACACACATGGACTAAGAAAGACCCTTTCCAACACCCAATGGACTAATTAAAATGCTTCCAAAAACCAGCTGGACTAACCAACCCTATGCAACACTCACTTAGACTGATCAAGACCCTTCCCAAGACCCACCTGGACTAATCAGTTTTTCCCCCCATCCTATTTTTTTCTGTTGTCTAGTTATCCTGTACTATTCCATGTTATTACGGTGCTGAACTAAAGCCCTGATATGTTACACTGTAATGTATTTGCACTTTCTGTAAATGTTATGTTAATTCATTATGTTTTTATTTACATGTACAGTGGAACCTTGGATTATGAGCGTAATTCGTTCCGGAAGTGGGCTCGTATTTCAAAACACTCGTAAACCAAAGCAAATTTTCCCATAAGAGAGAGCAGAGAGAAAGAGTGTGTGTGTCTGTGAAGGCGAAAGTAGGATGGGTGTGTGTGTGTGTGTATATATGTGTGTGTGTGGGGCACGATGTCCAATGCGCACACAGACACAAAGAGCAGGCTGATGCAGAGAGAGAAAATGGATTTTTAACCTCTCTAATGAGACTTGCTTTTGCTTTACACGCACGTTGTACACATACGCATGCAGACACAAAATAAAATATGTTTTACACACACACGTGGTCACAGTGTTATAGTAAACAGTACACGCGTGCACGGATG
>JAQMYL010000039.1:21823789-21842920 GCA_030014365.1 Clarias pachynema | reverse complement strand
ACACACACACACACACACACACACACACACACACACACACACACACACACACACACACACACACACACACAGGTGAACTTTTTCTGACCTGAGCTGAGAAAAAGCTACAATACTGTTCCAGATGAATAATAGATTACAAAGTGCACCTTTTAAAATTTTATAACTCTTTGGTATACAGCCTGAGTGGTGTTTCCTAAGGAAAATATGCCAAAGAATGCCTTTCCAACTGACCACAATGATTAAATTAATCCTCATCATTAAATGTGACACGACTTAATGTCATAACCACACATTTCCACCTTGTTTATCTACAGATGGATTATAGAACAAGTAGCAAATCCTGTTGTATAACTGAAACCAGCCATTTTCCTACTGCAACAAACAGTCACTCATAAGGCACAAGATTTCATCACATCTTCAGAGTTGAGCCTTGGTTCTCATATCGTCTCTAACAATGTGTGGGAGGACGTGAAAGGGTCATACATAATGCATAAAAGAGAAAGAGAGAGAGAGAGAGAGAGAGAGAATGCACATACAGAATATAAATTTTTAACCAAAATAAGTCCTTCATAACCGTTCATATACATCTTTGCCAAGGCAGTCTCTACCTACATATCATGCATGTATCAGAAACCACAAAGATCATCACATTACAGTTACCACACGCCCACAGGAAAAATTATAAAATCTTCAATGGGTTAGTCTTCATACAACATAGAGTACAAATCATAAGTGTGTTAAAGGTGTTAATGTGACATACTACCAAGTCCATAACATGCTACATTTAAACCACTTTGTGTCCAATATTTTTATGAAAAGATTCAACATAAAAGGCCTTCATGATCACATGATGGCGTCAATGATGGCATCTTTAGAGGGAACATGAAACTGCACACTGCTGCCATAATTCAACCCGAGTTGTAAAATAGGGCATAAAGAACAAATGTTGAAGTGTGTACACATTTTTGGGCCCCTCTGTATAATTACAATTATTAAAGTTCTACATTCTAGAACGATAATAGAGATTTCCAAACTGTGAAATATCACATATGGCATTAGGTAATTCAATAGCAAAAACAACACAAACTGTCAGTTGTTACTTTACAGCTTTTCTGGAATAGTTGCATTTGTCAAACCCATCAAGCACCATGATGAAACATGACTTTCCCAGGAAAGCAAGATCAAACTTTACCTCTGCTGCAGAGAAGAAGTTCAATTAGAGTCACCAGCCTTGGAAATCACAGAGCATCGGTAGTAAACAGATCTCAATATGAACTGTTTAAAGCAGATTATTGCATATTTTGAACTTTTGATTTGCCTTCAGCATTGTTTCAGAATGAAGAAAATAATAAGAATCAGGAAAAGCCCTTTTAATTAGAAGGTGTGTTCAATCTTTTGACTGCAAAAAAAAAAAATTTGCAAAATTGCCTTCAAATGCACAAAATGTTAAAACCATAAATGGAGCCATAGACTGTCCTACCCCCTTGCAAAGTATGTTTAAAATAAATAATGAAATATAATCTAATATAAAATTCCACCTTGACATATGCCAAATGCATCATTATCCCAAAAGCAAGAAAGTATAAAACGTAAACATGATATTTTAGATCTTATTGTACTTCATGTGGTAGAACCTGGCATGTTAAATATCAGAAAATATAATGAAGTCTAATTAAGATGCAGCTGCTATAAAAGTGACTGGATGTCTTTTGGTCTGTTTATTCATCCAGTAGAACAGATAATTATGTGAGACGTCTAGTTCTGATCTGAGTGTGAACTAAATGATACTGAGTGATAAAGAAACATCAAGACTGTGCGTGTTCTTCAGCCTAAAAGAAGACGTCCCTGATGGTGGAAATAATTAGTTTTCTCTAATTTTAGCAAAATTAAATTTAGGAAATTAAAACTGATGAAATAAGTAATGTACGAAGAAATGAAACAAAATGGCCACTATTATTACAGCTGCACCTTCACCGCTTTTACATCATCACTCACTTCGACTCTCGTACATGCTCCTGGACTGCGCCCAGATCTTGAAAGGATCTGGTTTCTTCTGAAGAGTGCCATTGATGGGCGGCTCCAATGGCGGCAAACTTGGGAGGGGCTGGGTCGGAGGAGGAGGCACCGGGGGCGGAGCTGCCAGCGTCTCGCTGGGCACAGGGGGCACGGCGGGTACGGCGCGGGCTGGTGAGTCTGTGTGGGTGCTGCGATGGCTGCACACACTGTGCTGGGAGCTTCCCTGGCTGTCCTTCCTTTCCAACTGCTGACAGACAAAGAGAGAGAGGTGGGAGAGAAAAACAAAGATGGGAGCGAAGGGTAAAGAGAGAAAGAAGGAAAGAGATGTGTTAGAAAAAAAAAAAAAACATGGGATTGCAATATCAGAAGTCAGCTCCTCTCTACATTTCTCTGATGCAACTCCACGTAAATCATCAAGTGACCCTGAGCTGGAGGATGGAGGAAGAGCGAGAGAGAAACAGAAAGAGAGTTGCTTTGCAAGTGCTCATCACTAAACTCACTTCCTGTTTAAACGAGCTCTTTAGAACAGACCCAGAACATCAGACAACGAGTGAGGAACAAGCTCTGACTCGGACACGAGTGAAAAAACTACTATCAAAGGCGAAACAGAGAGCTGCAAAGGATGACTGATGGAAAGAGACAGAGATCAGGTGATATTGTGGATACGGGGTTGTGGGGGGGGAGGGCTGTTTGGAGACAGAAATGACGTGGTAGAAAAGAATGGAAGAAGTAAGCGATGCAAGGCCATCCTTTTTGTGCATCTACGTAGATATCTGTGTGTCGCTTTGAAACCCACACACGCCTTGCCGTTCCTTTCAGAAATATTCACCTGATCATCCCTCACTCCAACTACTTGAGTGAACATTACCAAAGCAGCAGATGACAACAGCTTAGATTTGAAAGTCCTGTCCGAAAAAAGTATGAAATCGCCATAAATTTTAAATGCACCGTTTATCGCTGGGGCTCTCACACTCGCAAGGCTCTCAGAGTAAGATCCTAAAATATAAAATAATTAAGCAGTTTCTCCCGTTGCTATAGCGCCTACAGTACACATTCACTTCTCTCTCTCTCTCTCTTTTTAGCATGCTCTTTCTCTTTCACTTTTTCTCTCAGTCACTCGGGTTAAAGCACGACTCCGGCTGTTATCACTAATTTCAACGACCTTTAAAAAACCAAACATCACTCACTGATAGAATTTGAACTGCATTAGGCTGGAGATGAAAATCCACTGTAGCTTTTTATCTCATTACTTTGCACGAGCTTTCAAGTCGTCTAAAGATGGAAAATCATGTTTGATCACCTCCACCACTGGTGATCAGAACGCTTTTGGAAATTCACTGCTTATTTAAAATACTCCTCTTGTCTCATCCCTATATTCTGGTCTATTCGGGTTCCTGTAGAACACGGGCCTGCACAGGTCAAGGTGGAAAAGCGGATAAAGAAAGGGCTTATGCCTCGGTAGACAAAAGTGACATCTTAAGAGGCTCGTCATGTGTGGTCACTTGGGAACAGAAAGAAGATTCAGCGCTTTCTCTATTGGCTATGTAGGTAAAAAAAAATTTAAAAAAAGGAACGATCCGAAGGCTCACATGTCCATTTTTTTTACTTCTATACACGCACAAGCACACTTTTATTGAAGAAATGAGAGGAGGAAAGGTGTCAGTGAAAGTAGCACGGATGAAGAATAGTCTCCCTGTGACACTTGCAGTTCAAAAAAAGCAAAAGTGACTCTGTAAATACAAACAGCGGGAATGAAATCAGGGCGGAGGGAAGAAGAGAAGGCACACAAACCGACGACCTTAAACTATACAACTCACAATGTCTTATATATAATATACTTTTATTCATACAGGTTTGTGTTATTCTCATCATCACTGCATCACCTTGTAAAAGATTTTCCAATCTACTATTCCAACCTTATTATTATTATTATTATCACATTAATAACAGTAATTAAAAGTGTTGCGGAACACAAAACTGCGATGAAGAGAAGAGAGAGACAGTAGACAGTCAGGATGTTACTCACCACCACTTTGGGACTCCTCTTGGCCTGGACGACCCCTGTGAAACAGCGGCACAGAGAAAGAGAAAGCATTAATACCTCTCTTTCTAGTCCTGCCCTCCACCCAAAAAAAAAAAAAAGAGAAGAGAAATAATGACAAACAAGTGTACAGCCTCGGAAACCCAAGGAGCGAAGTGCTTGCTCTCTTTCCCTGCCTCCTTCCGTCTCTCTCTCTCGTTTTCTCTCTACTTGTGCTTAGGGAGCATGTATGAAGAGGAGGCACGACTGTGACGCCTGTACGCCTCTCCACCAATCTCTGATTCTCAGCGAGGGAGCAAAAAAGGGAGGGAGGAAAAGAGGGGAACGAAGGAATGTGGATATCTGTGGATGCTGCTACATCCTGGAGAGTGTTGACTGCTTTCTGTGCGTGAATGCGCGCGCGCGCGCGCGTGTGTGTGTGTGTGTATGAGACCATTAGACAGCCTCCTCGGCTTTGAAAGCAAGACACCTTTATTTTCCCTCTCTCTCTCCCTTTCTCTCTTCTCACCTTAAATGGTAATATCCCCTCCACCCCCTTGTCTCTCTTTTGCTTCCTCACCTAAAACACACACACACACACACACACACACACACACAGAGCAATTTTTAATATCCCACCTCCCACTCTAATTAACATATACATGTACACACTTGCTTTTCATCACCCTGAGACGTCTCTGCAAAACCATTCGAATACAATCAGCCACATGGATCAATCGCAATCATTTCCACACACTCCTGTCTCCATCCGAATTCTAATACAGCCTCCTGAATCCGAGATGATACATTAGCATATATCCCGATGTACGTGTGATGACACTTTCTTCCTTCTTTCATAATATACACCACAGACAGTCGACTGATGAATATTCAGTTTTATATTCACACCAAAAAGTGCGTTCATTCTTTATGTATTTCGTACTCATGGGAGACTTCAGACGTTTCGAAGAGAGAGAGAGAGAGAGAGAGAGAGAGAGAGAGAAAAGAGAGAAAAAAAGGGCCAGGCTGAAACGATTGGAAACGTTTGAGCTGCGTTTCTGCCTAAAAGTACACGCCTCTGAATCGCTCTTTTCCGAAGTCATTAAATGTTAAAAGTGCTCTCTCGTTCTCTACCGCTCCTTTCCTCTGGCTCCATTCCTATTTTACACTCCTGCAGACTTTCAGGCTGCAATCACATTACGAAGCTAAAGGGCCATAAGTTTGCAGAGCAGTTACGAACGCAAAAATCGATTTCTGTACAATTTTAAATATATAGACAATAGACGATATAGACGATTCCCTTCTTATTCACTTCTCTCCCTCTCTTAAATATATATATATATCACATACACCGATCAGCCTAAACATTATTATGACCACCAGCTTATTACTGAGTACACGTACTGGACCCCTTTTACCACTGTAACAGTGAAGCACTGTGTGTTCTGACACTTTTCTATCACAACCAGCATTTACCTTTTCCTCAATTTGATCTAAAAAAAATTGTGATGGCTAGACAACTGGGTCAGAGCAACTTCAAAACTGCAGCTCTTGTGGGATGTTCACAGACATACCAAAAGTGATCCGAGGAAGGAAAACCAGTGACCTAGCGACAGGGTCATCGGTGGCCAAGGCTCGCTATTGGTGACTAGCGATTGGCCCGGGTAGTCGGATCCAGTAGAAGAGCTACTGTAGCTCAAACTGAGGAAAAGGTTAATGTTGGTTCTGATAGAAAGGTGTCAGAACACACAGGTATATGAATTAGTATATGAACTGTATATACTGTATGTATACATATACACAGACTACCAAAATAATGTCTTAGAATAGAAAAACCGAAAGAGTTGTCTCTTCACACTAATTAAGAACAGCTGCTGAGCTGTCAACTGACCTTCAGATCAAATAATCTAACAGATCCAGATGTGCAGCGTGAATGAGAGGCGTTAAAGATGGCGATGAACAAACAAAAATCGGAAGTGAGTGACGTGAACATAAGCTCACTACTGCATTTCAGTAGTGATTCATCACGGCCACTGGAACTGTCTAAAACCTCCGGCACTTGCAGCTCTCTTTATCAAATTTGCCTGTTCCTTATAAACGTGTATAAACTTCTATTAGTGTGATAACTAGTCGGCTCAATAGTCCTCTCACTAGATAATAACATAAGGCAATTTAAACTAATAGTTTACATTTTAAGTATCAGGCCGATAAATTGTATCGGATGTCTTTTAGCAGTGTCTTACGATTAAAGTCTGCAGACCACGTTGACAGTGATCACGGTCTCCTGCGTCTCGTCTGTCTGTGAGGCTTCATCTGCCGTGTCAAACATGAAGTAACGAAATGAATCACCTTTGGAATGAACTTCATGATGGCCAAGATGATCCCATCCACCCAATGGGAAATCAGCTCCAGAGAGTAAAGAGAGTAAAACTCTACTGGAACTCAACATCCCTTTACCTCTCATATTCTTCCATGTCTACAGTTTTACTTCATCATGCACCCTGACTCAATTAAGCACACTAATGCTGGTTTATCATTTAACAACAACAAAAAGCATTAATGCCTTTAGTGGAGTGCAACAAATTATTGTTCATGATATTACAGCTTTATTTGGTATATTTGATAGGATTTGTTGCGAGTAAGCAAGTGCATCTGATTGTTCACATATTGTGAAGGAGGCAAGTACAAGACCGAGCACTGAGGATGAATACATTTAACTTTAACAGGCTTACTTACAATGCAAAATGTACAAAAATCACATCACATTAATTTAATTCAGTCCCGAAAACAAAGGCATCTGTACGAGTCTCAGATGTAACTCTAAGAAGTTTGCCTGTTAACCAAGAGAACACTATAAAATTTTTTTTAAAAAGGTATGTGGTGGAATGAAAACTGCTGAAGCAGCCAGGTTTTGTAGCCGAGGCTAAAGTCTCTCAGAAATAGTGATGCGTATGTATGATGAATGTCATGCTAAGTTAGCCCGAAGGCAAAATCATAGAGTGCGATGGAAATGAGGTCCCTGAGCACAAAATGTGTTAGACAAACAAAGGAAAGGAAGCCAGCTACGTAAGAGAAACTATTTTAGGAATTTGATCTTGCTGTGACCATGACACTGTGAGCTCCAGAACCGAGTCTGTGCATCTTTCGGCTGCTCCCGTTACTGGTCTCTACGGCAGATCGTCCAATACCTACATACGATTTTGGCAGGAATGCGACCTGTGCATGTTTTTTTATCCAGGCTTGGTACCGGCAGTAAGGGTGTCCTGCGTCCTCAGCCGCTTGATCTGCCGCACCGGCCAGGACGTAAACCAGGGACTTCCTATATATAGTGAGGTGAGAAATATACCACTGAGACACTAATGCCTCCACTAATCAGTTCATTAATTGGTTACAAAGATAATTCCATATAAATCCTATTACACTCAGCCACTTCTTGTTGAGACACATCGTTAACGAGGTTGACCTGACAACATAATGCCTCCCCCGCTCAGTAGAGGAGGAAGCAGAACATCATCGCCTGGGCTTTTTTTTTCACCCAAACTGAACGAATCTCGAATGGCTCTGAATGATGAACCACATAATCTTTGCTAATATTAGACAGATTAGAAATGATTTGGTGAAGACAAACATATAATTATTGATATAGTGAAGCTATAGAAAGGAGATTCTGGACATCAGTGTGTGTGTGTGTGTGTGTTTTTTTTTTTAGTAGCATGTCTTTTTGTCTCATTTAACGTCAAGTGTTTATCGCTGTAATAATGTTATGGCTGTTATATTGAACGCAATATGCATTTGTAAATGCTAAATGCTAAAACATACAATTAGCTTCAGGATACTAGCCCACACCACTCGTAACGCTGAATAAGCTTCTGTACTCATCCTTCCACACACCGACAATAACACCACTGGTTTTCTCACACACTTTCGTGAACACACGATAATTAAACGTGCTACTGTAGGATGATCATACTACGCTGCGTCTAAGTGCTGCTGTGTTACGCTCGGGAAATGTGAACGCTCTGGACGTCATGGATGGAACAGCATATGGGAAACGCAGGGCTTGTGTGTCTCTGTGCTGCATATTCTTATTAGCATTCACTCTGAGGAGGTGGACAAGGAGCCAGAATGTGTGTGTGTGTGTGTGTGTGTTTTTGCGAGTATGTGATGAAATCTATGTATAGCAGTGAACTTTTCTGATAATCTGATCGTGATTCTGAACCTGGAAGAACATTTTATATATATATATATATATACATACACGTGTGTGTGCGTGTGTGTGTTTCAGTGTTTGTGTGTTTCAGTGTGTGCGTAATTGTGTGGGAGAGTTTGCATCTCATGCATCCTTGGAGGGATGTCCAGGCCATCTGTCTCCAAGAGAGTGCACGCACGCACACACACACACACACACACACACACACACACACACACACACACGCACACGCACACGCGCACACGCACACGCGCACACGCACACACGCACACGCGCACACGCACACGCGCACACGCACACGCACACGCACACGCACACGCACACACACACACACAAATGCACACACATACAGAGGTTAAAGTCCACAGGTCTCTATCATGTCTCTCTTCTCCACTTTTCTGATTCTTCTGCTTCTTCTTCTCACTTCTTGTAAACTGAATAAACCGTGTGAGACATGCGTACTGGTTAGAGATGGGGAACAGAAATGAATTCAGTCACCTATCAAGTATTTTGTGTGGCAATACACTGACTCCAAAAATGTTTTATTAATATGTGTTTGTGTTTGAGGTGTAAAACATTGTTATTCCTCTATAATCCTATAGAGGGAGCACTCCACACTATTCACACGTTGGCAGGCAGCTGAGCGTTTGCTGTGGTACGAGCAAATTATTTGTTAAATTATTTCGGAATTGTAAAAAAAAATAATAATAAATTCAGTGAAACCTCGGATTACGAGTAACGCGGTTTGCGAGGGTTCCGCGAGACGAGCAAAGATTTTTCATTAATTTTGACTTGAAAAACAAACAAGTCTTGGTTTACGAGTACCGAGTATCATGTATCACGCATAGCGCTTCTTGTTTTGACGCCGAGCGTCACATGATCACAACTTGTCTCTTGCGTAGGTAATCGTCTTCCCTGCTGGGTCTTAGTGTGCGTCTCTCACTGGTATAATCAACATCCGTGCACGCGTGTACTGTTTACTATAACACTGTGAAAACGTGTGTGCGCGTAAAACATCTTTTATTTTGCGTCTGTATGCGCGTGTGTACAGCGTGTGTGTACTGTTTCTTATAACAGTTAAGAGAGAAGGGTAATTGTGTAAGACGAGAAGGGGAAGAGGAGAGATTACTTTAGTTTCTCACACACACACACACACACACACACACACACACACACACACACAGCGCCTGCACACACAAACAGAAACACTTATCTGTCGGGATTTATTTGTACTTTTTTTTTTTTAAGGTAAAGTGCAGGTTAATTTGTTTTATTTATACTTAATATTTTGGAATACGCACCCGCTGCCGGAACGAATTACGCTCGTAATCCAAGGTTCCACTGTACATTAAATTTTAAATGTTAATAAAATCATGTTACGAACAGAATGTCCACCTAGTTATTGTGATGGTATCGTATCAGGTGGTCCATGTGATTCCTGTCCCTGATACTCACACTTATTTGTGCCGGGTCTCTCTAACCAGTTCCAATCATCATGACATATCGTGAACATGACTGAACCTAGCCCAATTAAACATCTGCTCATCTACAGTTATCTACACGTAGCGCTGGTATAATCACTGTTAAATCCCCATGAATAAGGCTATTGTAGATAAAGTATAATACAACACCGTCCCGCATCAACTCCTACATTTCTTGTGGTAAGTTAAAATGCAACAACGATTCCAGTGAGATGTTTAGATCTGATGGAGTGATGAATAGCAGACAGATGGTGGTTTGACATCTGCAGCTATCACGCAAATCAGCCACGCCCATAATTATGCATAATTTTATGGCTTAATGTACTTTTAACTGATGAGTTACACAAACACGCACACAAAAAATAAAAATAAAATGGGAATAGGACCTCTAGCATCGGAGACCAGAACCAAATTTTGGACCAGGCTGCAAAAATGTTTATTTCTTAAGGGCTCTGTGGGCGGACCATGCTGCGGTGGTCTTCATACAATATGATATCATCAGCAAAAACTAAAGTGAAAATCTTAAGAGAATCTTTGAAATATTTATATGAATTTCAGAGTTTCGCAGTATTTGATTCTGCTTTAATGACGGTGTGCACGCGAGTCCATCAGAGTGTCAACCGAACACACGCTTTAACAGAAGAGATCCTGATTATCAATGTAGTTACAAACTTTTGGACCCTGTGGCATATAACTCCTTATATAATAACAATTAATCTAACAAATGTGATACTGATGGGTTGTGCTTCTAACAAGAAAAAAAAATTAAAAATCACACACCACGTGCGTATGCTTCAGAAACCCCTGGCTGTTACTTTGAGAACCTCTCTAATAAAGTCCGCTGATATTTATAAATATCCTGTATAATCTTACGAGTTTGTTCTAGAGAACTCAATCTGGTTATAAGCTTTAATCTCTGACTAGAGTGTCTGATTGCTGTGGATGCATGAAAAAAAAAAACTGTATTTTTGTTTCTAGATGGAAAGTAAACCTTGAATCTTCTCTGTGGATTTCTCTCTCTCTCTCTTCTAACTTGTACTGCAGTGCAGTAGAGCATCGTCATGGAAACAAGCAGGAGGCAAGATGGAAGAGATTTACAGCAGCACCCTCGGTTCTGTAGTGTGAGTATGTGTGTGTGTGTGTGTGTGTGTGTGTGTGTGTGTGTGTGTGTGTGTGTGTGTGTATGTCAACCCCGACCATGAGAACATTCTCTCCCTTGAACATACTCTTCTCTTCCCTCTTCCTCACGCTCACGAGCACACCCTCCTAATCCAGTACATCCTCTCCACCTCGTTGCTTATTCCTGTCAAACTGACATAAAGTCTAATCCCCCAGTATCTGAAGCTCTGTGCAATTTCTAACGAGCTTCGTTCGTGCACGTTTCGCTGCTACAGCACGCTTCCTTCAGCTCGCGAAGCCTTAATTAGCTCATGAGTTAAATCACACTGAAAACAATGATGTGTAAAGTGTATGCTCTTGAGGAGAAAGAAACCGGCTCTTTAATGACCGACCGCCCTCGACTCCTTCACGCCAGCGCTGTTGGCCTGTTTTTGCAAGTCAAACAACCCTTGAAAGGACACGCAGGTAAAAACAGGTCCATTCGATGCCCTTATTTGGAGATTAAATTGCTTTTGCACGACATTGCACGAGATCCTTCTGCCTAATTGTGCCACACTTATTTCAGAGTATAGAGAAATCTGACATTTTTTTCCCAGCTTCTTGAAGAGACTAGCCTTGAGCTCTTCACTAATTAGGTTGTGATTTAAAGAGTCTTCCGCCCGTAAGCAACCATGATGCAACAGCACCAAAGTGTAAAATCCACGTTCAGATTTATTTTATACGAGAAATATGAATTGGTAATGCTGGGCCTGACTTCAACCGCGGTCTCCTGATATTCCCAGAAAAGACATAAAGCTGACAAAAAGACAGCTCGGCATTAGGGCATGACTGTTTACTGTTCACGAACTGACTTTGGAAACATCACGCATTTACTGAACCTGAAAATAAAATTGTGAATTCAACATTGAATTTTCTTGAACGGTAAATATATTTCCAAGTGTAAAACTAAATAAAAAAAAGAGAAATGCTACAGCCTGGCTAAGATCTAGGGCGGGGTGAAAATGCATCGCTGTAAAGCAAATAAATGTGTGGAATATAATACAAATAACTCAACCACGTATAGCAATAGCAATGTCCATTTCATTTATTCGGATATTATGAGTTTAAATGCCGGGTGATGTATCCATATCCGGACGTATAATAGCAGTGCAGTCGCACAGAAACTATAGCACTACTGCGTCTGCACTTTATTCTCGTCCCTAAGGTTGTCCTAAATGTACAGTAGCTGTTCAAAATATACTGCAATGTTCTGGCATCATCTGTCTTGGAAGAAGCATGTAAGAGCCTTTACCCTCCTTCTGACCTGTAACCTGGAGAAAGTCCTGTAAGCTTGTGCAGTTTTTCGATAAAATTTTAAGAGGTATTTAACAATGCATGTTTCATTACATGCATATATATATATTTTTTATATATTAAAGTTATAAAAATGTTTCATGTGTATAAAAATCGGAATCGTCCAAAAATCAACATCGGTAGGACAGACTGTCAAAAAAAAAAAACAATCGGAATTGGTATCGGCCAAGAAAATCGAAATCTCTAGCCAGAATCGCAAGTGAACAGAAGCAGCCTTACTCTGCATGCAGTTTTATCTCCTTTTTGTCCAAAGGGATCTGACGGATAGTATTTTGGTTTAATACAGTTATAACGCTGTTAAACAATTAAGGTGATATTACATTCTACAATAAGGCCCTGTTCAGAACTGTTATTAACATTTGACGTAGACGTAGACCCAGCAGAAACGTGGTGCTGTTTACACCTGCTGTTATTGTAAGTGAACGCATCTGATCTGATTTCATATATCGTTTTTTAAAAGGAAAGACATCCCTCACACACAAAGTTTATATAATGGACGATCTTGTGGACTGCTTCTGTACAATCTGCAAACGAAACTTAAAAATGAATGAGAGAGGAGAAGAAGAAGACAGAAGAAGCTACAAAAAAAAAAAGCTCCTTTTGTCTCTGCTGTTTCAGTGATGCCTTTATCCGTGAGCCTTGAGGCAGCAACAGTCTCGCAGAGACGATGTATTTTCTGCTTGAGGAAGTCCTTCCTGTTTCTTTTTGTCCACACTAAAACTGGGATGTGAACATGTGCGTCCCAAAGCATCTCCGAATGTGGACGCAGACACACTCAAACCCATTCACACCTGTACCTGCTCCACTTTCGACCCGCTTAGTGCCAGGTTTAATAAGGTTTGAAGAAACTCAGGAAACAAAACTCTTTCTCTGCACTTATATCCTAGAAAGACATGTTTTGAAATGTGTATGGGTTATCGCTATAGCAACTGGGAATGTTCTCTTTCTGTCTCTCCTCTATCCTGATTCACCTTGGTGTATCTGTGTATGGCTGTGTGTGGATGATAAGGAAAAAAACAAGACTAATTCTATTCTTTCCAGCTGAACTACCTGAGTTTACATCCGCAGCACTACATTTGGAGTGCCGCTGGGTTTTATCCCAAATCAATATACGAGTGAAGTGCCAGAGTGCTGTTCTATAATGCTGATGTGGGATCAGCAGCATCTATGCAGATCCTAAATGTAACCACTAGAGCAGAAATGATGCTTCAGGTCATTTAACTAGATTCACTGTGAATGAAATATTTTAGAAAGGGATCAGAGATACTGATTGTAATCCAAACGCACATCGACTACAGAACCCACATACTAGACCTGCTCGTATCTAACAATAAACACGCTCGTTCTGGGCCCACATTCAATCGAAAGGTCAAATGAAGGCATTTTCCGACGAATTCACCCCGAGTCATACCTTCACTGCAAAGACATTGCATATGAAAATAGTTCATTAATTCTGCACACACGGCGGCTTCACAGCAGCATGTTTGGTTATAATACAATCACATGGGCTCAGACCTGCTCCTGAACACCTAATGATAATATTCTGCAGAGAGCATGTCTCATGCCTGGACAATTAAAGCTGACAGTAATCGTCCAGCTCAGTAATTATTAACAGGCGATGTAAGGGATGAAACACGACAGGGGTGCAGTTACAGGAAAATAATCACTGACAGGGGGCCGTAATGACGCCTGACCAGGAGCACGGTTAGTGTTAGTGGCAAATATTTTTCTTTGTAATGCAACCTGTGAATTAGGGGACGCGG
This sequence comes from Clarias pachynema, assembly GCA_030014365.1. Taxonomy (NCBI): domain Eukaryota; kingdom Metazoa; phylum Chordata; class Actinopteri; order Siluriformes; family Clariidae; genus Clarias; species Clarias pachynema. Next base: position 21,828,958 of record JAQMYL010000039.1, on the reverse strand, counting down.
TGGAAACGATACAAACAAAAACACACATTTGAACGAAGCCCTCCGATAAGCTCGGTGAGCAGCAGTATCATGTTTATCTACCCAGACCTTTCTAACCTACAAAGCGCTCACCTCTCTGTACCAGCATGGTGACCTCACTGCCTTTAGGACACTTGCTGAGCAGCTCCACCACCTGGTTATGGCTCATGTTCTGCACGTTCCTCTTGTTGACCTCCACCAGGATGTCGCCCTCTTTCAGGCCACGACAGCGCGGGTAGTCCACAATTTGCTTGACCTTCTGCCCGCCCCCGATGGCACTGCCGATGGCACCGCAGTCGGCAATGGTGAAGCCGAAGCCCTTGTCACCTTTCTCCATGTGCACGGTGATGAGCTCGGGCTGCGTGGCGATGGACGATGCGAGGGTCACCACGTCGCTACCGTAGCTCTCCGGCATCATCATTCCCTCTGCCGTGGGGCTGTAGGGGCGTGGCTCCATTCCCACCGGGCCCACTGTACCCATCCCCGTCTGACACGGGCCCAAGGGAGGCGGGTCGAAGGCTTCTTGGCCGTTGACGATGATGGGCTCTTTGTCAAGGATGGCCACCGAGGTCACCAGGCTGGTGTTAGGGTCGTCCGGGTCGAAGGGCAGCGGGTAGCCGCGGCACAGTTCCAGCTGCACGGCCGAGCCGATAGGGATGGACTGGAAGATCTTGACCACCTGAGCATGTGTGTAGCCCAGAACGATGGTGTCATTGACACTGACGATGACATCGCCTGGAGAACACACAGACATGGAAGCACTTGAACTGGATGTTTAAAAGGAAAAGTGTGGGAAAGCCGAAACGTGCTTCCTCTGAGACACACTATTCATGCTGCATCAAACTGGAGGAAAACACTATCTACACTCACGCATGAGCTCACAGACACCCTTAAACGACAAGTGCTGCCGTGTTGGACAGGTGAGACAGATTAGACCCTGAGGGCAAAGATCATTTCCCTCTCGTGGCTCTTGGTCACGAATGGCTGCGGCATCATCAGGAGACTCAATGTTTGCATTAATAAATCAAATCCATCTCTGGAGACAAAGAGCGGGCTTTAAGAAGAAGGAAAGGTGTGCAAGAAGTGTGTGTTCGGATCTACGTTTTCATGAGGTCTGACCTGAAGACATCTCATGCAGACCATTTTTCCATCAGCAGTGTTTAGTGTTTAGTGTTTTGTGTATGCGCTTACCTGTCTCCATCTTGCCATCCAAAGCTGCTGGTCCATCTAATATGAGACTCTTGATTTGTAAGAACTCATCTGGCTCGTCTCCTCCTACCACCGTGAACCCGAAACCTCGCCTGCTTTTCAGTAGTTTGGTGCTTATAAACGTGCCCTTGAGTTCTGCCGGGTCTCTCGTGAAGAACGGCTTCCCTCCTACACTCACATACACACCCACACAGACACACACACATACACTTATAAGAAGTCTTAAATTTTTTTTTAAACATATTGTACTACACCACAACTACATGTGTGAAGCGTGTATGGCACGCCTCAGCTGTCAGAATTAACAGGAGATCAATGGAGGATTATTTCACTGCTATCAAAAAAAAGCAGTATCAAGGTGGTTTTTTTTTAACTTTCTGACAGGACTTTTTATTACAAAAGCATCTAACCTGTAACTGTTTCGATTTGTTTAGATTGTGATCAAAGAAACCCTATTCTCTTCATGTATTAATCTTTTGCAGAGGACAGATGCTCACGTTTGCAACCTGGCGGTACTGGCGGGAGCTGTGGGCCGCTCTGAGGCTCTCTGTACGTCTCCAAGTGGTTGGGAATGTATGCGGTGATTGGCGCACCGGCGGACGAATGCTCCTCTATCCATTCTGTACAGAGAAAGAGGTGAAGGCTTTGTGTGAATTCATACGCCCAGCTGATTAGATTATAACCTCTAAACAACAAGCTATAAATAATTATTATACAATGCCTGGGCAAAAAAATGAATGAATAAAAAAATAAAGTCGCCATTCCATAGAGCCGTAATATTGGGCTGCATCAGGCAAAGAAAACAACTAAGGAGATGTGAAATTAGTGGAAATGGGTTAAGGACACATTCTCAAAACCTGGAAGAATAATGCTGAATTATCATCTTTGTGGAAGAAATATAGTCATGGTCACTTAATCACTTGGTGAAGGTGCACGGTAAAAAAGTCAACAGTAAAAAAAAACAGAATATGTTTGTACAGTGTGATGAGAACTTACTTTTTTTGAAAAGGCAGTGTACCGAAAACGTATCATAATATGTAATTGTGCTTTTGTCTTGCATAAGTATTTAACCCCAATGAAGAAATCAGGTCTTGGACAATTGTACATTTGAGAAGTTGAAGGCTGAGGCCCTTACGCAAAGAACCTGTGCACTTGAAACTGTGACCTTCTGAGTAGTTGTCCAACGTCTCCAACACTGAGCTACCCCTGCCCTCTGTTTAAATTACCTTGGTGTTGCAGTAGAAATTGCACAACCCAGCATTGGACAAAAGTCAAATGTTACAAAAAAAAATGTAAAAATCACAAATTGAGTATTTTTATTGCTCCAGGTAGGGCAGGGGTTGAGCAAGGCCTTTAACCCTCAACTGCTCTGATGTGTAATGAGATAAAAATAAAATTGTAATCGCGCTGAATAAGGGCGTCTGCCTAGTTGACGTAAGTTGTAACAAAAGTCTTGCAAGTTGTGACTAAGCTGTTGTAAAAACTTATGCAAAGTGATGTATGCTCCTGGTTTAAAAGACATTTTGTACTTTTGGCATTAAATAGCTGTTAATTTATGCATAAAACGTATGCACAAATATTCCTAGAAAAAGTAATGTTCACTACACAATTACTAAACTAAACTAACAGGAATAATTTAGCAATTTATAACCAAGCTCCCCAATTAAAGAACAACCAATAAGAAGACAGATCACCATGGATATTAAAAAGTCCAGGTCAAGTCTAAAGTCAGGTCATGTATTTATATCTTTGTATAAAATCTCAGTCAAAACAGGAACATGCACTTCCATACTACATTCTTTTTTTGTACTAAAGCTATATAATACTACATTGATCTCCTGGTAAAAAGAGATATCAATCAATAAATCAATAAAATCATCATCATCATCATCATTTTTAAACATCCAATAACCTGGTTGAACAAGTGTGCACACCCCTAAACTAATTTGTTGAACTTTCAACATCTTCTCATCTTGGTGGGAGGAGTCTTAGTGCACATTTCCTCCAAACTGCGAGGACATCTCCTGCACACGTCCCTCTTCAGGACAGCTTACAGATTTTCAGGTGGATTCAGGTCTGGGCTCTGGCTTTTAGTGATTCCCGATTTCTTTGTTGATTTAGTTGTGTGCTTTGGGTCTCTGTCATGCTGAACAATGAAATCCTTCTTCATCTTCATCTACAGCTTTTAAGCAGATGTACTGCGCTAAAATCGACTGGTATTTGGAACAACCCATTATTTTTGCCACATTCCCTCAGCTCCAGCTTAATAAAAGAAGCGCCAAAGCATGATACTGCCAGCACCATGCTTCACCAGAGGTATGATGCTCTTTTGCTGATGCAATTTGTTATTATTATTATTTTTTAAAACTATTTTAGATTATTCTCAGGTTATCATCAGGTCAAGTATGTATGTTCTTTCTATTAAGTAAAATTACTTAAATTAAATGTAACTTTTTAAGTGAATATGATGTTCCTTTTTATACATCACTTAAAAGTTTAGTATATTAATAAATAATTTACACTGCAGCATCGTTGGTATTTTTTTCCCCTCCCTATAAACTTACTGTATACTAAATAAGCTTGATGTGATGACAGTTTTACTCAAATTAGTCCAGGGAAAAGTTTCCAGTCTGATAATTTTACTGCTCTTTATAAATTCTTTTTATGTTTAAGGCTCAGTCAGCCCCAACACAAATATATCAACATAGGAAGACTGCAAAATTAATCAAAGCCTGAAATCCAGCCACAGTATCGTCAAAAAGAGCCCTTTAAAAACATTTATCTCCTTATCTTAAGGTTCAATAGATTACATTAGCATTTAGAATGAAAGTTTCCCTTATTAAAAAGAAGGTAGTCGATAATGAATTAAAGCTAGTGTGGACCAGGTTATTGTATAATGCTAAATAACCACTATGTGGTGAAGCATTCGAGTGAAAAAGAAATGATCAGGCTACAACTGAATGACTGATGCAATCAAAGACGCGCGACATTGTGCCAGACAACAGAGTGACAATGAAATAGAGAGAGAGAGAAAAAGTTGAACGAACCTCTGACGTAGCGCTCACCTTCTGGTGGCTGCTGGATATCAACCTGCTTCTTACGTCTAGCCTCCAACACCGGGTTCTCGTACTGTGTCTTTCTGTTTACGTGACTAACAGAGAGACACACATAGAAAGAAAGAGAGAGAGAGAGAGAGAGAGAGAAAGACAGATAGAGAGAGACAAAGAAAGGGATTGTCTCTGAAATAAATGCTTGGCCTGGTGAGGGGATCTGTTGCACAGACACTTACAAATCCCCGGCATACAGTACAAAGCTAGAGGCAAAAGGATTGGAACGTTTTGCTTGTGTGTGTTGTGTGTGTGTGTGTGTGTGTGTGTGTGTGTGTGTTTTGTGATAGAAAAATATGAGAGGCTTAGACTTACTCTACATAATATACACCATACACCGGGTCATCTATCTTCTCCCAACCTGGAGGTAATTCTGTTATGAGGAAGAAGAAAAAAATAAAGAGTCAAAATAAAATTCTTTTCAACAGTCGGCTATGCATAAACATATAATTATATAATTATATATATATATATATATATATATATACAGTGGAACCTTGGATTATGAGCGTAATTTGTTCTGGAAGTGGCTCGTATTTCAAAACACTCATAAACCAAATCTAATTTTCCCATAAGAAATAATAGAAACTCAACTTATTCATTCCACAGCCCCAAAAAATAAACACATAAAAATAATTAATACAAAATATTAAGTAAACATAAAACAAATTAACCTGCACTTTACCTTTAAAAAAAGTAAAAATAAATCCTGATAGATAAATGTATCCATTTGTGCGTGCAGGCGCTGTGTGTGTGTGTTTTTAACCTCTCTAATGAGACTTGCTTTTGCTTTACACGCGCGCTGTACACACACGCATACAGACACAAAATAAAA
>JAQMYL010000039.1:21801911-21815329 GCA_030014365.1 Clarias pachynema | reverse complement strand
CACACACACACACACACACACACACCAGATGGACCTGCCCTGTGCTCACATAACAGCAACAATCACATTACAATGACCTCTCTCGCTTTCTTTCTCTCTGTCACCAACACACACACACGTTAGGGGTGTAATATACATCGTTTTTATGTTTAATACTCCAGATTCTGGTACCGGTTTTTAAATTGTAAGGTAAATCGGTGATGACTTAAACCACTATACGACCAGAAATACTGAAACACACTAAAAAGTTTTTTAACTGGCTTCAATAGGAGATGTGCAGTTCATATCTCTGATCTCATGCTCAAACCCCGCCCACAAAACAAACAAATAAACAAACAAAAAAAGACCTATACCCTCCATCCTGTGTGACTATTTTTGTCCCAGTCCTGATACACATCTCTAGTCTCCCTGTGAACCTAAAACAAATAAATCTTCTTTATTTTTCACACACTATCTGCTCAGTCCAAATAATGTGACTCGTCACATTCGGTCACTTGACACGCGTGCGTGCTCTCGGACACGGCCGTACCTGTAAAAGCGTTATTCATGTCTGTGCTGAAGTCTGCATCTCCTGTCTGCTCATCTGCCGCTACTCGAGCATGATGTATATCGGTGTAGGACTTTGTGCGCTTGGGCGTGGAATTCCAGGAGCCAAAAAGGGCGTGTCGCAAAGCATCCTGGGTAATCACTGTCCCACTGCGGGGCTCGCTGGGTGGCTTGGGTGTCCCATAATAGTTACCTAGGAAACAAGGGATCCAGAGAGAATGTTAAAGTTTAGAAAGGAGAGAGAGAGAGAGAAAGAGACAGAGAGAGATAGAGAGGGTGAGAGAGAGACAGAGAGAGAGAGAGAGAGAGAGGGAAAAAGAGAGAGAGAGAGAGAGAGAGAGAGAGAGAGACAGAGATAGAGAGATACGATGAAGCAGAATGTTCCAGAACAATGTGTGGGATGAAATGGTAAAGAAATGGAGGGAAGCTTTTCTCGCAGACTCAGTTGTGTTTTTGCGTTCTGTACAATAATGGAGTGAGTGAGTGAGTGAGTGTGTGTGTGTGTGTGTGTGTGTGTGAGAGAGAGAGATCCGGACAAATCTGTTGTCATTTCTCTTGAAATGTTTTTGATCACCTGTTGACGCTGTAGTTCAGGATTCAATAGTTTGGTTACGAGAGTCTGTTGTTGTTGTAGTTTGTGGAGCGAAATTTCAAGTCACCTGACTGTAGTCAAGTAACACACAGAGGAAGAGAGAGAGAGAGAGAGAGAGAGAGAGGGTGAGGGAGGGAGAGGGTGAGGGAGGGAGAGAGGGTGAGAGAGGGAAGGGGAGAGAGAAGCGACACACACACACACACACACACACACACACACACACACAGTGCCAGACAGATTAGAGCTGAGTGCCAAAGTCAGTTGCCACCAGAAGGACTATGAGGACAGAACACTTATTTTTCTGTGTGTGAGTGAGTGAGTGAGTGAGTGAGAGAGAGTGTGTGTGTGTGTGTGTGTGTGTGTGTGTGTGTACGTGCTTGTGTGAACATGTCCCTACCTTCCTGTGCAGCAGAATCTGTGTATGCCAACGCAAGGCAACAACATCACTGCACCTGTGTGAAAGCGCATGTGTGTGTGTGTGTGTGTGTGTGTGTGTTTATTTCCGTTCCATCCACGTAATCAACACCACTACTTTCCATTTCATCATGTCGGTGATGACAGGACAGGGGAATGAATATGTGTTCCGTTAGTAAACAGTAAACTCACGCACCTTCGTACGTTCCTATTTCCAAAAGGGTTCCGCACTGCTCGAGCTCCAGGAACTCCTGCACGGACAGGAAGTTGTAATCCACCCCGGGAACCTCGCCGTCTCGAGGTGGCCGTGTGGTACCTGGAGAAAAAAAAAGAGAGAGAGAGAGAGAGAGAGAGAGAGAGAGCACACATGAGGCACAGAGATCCATCTCGGCAAGTTAACTGATTACAAGGGAATCCGTCAGCATGAGCAGAATCAGGGACTTGAGAAAAAAAAACAAAGTAAAACATTTATCTGACACAAATTTAATCCGTATAAACACCACGACTAGAGGCGTAAAACATCATTCAGCACAAACATTAAACAGACTTGCAACCATCGGCCGCAGTTCCTTTACAACAGCATCCACGCTGGAACCGAAGGCCGTGCCAGGTTACACACGTGCACTGTGACACCGGACACTTGTCGAGAGACGATTTCCATGTAAACACAATAACTCTTAAAAGACTCCGCCGTCTACCGACATCCTCATCATGTGCTTTAAAAGTGATATGTGTTCTCTTGTAAAACACTGAAGGTAACATGAGCCCTTATAACTCGTCCGAATAACTCGACGTGAAATGTATGAAAGAAATCTCCACTTCTCCTATTTGGAAAGAATTCAGGAAGTATACTGACCTTCACCTCCCACTGAGGAGCACAGGACTATCATCACGTCACATGTGACACTAAAGCAACCAGAGCGAGCTACCGTACGGTACACGAGATAAAGCGAACGTACCACACGTCATTCATTTGAACGTTTTTCATTTTGATCCTGAAAAACGAGTCAGAGCTGCGGTGGATTAGGAGACCATTTCAGGAAGCATTGGAGACAAAAAGGACAAGGGAGGAGATTTTATCGCAGATTTCACATCAGTTCATCGCCATGGACGCACACACACACACTCACACACACTCACAAGGAGGGATTCAGTGTAGCCAGTCTGCCTACCTGTTTTGGGCGGAGGTTAATTACCAGGAATACAATAATATCACGATACCATGTTGCGATCACGATTTTATAAATATCACGATTCAATATATGTATTTTTTTGTTTTGTCATTTATTTTGCTATAATTCAGCAAATAATTCGCTTCAACTACACACAATGCTATGCGGATCGCCAAGTGTGAATAGTTTAGAGTGCGCCACCTGTAGGCGATATTTTACCATCTCAAATACATAGATATATAAATTTAAAATGAATTTTAAAAAATTACATTTGTGTGGTGATGTGACAGACACGAATTGCGGGGGAAAAAAAAAAAAAAAAATAAGTGCTATACGTGAATCGATTTTTTCCCCTCCATGTCTACTAATGACGGAATACTATATTTCCAGGATGAAACATTTTCAGGAAATTACATCGATTTTCTCATTTCTCTTCAAGGCTTTTACTTTATGCATTTTCAATTTTACAAAGTAATGTTAAAGCCCATGAAGCAAACAGGAAACTGATGTGGTAGTCACTGATCAGTTCATAACGAGGTTACACCTTTCAAGAAAAAAACTTACTTTTTGACGTCCACCATGGATAGACAGAACGACATGAGCTAAAGCAAAGCTATAAGCACTGTAACTTTGGACTATCTAACCTTTTCCTTTTGTATCTCTGCGGGGATCCATCCAGGCCATTGTTTCAGGAAAGTGCCTGACAGTTAAATCTCACAGCTATTGTTTCGTCCCTCACCGCTCACTTCCTTGATTATGAGCTTCTTCCTTTGTCCTGCCCTACATCACTATTGTTATTCTGGCTAGTTAACATGGAAAAGAAAAAACCCACAGATGGGTCTTTTCATATTCAGGGAGAGGTTCTGCACCAGTGCTCACAGGGTTCTTTGACTAACCTGAGCTGTGGGACTGTACTGTGGACGGGGACGGCCGCTGACCTCCTGTGCTTCGGTGATCGGTTGGGGGAGATTGGGGGACGAAACAAAACAATCTTATTTTCATTTGAATCGGTTTAACCGAGACTTAACCCGATTTTAGCTAGCAGTTGGCTAGGAGAGATGGGATGATGAGCATGATGTTAGCTACAGTAGGGATCGCATCATCCATAATGCAGGGCTGCATGAGATCAAATACCTCACTGTATGTTCAGCTTTCAAAAGAGTACTATTTAGTGAAATGGTGTCCAACACGGACACTAAGAGTAAGTCGTGCTGAAGCTCCATTTTGTTTGTTTGTTTTTTTTTCTTATATAACCGGCTCAGACACAGACGCTCTACTCACAATCTCAACGCACAACATTGTAATGAGACTTACAGTATAACACATGCTCACTATTTTAAAACATGGTGGTCATGATGGTCATGATGGTCATTCTTTTAACACAGATCCAGCTCAGAAATCCAATGCCACATTGCCACAGTTCTCTGGTAAAATAAATAACAAATCTATACCTCAATTTGTCAGATGTGGAGACAGGAGCATGATCGCAATCGTGCGCAAACGGAGACGTAGAAAAATGTACATCTCAGCAGACACCTCGCCTGCCAGACATCCTGAGCTGTTGCTATGGACAACCACTAAAAAAACCCTTCTGTCCAACTTTCTGCAAAAGGAGCGCATGTCTCACACAGACATGGAACTTTGTGTACGCGTGAAGATCTCGTCCATAAACCTTGAGGAGGACATACTGTGAGCTTGTGGGCAAAAACCACGGTTCGCAAAACACTACTGATACAATAAAACTCACTCACTCAAGAAGACAGAATACCCCGTGTGTTACGTGCTGGAGTTTCCCACGTGACAGCCGTGGCTATGTTGCTCCATCAGCCATCCTGAACACGTGGAGAGCACGGAGACCGATGACAAGTTGTGACCGGCGCGCCACGTCTGAGGGAGACACCACAGTAACACGATTAACCCCAGTCTCCTGGCGACATGCGGGTGAAGATCGCAGGGAAAGTCTGAATGAAGGAAGTCAAGCAGCTTAGGAGCCAAAAAGAAGAGAAGTTGTGATAATCAGGGCTCTGTTGTTGTGGGAGCAAAAAAAGAAAAAGAAAAGAAAAAAAGAAAAGGCAGCAGTTGTGAGCATGAAGCTGCTCCGGCTCCTCTGCTCCTCCAGCTCCACACAAAGACAAGAAGGCAAATGAGCTCTTCACCGTGACTGCTGATTGGTTCAGGGTTCAGGGTAGGGAGGGGCGTTCGGGGGTGGGGACGGTGCCATGCACTTTGTCTATGTAAACATACCAGTCATCAACGGATGGCAGGATTAAACGAGTAAATGCTGGAGAGAGAGAGAGAGAGAGAGAGAGACAGGAATCTGACATGGCTCTACGGAAAGCAAATCAATGAGCATTTAAATACATGTTCACACTATCAACAAGTAAATAAACAAACAAACAAACAAACAAAACATCACCCACCCAAACACACACACACACACACACACACATGATGCTAATCCTCAGTGTAGTTTATCGTGTGTAATATTTAAATTACATCTTTCACACAATGAACAGGAACCTCACCTGCACCTCTATTTGTGTACACAACAAAACACAGAGACAGATAGACACTAAAGACACCCACATATACACACACACACACACACACAAAAACAACATACTGTAACGGACTGCAGCTGAAGAAGGTTTTGTTTCTAAGGCATGAAGAGGTAAAGGGATCCTGAAGACGTCTGTTGTGTTGACCTGAACTTAATGTTTGTGTCCTCGGTTTGATGGACAGACGGACTCCGCTCGAATAAAGCACTCTGAGCTGAGCCGATCGTATCTGATTGTTTTTGTCGGGGGTTTCAGCAACGTGGTATAACATGCTATGTAAAGACGTTCAGGGCAACTTCACCTGGATCACATTTGTTAATCAAATCACGCTCGGCCATAACCAGTAATTCATGCAACGGCAGGAATCTCAGCATGACCAGGACCAATCTGTCTGCTCTCAGGCACTGACATACAAACTCGAATTCACCACAGAGCACATTTTAACTACTAATGTGCATAAAAGAGCTTTACACATTAAAACTAGATTCACTTAGAGACTGTTAGAGACGTTACCTGGAAGGAGTCTCCAGTGTCAGTCGTTCTGACCTGGGAAAATCTCGTGATGTTTGTGCTTTCTCAGCATCGACATGTTTATTGACTTTTAAAATAGAGCAAAGCAAAGAGGACATGATCAGTAGGAATGGACGTCACCCAGAAAATCTCCCGATACAATATTATCATGATAAAGTACTCGGTGTCAATTCGATCTGAATTGCAATTTTGTGAGCATCATGATTTTATAAATATCCTGAATTTTAAAAAAAATTCCCCAGATTTTTTTAAAAATACATTTTCTAAATAAACTTTTCTCGCAAGTGGGAATAGTTCAGAGGGCACCATCTGTAGGATTATAGAGGAACTGCAACATATTACCAAATTGATTTTGCTGATACATGAATTTGCCACAACACAATAGAAGCTCGATACATCAACAAACTTCTTTCCCCATCTCTAAAGTATTCTGCAGAAAGTATTTTGCAAACGGCTTCCCGATGCAGAGTTACCTCTTAGTCCACTATAATTATTTTCTAATCCTCATTTATCCAGATGTTACAGTGGTGATGTAAGATAAGGAGGAAAGAAAAGGAAAAGAAAGAAAGGTCAAATGCAATATGAAATAAATGCTTTAAACCAACAGTGACTGCACTCGGTGTACACATGAGACAACCCACATGAGCCAGTCGATTTAAACACTGGTACACACTCAACTCCTGCACCCTTCACTTAGAGAAGGACTGAACTGAAGAGCTGATAAATGTGAACATACTGCAGATTTCACAAACTGACAGGATACAAAAATATAAAAAGGAACTACTACAAGTATGAAATCATACAAGTATATTCTCTGTATCCTGTACGGGGTCAGCGGAGCGGAGGTCAAGCACAATTTGGACTAATCTGCAGGACTTTGCACTAAAAACCCACCAAGACCAGAGAGAACATGCAAACTCCATACAACCAGATCCAAGGTGGGAACTGAACCCTCAACCACAAGGCTACAGTGCTAACCGCTACACCACTGTGTGCTGCCTACGAAAAAACACAACTGCTGAGGATCCGGTGTAAAACCTGTGCCAAGTCTTTGGTCTGCTCTGGAGACCCCTTTGACGGAGCAGCTGGTTTCCCCAAAAATTGTGTCAAAATATTTATTTCTTTCATTTTATTTTATGTTGTTCCAGTGGAGGAATATTGAAAAATATTCAATTCTGATTTTAAAATCTGCATAGCTTATTTTGGCGAAATAACAGCGCACCATAAAAACCACACACACACACACACACACACACACACACACACACACACACACACACATAGACTATAAATAACAAACAGAGGAGTTGAGGAAACCCTAACGTCACCTGCGTTCTCACCTACAGTACGTCGCACCGCACTCAGGGAAATGAAGTCTTTCATTAGTTTTAATGTCTCGGTGACTCCTCGCCCCTGTGACTCCTGTGTAGTGTGAACACTTCAGCAATATAATGATTTTCTTTCGTGATGAGCCACGATTTATCAACTAGCTGCCAAAAACAAACAAACAAACAAACACAAACAAACAAACAAAAAACACACCATGAGAAAGAGTTAAAGAGGGTCGGAGAGGAAACTGGATTCATCTGCCTTGAAGCGCAGCAGATCCCTGAATCCAGTTCGTCCATCTATTTATAATCTATTTATTTGTGTGTGAGGGTGAGAGGAAGATTACAGTGTCTCCATAAGAAATGATACAACATGTCTGACAAAAATGGTTGCAGGATCATATATATATATTTTTTTTTTGGCGAAACAATACTCCTTTTATTATTAGGCTCTTTTCTTTGCACTATAACTCCAGATCTCATCGCAGAACAGACAGTCAATATTTCCTCCACATCTTCTCTTATATCTGACTCGTTACGTACAGTAGTGTCTACATCCCTACAGTGGTAAACAACACACGCAGAGCTCCAGTGGCGCAATCGGTTAGCGTGCGGTACTTATACAGCAGTACAGGTGGAGCGATGCCGAGGTTGTGAGTTCGAGCCTCACCTGGAGCATGGGTTTTAATTTAAAGGACTACATTCAGTAGGGTTTAATCATTTACTTCAATACATGTGTGGAAAAAATTTTATAAAATAAAATAAAAAAAGGTGGTGTTTAAAATAAAACAGCGGTTCATTATAATGATGCATTTATTGATAGAGACCTTAAAGCACTTCTGTAAGTCGCTCTGGATAAGTGTGTCTGCCAAATGCCGCCGTAAATGTAACGTGTACAGCGGGTCAGTGAAGTCATGTAGAGTACATACACTTCACTGACCGAAAAAAACAAAAAACCTGTCACTATAATACCATTTCCAACTAAAGCACACGTCCACACGTCCATATCCTAACCTAAGGAATTCTGTTCTAAAGAGACACATGAAAAGCGAATTCAGTTCTGCATTTCTATTTTAAAAAATGCAATCGTGAATTTCTATCTCTGACAACATCCATCCCCAGGGAGGGCGTGGTACTACCCATGAATCACTGCTGCTTCTATGCAAATGCTGTTTCCTCTGATATTTGCGGTTAAGTTGAGAAAAAGAAACCGTCCTGAAGATGACGTTAGAGAGCAGACAATCAACATACACAGCATAAAAAAAACAAAAACCTACGAGGGTTGAAGAGGCAACTGCATCACATAAACTGCACATCACTAAACCTGACGAAAACCGCTAGTGGTGTCCATGTCGACTGTTTGATGTACAGCTGATTACATGCACCCTTGATGGTCCTACAGATACCATAAAACTCTGCGTCTATTCCATGAGGCAGCAGCGCAAAGAGAACAGATGGTGTGTGTGTGTGTGTGTGTGTGTGTGTACAAGAGTAGATAAAGTATACCACACCACTTGCAGTTTAGATTTCTAATGTGAAAGTCAGATCAGTCACAGAATTACGACGATCTCGTCCAGTCGAGCTTTTGAGCTGAGTGACTGTTAGTGTACAGTATGTGACAAGGCAAAAGCAGTCATGATGTTATCGTTTCTATAGTAACCACTAATGCCTAGGTGTTTGTTCAGTAGAAATGGGAAACACCAGATTCACCTGATACGCGATACCGACGTGCCGAACTGATCTGGGTTGTGTCCTGATTCAATTTTTTTTTTTTTAACATTTTTTTTTTTTAGGTTTTGTTAAACTTAAAAAACTGAAAAAACTTAGCAAACTGTTTGTTCATACCACTACAGGACGTTGTGCAGCCTGCCAGTTTAAAGTGCACCACCTACAGGATTATAGAGGAACAGCAACATTTTACCACCTACGATGCGCTCACTCACCAGTCGTCTACATCGTTTAATCCTGTGTACAGGGTCGCGGGGGGCCTGGAGTCTATCCCAGGAGACCTAGTGCACAAGGTGGTGTGCACCCTGGACCTACAGTATACACACACTCAAACACTTGTTCACACACAACGGGCAATTTGGGAACATCAATTAGTGTTGAATCTGTATGTCTTTGGACTGTGGGAGGAAATCCACCAAACACAGGGAGAACATGAGAACCCCATACACACAGAGGCGGGATTCGAACCCAGAACCTGGAGGTAGAAGGCGACAGTGCTGACTACTAAAAAAAGCAAACATAAAAAAATGATTGAAGAGGACGAAGAAGAAAGGAGAGGGCTGTGATGCGACGACTCTTTACAGCTGCCAAAGTATAAGTGATTAAGATTTAGCTAATAGTTGCAGTATAAAAGGAATTAAATGCCTTTAAGTCTAATACTGTTCTTGGCTCTGGACCTCATCAAACCACTAAGCCAATTAGATTCTCCTACTAATGTGACCTCAGTGGTGGCTCAATCAGTTAAAGCCCTGGGTTACCGATTGGAAGGTTGGTGGTTCAAGTCCCAGCACTGTCAAACAGCCGCGGCCCTAAACCGAAATCATTTCACAGATAAATGACTCTTATAAGAAGAGCCCCTCCCCCGGCGTGTTCCTCGGCTCTGCAGTCCTCCGAAAGGGCGTGGCTCAGCACGAGCTCATTTACATAAACTGAAGCAGCACATTTAAAGGGGGAGCTCAATAGTTTTCAGGACTTTTGTTCACTAATTCACTTTTTAGTCATTTTTGAGAAAACTATTTTATTTTTGTATTGGCTGGAGTTTAAAGAAGCCAATTAGATTTTTCCCATAACGTGACCTCAGTGATGGCTCAATCTGTTAAGGCTCTGGGTTACTGATCAGAAGGTCCCAGGTTCAAACCCCACTGCTACCAAACTGCCACTGTTGGGCCCTTGAGCAACCCTCAGATGTACAGTATAATGAGATAAATGTGACCTCCTTGTGGACGAGGGTGTCCACCAAACACTATGAAGTATGAGAACGATGCATTATCTAAGGAGTGTTTGCAGACATGCTTTAGGAGACACAAAGTCTTCTTAAAGAAATACAGAATCTTGTAATTGTTTTTTTTTTTTAAACAGCACATCCCCTACATGATCTCCCTTCTTTGTGTATGACTTATTAACATCTCCAAAGTCTCCATGGTTTAACATCACACTGACACTCAGTAACATGTTTCCTTAGATATCATGACTATCTGAAAGAGGAATCAGGATTACGTTTATGTAAGTCAGTCTTTTTCTGGACGGAGACAGCGAGTGACACTTAAAAATGACCCTCTGCTGTTGTATAATTAATTGAGCAGATCCTGCCAATACGCTCACCTCCGACTGACCTTCGCTTTCCTCGAACAGCTCGCGGGCTGAAAGACAGACGTCGACCCGGAGACTTGTAAGAAGCACGGGACCTCACGTGCCGAGCTGTCGAAAAAAAGTCTGGTGTTGCACGCTTTCTGCTGAGTGAGAAAGTGAAATCATGTTTTCGGATGAGCAGACAGCGGCAGAACTCAGGTGTGTCACTGATGACTAGAGCAACCAGAAAACACGGCCACTGATTAGTTTTACCGCTCCGTTGCTTTTTCCTTCCGGTATCTCGCTCCCTCTTTCTCTCACCACTTATACCAATTAAGCCTCGTATACGTCTCTTACGCCTGCTTTCATACGTCTGTCCAGCTTTCTATATAATCTTGTTACACCTACAGAAAAGACGACGCTTGTTCAACCGAGGAAACATGACGCCCTTGATAACATCTGCTGGAAGACACAGAAGTGTCTGACCTGCAACCATGCGGCAAAACGCCGGGCCTCGATTTTTACACATCGCACCGAGTGAAAGATTCTTCTAAAGTAGAAAAAAAGAAAAAACCCTAAATCTACAGTATGCATTCTTCATGTATTATTATTATTATTATTATTATTATTGACAATAAATAATCTATCATGCTGGTCTTTACTTCAGTTACATCGACAGGGAGTGTGTACTAAAGTAAAACACACTCGAGGTGTATTCTTCTGGAATTGAAAAACAATCCCGGAAACGTGTATCAGGTTTCTGTTTTATGCTGTGTTTCGGTTCTACACCACCTCCATGTGATCCGTCCATCCGTCCATCCGTCCATCCAATCCGCTGCTGTGTTTTTACTGTGTTTTTATGTGGAACAGGAAGTTGTACTGAAACGCTTTTATTTATTTTGATTTACTCAACAGCCGACATGACAAAATCTAAGAGTAACCTGGAAACGGATAGCTTCTGTTCTCCTGATTATTTTCACATGAGGTGTGTTGTGGTGGAGTTTGTAACGTATTCAAAAGACAAAGAAGTCCGTAAAAAAAAAAACGAATGAAGAAGGTAATAAGGATATTAAGTTGCAGAAGTTTTTTTTTCATCATAACGTGATCGGTGTAGCACGCTGGTGTAGTTGGTTAGCACTGTCGCCTTGCACCTCCAGGGTTTGGGTTCGATTCTCGGCCAGGCTCGATTCCCGTTTCTGTGTACTTGGAGTTTGCATGTTCTCCCCATGCTTGGTGGGTTTCCTCCCACAATCCAAAGACATGCAGATTAGGCTAATTGGCGTTCCCAAATTTCTCTGAATACAGGATAAAGCGGTATAGACGACGCTGAGTGAGTGAGAGTGAGTGGTTGGTGTACAAATATGTGACTCGGTGGATGTTGTTAGCATTAGCTCGTTCAGAGTTGATTCACAGAACGGTCTG
The DNA here is from genome assembly GCA_030014365.1 of Clarias pachynema. Lineage (NCBI taxonomy): Eukaryota > Metazoa > Chordata > Actinopteri > Siluriformes > Clariidae > Clarias > Clarias pachynema. The sequence continues at coordinate 21,803,469 of JAQMYL010000039.1, read as the reverse complement.
CAGGTAACGTTAACTAATACTGACGCTTTAAGTCTCTAACTAATAGCTATATAACTGTTCTAGGATTGAATCCTAAATATCGTAAAATAAAAGGAAAGCTAGCGTTCTACAGTATGTAGTGTGTACAATCCCCTGCTCCACACACCGAGTAAAGCCCTCGTTCAGAGGATGGAGACGATGCAGGACGACAGAATCAGTTACTGAGGAGACAAGGTGTTGTTGAAGATGTTTTTTTTTCTCCCCTGAATGTAGTTTTTGGTGGTGCTGGTATCCGGGGCATAAGTACCGGAACATACCCTGCGCTGGTCAGGTGTCATGACGTCAGGGGTGTAAAAGGTCCATAACACAATCGACACAATCACTTGGTTTAAAAAGCAACAAATTCCAGGGCCTCCGAGTGGTGCCGTGGTAAAGAGGGAAGGGACACACACACACACACACACACATACACACACACATACACACACACACATACACACACACATGTGTTAACTAAACTCCACCTTACAAGCTGATATTCTACAGCAAGAAATGCCAGGCCTCAGTGGGAGTCGACTAAAATTATTATTATTATCATTATTATTATTTTTTTTTTTTTACAGGAAAATTACTATATAACAATTAATAATAATAAATAATTTAACACTAAAGCATGTCCAAAAAACAACAACAAAAAAAAAAACCCAGACCCAGTTATCGTGTCAGCCTGTGGATCAGAAAGTGGCAGGTTCAAACCCCAGCACCACCAGGTTATCAGTGTTGTTCCCCCTGAACTGCTCAGACACAATGAGAGAAAACATGAGCCGCTCTGGATAAGAGAGTCTGACAAACGCCGTAAACGTAAATCTACTACAATGCAGCTTCAAAGCAAAGTGTTTGTACATGAATAACACACACACACAGGCTTGTTTATTTACTGACGTTCAACAGATTACATCTCTGCCGTTACAACAGCTCTCTCACTACAACCGATCACACCTTGGTGCTTCACTGGCCGTGTTGACGGTGTACGCATTAGCCCCGGTGTTTATTATTAGTATTATTTTAATCATCAATAGAAGCGCTGTGTGGTGTGTGGTGTGTGGTGTGTGTGGTGTGTGTGGCGTGTGTGTGGTGTGGTGCATCTCCACTGCTAGTGTGGACCGAGCGGACGGACGACGACGTCATTCCTCGTGTTCCGGGTTTAATAGCGGCGTGAAAAAGTCCAGGACACAAAATAACTTCATCACTTTCTCTTGACGTATGCAAGCACAGATACAGGATACAGTCACACAGGCATCCTAACAGCATGTACAGATCTGTCACACACACACACACACACACACACACACACACACACACAGGGCGAGTGGAGATGAGGTGATATCTGAAACCCTGTCGTCTGCCTGCTGTCAGCAGCTCACCCCAGCTCATTGTCTGACCAAACCAAACCAAACATCTGTCGCTCTTAACCCCCTCCCCGGTGAATACCTAATGGTGTGTGTGTGTGTGTGTGTGTGTGTGTGTGTGTGTGTGTGTGTGTGTATAAACGTATATGTGTCTGATGGTTATTTGGCAC
>JAQMYL010000039.1:21771023-21782413 GCA_030014365.1 Clarias pachynema | reverse complement strand
GTGTGTGTGTGTGTGTGTGTGTGAGTGAGTGAGAGAGAGAGAGAGAGAGAGAGAGAGAGAGAGAGAGAGAGAGAGAGCACTGGCCATCTGTCCTTTATGAGCTGGACATGTCTGAGAGTCTTTGGTCCCCTTATCCTACATTCCTCCCTCAGGCCCGCCCAAATGTCTGCGCCGTTGCCCCTTTTTTCTTCATCATCAAAATCGAGCTTCACTTCGAAAATATATCTGCTGACTGTGGAAAAACCTAATCACACACAAACAAGCTTGTAAACACATTGATTTCGACTAGGGGCGAGTGATATTATGATACACTACCGTGATGATGCCATAACATAGTCTTTAAGTTTTATAACACTGACCGGCCGTGATGTTCCTCACAATAACGGTGCAGCTTTTGACATCAGAATGTCAATCTTTTCAGGGAGCCGAGCAGATCGTACAGCTCATAAACTTATTGTTATTCACATCTGTACAAATGTCACATCAAATACAAAAACTATCCTCCTCCTTACAGTCTGTGAATCGCAGGTTTGAGTCCTAGTTACTGCACGCCAGAGAGCAACATGTGGCCATCATGTGTATGTGGAAGAGGGCGGATAGCACTTATTGTCAGATGGAGAAAAAAAATAAAGAAAAAGTGATTGGCTGGCTTCACATGTCTTGGAGAAAGAATTAATGCCTCCTGAATGGTAACTGGATGCCAGAATTGACCAAAGACCAATTTCAGGTCAAAGCAGATAAGTAAGTAAGTAAGTAAATAAATAAATATTATAAACATAACATGCTTTAATTTGTTGGCAGTTTTTTTTTTTTTAAAGCAAAACTCCATGTATCGCCACAGTGACTCCAAAATCAGCTTTTTAAAAAATTAGTTTTAACAATTTCTATGAGTTTGTATTGGAGGTGGTAACATGTTGCAGTTCCTCTATGATCCTACAGGTGGTGTGCTCTAAACTGTTCACACATTAACAGGCAGCACAGCGTCCCGAGTGTAACGAGCTGTTAATCTGGAAAAAAAAATGTCTTATGCGAACCTGATATTTATAAATATCATAATACAAATCTGCACCTTGGCATCGCAATAATATCGTATCTAATGGCCCCTGTTAATTCCCATCCCTGATATGTAGTGTTCCTTAAAATCACAGTACTGTATGATAGTTCCACAAGTTTTCAGTCTATTCAGTTTAGGTCTCCTCCTCAACCCCAACATGAACTCTGACGAGGCTTCTGGGTATCACAGTGATGAGGGAGTTTTTGTATTCTGTAAGACTTTAAGAGTATAAGAGTTTAAAAAACACCTCTGTTTTACCACATGACCTACAATCTTGATAGTTCTTGCATAAAGCATAAAAAATTTGAGTTACCATCAATAAGTCTGACCATATGATATGAAGGCTCAAACTTTATACATGACCTGGGCTGTGTTCAATTTGTTTAAAAAAAAAAAAAAAAAAAAACCTTTTCCACTGGTACCTTGATGTGCCTCTGATGCTCGTGACAGAACATTGATATTTATCATGCAGAAGGTGTGAGCTCAGTTTTTAACTCTTTGCCAAAGCTTGAGCCTGAAAACAGTCGGTCCAAAGCAAGCAGCATTTTATTAAGCATTAAATCACGGGTCAGGTGGTAGAGCTCAGTGGTTACAGTGTTGGCCTGCTGATCAGAAGGTCTCAGGTTCGAACCCCAGCACCACCAAGTTGCCACTGCCGGGCCCTTCAGCATGCTCAGATGTGTAATGAGAAACGCTGTAAATGAAGGGCTAGATCGCAGTGTGACTTATTGTTTTCAAGATTTCAGTAACTGAGACTCGATGAGTACAAGACTGAATTCAGAATTACACAATGACACTGCAGGATGAAAACAGTGCAGAGCAAAGACTTTACAACACCCAGGAAAGGCAAACGATTCAGCCTAAGTCTGTATTTTCCAGTCCTAACACCAAATACAATCCATCCAATCAATACCTACACCGCTTATATCGTAGGGTCACCGGAGGTCTGGAGCCTATCTTAGGGAACGAGACAGGGGGACATCCTGGATGGGGTGTCACCCCTTTGCAGGGCAGAAGAGCAAACGTACAAACACGGACGTCTTTGGACTGTGAGATGATAAAACCTCCCAAGCATGAGGAGAACATACAAACCCCACACGGATACAAAGACTGGAGACGAGTTTGGTTCCATCAACCATGTATAGATAAATGAGCATCTTGGTTCATGGAACATACTGGTTATAAAAATGGCCTAAACACTGGGACCTGATGGATTTCATAAAGAACAATCACAAACACTCTTAACCTGTAAGAATATGTATTTATAGCATGACATAAGCAGTAGTGAAGAAGCAATCCCAGTGTTGTTCCTGTAAGCTCTAGTGCTACCACCACCACCACCACCACCGGATATATAAATCAGAAATAAGATGCTCTCAGGCTGCAACCGTACAAATCTTTCCTATGAACAGGAATGAGTTGTATGTTTAAATATCCACTACTTCATCCGGTAAGAGTAAAGGAAACCTAGCAGTAATTAGGACCACAATCTGTTTAACGTGAAGCATTTCATAAATTTTGTGTTCCTTTACAGCAGTTTTAGTGGACTCAGGCCTTCACACACACACACACACACACACACACACACACACACACACACACACACACACAGTAATGTGTAAACTGGCATCATCTGGCATTACAAGCACACTCTGTTCTATTCTCTGATTCAGTTCACTACACTCACTACACTGATGCAGCCCAAACCAGCAGATTACTCAAAAAAAAAAACACACACACACACACACACACACACACACACACACGCACATGCACATGCACACAGCAACCCTGAAGTGTTTTAAATAATCCCAGATTTGCGTACAAGCTCAAAACAACACAACACCCAGTTTGCATCACCGATGCAACAGCCCTGGAACAAATCACAGCCTGGGGAATCATAATCACGTATCCAGTGCGTCCTAACACAATGTGACGTGGCTTTGATGTGCCACGGCGGCCTGCGTTCGGTCAACAACGCCGTGAATCGAATCACCAGAGCTTGGAGTAGCTGGATCTAGATATAATCCGATCCATTCACCGTCATCACACGAGTCTTAAACTGAGCAGCGCGGAGCTCGGTGCAGCCACTGAGAGCACACGGTCCATCCGTCCGTCCGTCCACCAGGCGCTAAATCATCTGACACACCGGGGCCTGATTTCCCACAATCCCACTGCACTTGATTTCCCCCGACCATAAACACCGAGCGCTGCAGATCTACAACGTGTTTAATTTCTGCAGGCTGTCAAAGACAAAAGCAAAAGAACGACTCTTACCTGGATGTGGAAATGGAGAGCAGGACAGCAGTCTCCTCCAGCTCTCTCTCTCGCTCTCTCACAAACACTCACACACACACACACACACACACACACACACACTCACACACACACACACACACACGCTCCTCTCCGATCAAGCGGTAATCCTCTCTTTGTATCGACGGCTAGCAGAAAAACGTGTCCCGCGCAATCATGGTGAGGGAGGAAAGGTATTTGGGAGGGAAAAAAAAACAAAACAATAATGCACGACAGAAAGACTGAGACGGGAAGAAAAGAGACCGAGAGGGAGAAATAGTGACGACGGGAGCGTGAAAAGCAAACCAAATGAAAGAGTAACGGCAGAGCACGGGAGGGCTGGCGGTCGGCAGAGGATTTGAAGAATGAGAGAGCAAGGGAGGAGAGAGAGAGAGAGAGAGAGATCAGGTGGGGGGAGGGAGAGATAGAGTGAGAGAGGGAGGGCTGTGAGGGATAAGGGATAACTCCGCTTTAGTAAGCAGCAGCAGCTGGGAGGACAGAATGGAATGGAAATGAAGCAGCAGAGAGACAAAGACAGAGCGAGAGAGAGAGAGAGAGAGAGAGAGAGGGAGGGAGAGAGAGAGAGGAAGAGACAGAGACTTGCCCTGTCAACGACATTTACTGCATCATATAACAATGGCCATGTTTTAGACGGGACACACAAACCCCCAACCAGTGTTTTCCTGCTGCGGGACACACACACACACACACACACACACACACACACACACACACTGCTGCAAGCTCTAGTGAAACTGCAGCATTAAGCACCTGTTAGCTTCCACCAAGAGGAGAAATGGAGAGAGAGATGGACGGCGATGGAGGGAAAGAGATCCCGAGCTCTTTCAGGCCAGACCGTGAGACGCGAGAAGACAGAAGTACAGAAGCAGACCAGACCAAGGTGCAACCACAGTGTTGATGATTATCGTTCCTCGAACACATTATTTGTTCTCGTTATAGCAGCTATGAACACTCGTTCCTCTACCAAACCCGTCTCGTCACTTTCTGTTCTTTAAACATTAGGACGAGACCGAACGACGCACTTATTCCTGTGGACAACTCTTACACTGAAACTAGCGACTTCTTACCCAACAGAAACCTCTACTGTGTTTGTCTTCATTACTTTGTTTATTTATTAGGCTCTGCCGAGTGTTGACTGTACGGCTCCCTGTGAATGAGCCGTTACTATAGTAACCATACTCAAACACAGAGCATTAGTATCCGATTAGACGTAGTTATTTATGTTAAAGTTTGAAATTGTGCTGTTCAAAAAACAAGAAATATACATATACAAACTGTATACACACACATTTTTTCAGGATATTTTTGTGGTTTGTTTAGTTCGGAGCCCACAGCACTGTAACGTCTTTTGCCGCGCTCTGGAGATCCATGTGTAGCTTCCGCAGGCCAAAGGATTCCTTTCCTTGTTTCTCAGGTAACACAAAACCTTAAAGGTAGCTGCGGAGAACTACAAGGCTGCTTTATGCTACGCTGCTTCAGGGTTCTAACTAAGTGTTGGAAATAAGTTACGTTTCGAATGCTCTGAAGTATTAGATTTGTAAATTAGTTCGTCGTTAAGACGACCATCTGGTTCTCAAGTTTTTCAAGTTGAATTCAGCTTTTTGTATTAAAAATTTAAGGTTTTTAAATAAACTTACTGAATTAGCTAGCTAGTTAAGATTTGTAAAGCAACTTGTTAAATTAGCAAGCTAATATATATATATATTTTTTTAATTTATTTATTTATTTATTTTTTGTGAATTAGTTAGCTGGATAAACCCCCATTTAACAAATTTTTATTTATTTTTTTTTATTTTATGTGGAAGAATTTAATAATGATGTAGTAACGATGGCATCGACCAGTTAATGACATAACTAACACCGCTTAGAGACTTCGTTAATGTACTACAAGCATGGCAAAGATGGACAGATTGGATGCCGTTCTGACTGAGTTGTCATTGGGATGTCACTGGGAGGTTGCCATGGCAATGGAGTTCTCACAATGACCTCTTCAGGCGTGTGCCATGACCCTGGTAAGTCCATGCCATGCTGTAGAAGACACATTACGTTTGTGTTACATTGTTCTAGTGTTTACCACATGTATGACGCAGGTTATCGGCCGGCCTCTGTCACGTTTAGAGAATCTCGTAACAGATCCAATTCCTCACAACATCACTTTGTGATGAAAAGTGCTGCGTGTGTCGTGGTATAAACACCAACCCACAGGATGCAATGATGAGGTAGTAAGCACGTGATAAGATCCTGGAAAGAGCGTAGTTCGATCTGATTGGACATACTATAGTAATAACTCTGTTCCATCTCATTGGACCTGGTGAGCATGTGATCATGTGACTGACAGAAAATTTGTGATAACATGTTAGACACCTGACAGGAAATTGGCTAGGAAGTAGTAATGAGAAGTTTGGATCATTTTAGTGACTCGGACTAGACGACTCATGAGAGGAATCGCTCAATTCTGTTTCCTGTGTCCTGCACTGCATAGCGTCTATGGGAGTCACGTGACAAAAGAACGAATGACTCGGACTAGAAGACTCAAAGGTAAGATACTCATTTCTGTGTCCTGTACATAACCTACGGAGGTTTTTGCGATGCTTTGCGCATGCGCGTCCAGTAGAAAATGAACGAATCACTCTCTGAGACTACTCGTTTAAGACTCATTAAAGTTAAAGACTCATTCAAAAAGAACGAATCGTTCATGAACGACCCATCACTACTAGGAATCAGTATGAACTTGATAAGAGCATATTTTTCTCTTCTCATTTCCCAGTGGTCTCTTTGATACTTTTAGGACGCAGTGGGAACACGGTCTTCATCAGAGTATGACAGGGCATTGGTTTTAAAAATTAGTTAGAACTTTTTCTTTATTATTGGAAATGTGCTTTATTATTTATTCCAATAGCATTCCTAAATATAACCAATCCAGCTAGCCAAATTCCAGGTTACCTTATGACTTCCTTGGTCTTAAAGAACTTTATAAGGAAGTCTTTCAGAATAAACTTGTGTTTTTTTTTTTTTTATCATGGTAAAATATTCTAATTTAACCCATAGAACACTTGTTGATGTGTAGATATACATTTTTTTTTTTACTTTCACTCAAGTCCATGTTGGCCTCCATACTTCTGCTTTAAGCTTTAAGACTTTTAATAAACCCTTCAGTCCAACACTGGTCCAGAGTCCAGCACAGTATAGTGTAGCACTGTTTAAACACAACAGGGAAATCACCAAACAATGCTGGACTCTGCAAATAGCCACAGTTTATGCTTTAAACCTCTGGGATTTATATCTGACTCAGCCTGTTCGCTGTTTTAAAAACTGAGATGTTTAGCAATGATAGCAGGTTTCATGCCAACAAGCTGCAAAGTGCAAGAGTGTGGACTGCTACAGTACTTTACTCTCAGGCCAGTGCACTCGCAGGAGCTCAGCCCGTCTACATGACAAAATATTGATACAACAATGCCAGAGTATTCATATTCAGTGGTCAGGAAGGAATGACAGGAAACATGTCGGTGAAAGGAAAACCTGGAACAGGCTGATAAGAGAAATGGATTTTGACCAGATGACGTGGAGTTTCTCATCCGAGGATCCGGTGAGAAACATTCTGATAAGATCTCCACACGGTCATATAAAAGTATGAGAAAATGGTCAACTTGTAGTACAGAGGATTGACTCTCATTTACTCTCGTGTCACATTATTAACCGAAATGCTACAGTTTGTGCTTTATTGCTTTGTAAAGTGCTGATTCATTACTGGGTTCTCATAAGTAACAACACGCATTTCTCAGAGCACATCAACCTCACAGCTGTGATGCTTCACATCACCGAATACAGAAGCTTCCAGTCAGTTGGCTTGGCTAGTGATCAGATTTCATTATCAGGTTATTTATTCAGGGATCTGAAGTCATCTTGGTGTCATATGAAAATAAATATATAGGATTATTGCATGGAATGTAACCGGAAGTAATGTGTGCTTTCTTCAATTCGTAAAGCTTTATTGTTAAATGGATTGGAAATATAAATAGCTTAGAAAACATACAGTTAAGCTGAGTGAGACATTTCATACACCGTCTGGTCAAAATAAATAAATAAATGAATAAATAAGGGGGGGAGTCGCTTAAGAAAGGTCAAATTATTTCCCTGTTTCAAGCAAAGAAACAACTAATGAGATTTGACATTACTGGAATTGAGTCTGGAACCCGACAACACAACCTGGAAAGATGGTGCTGAAAACATAAATTTCGTCAGAAAAAAATGATCAGAAATTACTTAAACGCTTGGTGAAGTCACAACAAAAATAAATAAATCGATAGCAGAAATTACTGCTAGGTTGAATAGAGTAAGAAAGTGCATTTCCAAAAAACACAATATGATGAGAACTTACAGAATCAAATCTAAACAACTGTGTGGCCATAAGAAAATAATTTGTTAATGAAGCTGATAAAAACAAATAAAATAAATAAACGGTTTCAATTCGTAGATTGAACTTTTTCATTATGAACAGTCAATAAGTCTAATCATCTAGTACTGAACAAACTAGTTGTGTAGAATCTGAGCAAAAATGTAATGAGTTATGATATGAAACACTAATGGAGTTTCCAAATTGCCCATATAGTATGATGTGATGAGGACATGTGTGCGAATATGTGTGTGTGTGTGTGTGTGTGTGTGTGTGTGTGTGTGTGTGCTTGTGCCATATCACCAGAGGTTGTTCCCTGCCTTGTGCCCTGAATTTCCTCAGATGGGCTCCAGCGACAATAAACAGACTCAGCGGTATGAAAAGTGTATGAAATAATAAAACACTGATTTACTGGGTTAAGAAAACTTCAGTTGCCCTTTATCTATTTTAAGCGACTATGAAACATTACACAACGACGAGATAGAACATTCTCAAGGCGTCACACATAATACTCTCACTTTATTAGGGACACTTAACCCTAACTGTATGAGTGTGTGCAGGTTTACACACCATGTGTGTTAATATCACCTGTTTTTTGGGGTTTTTTTGCTTTCTCCTCCCAGGCCTTTGGTGCTGTAGTTTTGCTGGATAGTAAGATATTAAATAGCCCAAGAGACAACACAAGGGCAACACCAGATTGGGAAAACACTCACACTCAGCATGTTGCAGACACGAGCATGTGCGCACTCAAAACACAAGGTGTGGAAGAGATTTGTGTGTGTGTGTGTGTGTGTGTCTGTTTCGTATCTAGGTGGAAAAACAAGAATATTTGACAGTTTTGACAGAAAACTGAAACTTTTTCATTTAAATCAGAAATCTAGTTTGGAGCGTCTTCACCTGCGTAACGTCTGTCAGCAGGTCAGTGTGTGTCGTAGACACCCGCGGTTTCACTCACTGCCTGTAAGGTTTTGTAATATGATGTTAAATGTTATTTTGGGGTATGTCTCTACCGCTTTGCAAATCTAGAAAGTGGAATTTTTCCCATTTTTCTTTGCAAAATAGCTCAAGCTCAGTCAGATTGGATGGAGAGCGTCTGTACCCGCAATTTTCAATGAACGGACAGCTAGCAGACTGTGAGGGGATCGTCAATGAATTTGACAAAAAGTTGATTTGACTAGAAAGGCTGACTCCTCCTTTAATACAGTGCTCACACTCGCTCCCATACTGTGTGTGTGTGTGTGTGTGTGTGTGTATGTGTGTGTGTCTGGGTGTTGGTGTTTAATTGGGCATGTGCTGTCTGTTGATACTCACAAGGCACAGCATAGTGATAGAGGCTGTTTCTGATGGTCTGCTGTAGATCGTGGTCTGGTGAAGACTTCAGAAAGCGCATGCTCAGGTAGTGTCGCAGGTCCTTATTGAGCTTATTTCCTACACACACACACATACACACACACACACACAAGCAGTTTATGAGTAAGTGAAAAGTAAGTGACCTGTTAAATCATCGGGTTAAGTATAAAAAACATGGATCCAAATATACTGTACACTCTCAAGTCTCAGTTCAATACAGTTTGTCCAAACTGCTGAAATCTGAGAGAGACTCGCTGGTCAGGTGCTTCTGCTAAATCTCACTGACTAAACATTGACATTTAAAATGTTATGTTTACATCCAGTTGGATATGAATGTGATATACTGTAGTTATAGATGTTTAAGTGTTTATGCGTTACACATGTCCCTTAAGGTGCGACTGTTGTAATAAAGGTCATCATGCAGAGAGTGTAACATCGTAAGATCAGAGCGTACTATTTAGTAATTTAGTGTGAATTGAATTGGATGTGCAACAATGAAAATACACAAATTATCTGCTGCACACAAGGTAGTTTTCACTCCACATGAAGGAACTGTAAGCATGACAAAGTTTCAGGTGTAGATGGTTTTTCTTGTCGGTTTCCACCAACTGTGAGAATGTTTTGACTGGGTAAGATTTTCCCAGAACCCTAACATGCCATACTGAACGCTAAGTATAGATAGATCTCAGGATATACTTCTCTTGAATCCCATATAATTTGTCAACACATTTTTTTTTTGTTCATGTCCTGTCAGCTCTGGTTCCTCGTGTTTAGGAAACATTCTTATGAAAATCCTTTTGATCAATATTTAAATCCAGATGGTGCAAAATTTCATAACTTTCACAGTGCTGTATTGCTTTTCAGTCAATGACTACTACATTTAAAAAAAAAAATTTTTTTTTAATAATGGTTGAGATTTCTCCTGATCCGAACCCTTAATCAAGCATGAGATCATACCAGTTTGGGATTAAATTCGGAATTGCTGGAGAGGCCCAAGTTTCACTTTAAGACATCTGACAGAACATTAAAAAAAAAAAAAAGTAATCCTGCCAATCCACTCCTACAAATGTCAGTGCTGCACAGAGGTGGCATTTAATACTGTCTTAACACAAGAACAAAATGTTTAGGGCTCGGACATGTCAGGTGTACAGTACGTCTGGGAATAGTCTCAGATTAAGGTTGAATATATTAACAATCTATAGCCAGACACTGCAGTAAACCTTATAACATCATAACGGAGAAGAAGAACAGCAAACCTTCCTTTTAGACTATATAGTAAAAAAACGTCAGAAAATGAGACACTGCAGCAGCAGCAGCTATACCTTTTCTTCTCGTCTATCTTGTATTCCTCACACAGTGCGTGCAGTTTATATGTGTGTCACTCAGTAGCGGCTAACCGCGGTCAGGTAGCTGTTACCTAGCAACCACTTGCAGCTGACAACCAGCGTTGTGGGCCCCACTGGGCATTCAGCGGAAGACGGGAAAGAGAGCAGAAAAGGGGGTGGATAAGAAGCAGAAGAAAAAAAAAAAGAAACAAATGGAAAAAAGCTTGTAATGTCTGTGGCCAGTTGTGTGAATCTAAAAGTAGGCCTTGATGTTTGTGATCATGTGTGTGTGTGATAACACTCCGAACGAGAGCAGTCAGCACGCCGGCTTGAAGGAAAACAACATACAGCCATTTTGTAAATACTGAAATCCTGAAAGAGTATTATTGGGAACAGTTGATATTGAGAGATGTGTCTGATACTTATTCTCTGTAAACCCTTCACCTCTAATCTGAGGTGACTTTGAGGTTAACTGGTGATTTCTGAGGCTGGTGACTCTAAATGATCTTCTCCTCTGCAGCAGAGGTAAGTTTTGGTTTTGCCCTCCCTGGGAAAGTCTTCATGAGAGCCAGTTTCATCACGGTGCTTGATGGGTTTCGGAAATGCACCTGACAATACTGTTCTTGCAAGAGTTATTCCAGAACAGCCGACCTTCATGTCTTGAAATGACAACTGACTGTTGCTGCTGCTGTTGTTGTTGTTGTTGTTGTTACTCAATTACAGAATTAGACGGTGTGTCTTTTGACTGGTAGGGTACTTTGTATTGGTCAACTAAAGTGATTATTCTAGAATGAATGTAATGTGTAATGTTACAGATGTTACAAATGATACAGAATGTTAAAATAGAACAGAACAGATATTTATATCCAGAATACTGGATAAATAAATAGTCTCAGAATACTGAACAAAACATAACAGAATATTTGTGCACTAATAGAGAATATAATGATCA
>JAQMYL010000039.1:21722874-21741514 GCA_030014365.1 Clarias pachynema | reverse complement strand
TGATATAATGCTAATATCGCAAGAAATATCGTTATCGCAATATTCAACAACAATATCGCATATTTTCCTAATATTGTGCAGCCCTACCTCCTACTGTATCAGCTATGGCTGTGTAAATCAGGGGATGAGACCGGAGGATGCTACACGCACACACAGGTTTAGAAGGAGACCGACGACAATGATGACATCACATTAAACAGCGATCTGCTTCCGTGCTCAGGTACGATCGGCTTCCGTATCCGATTCGATCCGTGCCCGAGTTCCCGATCATGGAACGATTGTGTTCTCCCTGATCGAAATCAGACCCAGACTTTGTTCTCAGAAACGATTCCGGGTCTCTAATGTAAAAAAGTGTGATCTGTTGATTCGAAGTAGAGTCACGTGGCCTTTTTTAAAAAGTTTTCCCTAAAAACTCGGCTTGTTTTCATTTTATTTGGGGGGGTTAACCACATAAAACCATGTTTTCTGGATGTGGTTTCTGAATTGCTTTTGGTTCATCAAAACTTTTAAGAAGAGTGTGTAGACTTTTTATAGTCTCTCTCTCTCTCTCTCTCTCTCTCTCTCTATCTGCTGTCCTACTTTATGAGAAACATCCCACAAAGAGTTCCCACAGGCACTGAAAAGTCACCTGCCTAGTCATGCCTCGTTAATGCTGTTTATCATGGATAATAATTTGACTCGCAGTTACACACACACACACACACACTCTGAGAAGTGATGACTAAAAGCTGCTCGGCTGAAACACGGGCTCGGTCACGCGCTCTCACCTTGTCGGACTGTTTTCATCCGCACGGGGTCCCTGGTGTTGTCCAGCAGAGACAGCACGTCGTAAAGGGGCAAACCGGACACGGGCAAGCCCTCGACCTCGAGCAGTAAGTCCCCCTCGGACAGCTGTCCGTACTGATAGACTACATCCTGAGTGACCGCGGCGATGTAGGTGAACTGTCCGCTCTCTGACCCGCCGCGCAGCTCCACGTTCAGCTCCTCGCCGTCTGCGCTCCTGCGCACCGAGCACTCGCTCACTCTGCCCGTCCAGTGCTTTCTCTTCTGGATGCTCTTCGACATGTCCACTTTATTCCGGTTCAGACCGGACTGCGTGCCTCAGCGCTAACGGCTCTCATCAAGAGGAAGACCGGCCGGGGGAAACTTCAGCCGACCTGGACAAAGTCATGTCTCACTCACTCTTCTCTTAGACACAAAAGAATTCCACTCATTTCCACTTATTAAAAAGAAAAAATCCTAAACAGAAACCATCTCTTGCTCGTGGCGTTTTTTGTTATATTATTATTATTATCATTACTATTATTAATTAGTGCGCGTGAAACTATCTTGTTTCTGAAGGCTCTTGTCAGACTTCTGTCACATGTCGAACTTTCTGACAAATTACACACTACAATGACATTTTTTTTTAAACAACTTTCTTCTCAACATAGTCTCTTTAATTCGTTTTACCTCAGAGTTTGACTCGAGATGACGTTTATCTCTCTGCGTCTCCTTTAAGCAGGTAGCCCTTACGGAGCGCTCGCGCTACCGCCTGGCTGCTCTCGAGCTGATGGTCAACAGTTCGCGCATGCGCACTCCTTAGCTTTAACTTCGGGGGAACGGGAAATCCTGGGCTGAATCTCGACAAGCCAACGTATTTTCCCGTTGAAGGGCACTTCACCAAAGTGGACCTATTATGAAATACCAGTCTCCAGACCCTAAGTAGTAACACTAAATATTAATTAGAAAGTCATTCAGGATACTCCCTGGACACGCCCGTCTCACGGTCCTAACGCCGTCCCGATTAGTTACAAATGATAAGGGTTTGGAAATATTTCAATCAGAGTCCAACCAGATCCCGCGATATTTTACGGTGTTTAACAGTGACGTCACAACATCTGTCTGGGCAAAATAAGTTGCATTTATTTTTATTATTTGTTTTATAGATTTTAACATAACAAAAAAATTATTTTTTTGTTTATAAAAATTTAATGTTTGAAAACAAATGTGTATTTTCTCAGCCCTCTGTGTTACTAAATTAAGCATTTTAAGCTCAGCATAAACATGTTTATATTATTATTATCATTATTATTATTATTATTAAAAAGTTTCAAATTCAAATTAAAGATTTTTTTTAAATATGTAATTAATTATCCATTTCTTTAAAAATGAAATGAATCTTACTATTATTAATATTATTGCATAAATTTGACTTAAAGACAAGATTGATAGAATTTTAGAAGATTGTCACTTTAATCAACTAAAATAAGCACACTTGCACTATTCTTATTGCACTGTTCCGTTTTTCACCATATCAGCCTTCTGTGATGTTAACTGTCCCTTTTTGCAGGACAGTAACTCAATGATCTCACCTCTGTTGTTTGTGTTATTTAAGGTTTTTTTTTTTAGGTTTATTTAAGGTTTTTCAGTGTTATCTGTAACGAGGGTGAGAGAAACGTAATTTCGATTCTCTATATGTATGCACTGTACATGTAGCAGAATTGACAATAAAGTTGACCTTGACTTTGAATAGAAGGGTAACAGGCTTGACAACATCAACACCAATGTTTAGGATACATGCTATGTTTTCTACCTCACTTGAGCTTGTACGCATGGTGTACGCATTGTGTGCATGGTACCCTGTAATAAATAATGACATCCCATCCATTGTGGATATTGTGGTTACTGAAGATAAATTAATTTTATATATATATATATATATATATATATATATATTTCCCCTTTTTTTTAATCTTATCTCTTCCATTTCACTATATTTAAGTAAATGCATGTTCCCATGTGTTTCTATGTTATTCTTATGGATTAAGTACAACATACGTATTTGTACACAAAAGTTTAAAGACACAAATAACGGCCTCCGAGTGGTAAAGTGCTCGCCCTATCATCCGGAGATCGCTGGTTCGATTCCCAGGTGATGCTGTAACCTCTCGTAGCCGGAGGTCTAGAGAGAGCTGATTGGCCGAGCTCTCCCAGAGGGGTGGGATGAGATGTACTTAGTGGCTCTACAGCCAATCAGGGGCGTCTGTGAGCTCACGCAAGCGGAAGGAGCCGGATAGCGCTGTCCCCCGAGCATGTTACGCCGCCCCCAACGGTGCGTGAGTGAGCAGTTTGAAAAAGATGCTGACGTCACGTGGTTCGGAGGAACCACGTGATAGTCTTTGGCCCTCCCGAATGAGTGGTAGTAGCCTTAATGTGGGAGTCCCCTAGTGGCGGGGAGGAATTGGACACGACTAAATTAGGGGGGAAATCGGGAAAAACATCACATAAAATAAATAAATAAAAGACACAAATCACTGTAAATACCCATCAGCATTCATTAATAACATTGCATACTACAGCACCTGTTCATACTGTTAGAGGTCTTTAATCTTAGTATATAAGACACTTACTCTCAACAGTTTTAACAAAACTGCGTTAATGTTACACATTGTGTGTCAGTGGTTAAGGTGTTGGACTACGATCTAGAAGATCCCAGGTTTAAACCCCACCTCCACCAAGTTGCCCCTGTTGGGCCCTTAACCCTCAACTACTCAGATGTATAATGAGATAAAAAAAAATTTAAAAAGTTCTGAATAAGGATGTCTGCCAAATGCTTAAATGTAAATCTGTGGAAAATGGCATAAAGTTTCTCTGAAAGTGAAAATGAATCTTGGAGTGTCGTAATAATTGCATCCATTCCTGATTTTTTTATACGTCCTGTTTATATCAGATTCATCCTAACATGTAAAAACTGCATTTTTAAACTAGGGGAAACATTTGATTTAATCTAGTTTAAATCTAATGAGGTTTTCACATATTTGTTGTTGTTGTTGTTGTTGTTGTTGGAAGGTTTGGATAGAAGTTTTGTGCTTTGCACATATTGCATAGAAGTCAGAGGTACACTCTCAGTGAGACCTCACACACATACCAGTTTGTTTTAGTAGAAACTGAAAGAAAAAAAAAAACATATGGTCACAGGGAACTCTTATGAAACACCACACAGAGAGTAACTTGAGCTCTGACCCTAAAGCTGTGAGCTACAGACAATATGTTATGATCTACAGGCTTTATAACCTTAAAATATTATCTATAAACCTTAAAAAATAACCATGTGTAAGCTTATATTAGTGTATATTAATACTGTAATTGCTGCAGAAAACTTGTCTTAGACATAAATCTAAGACTAAATATGTCTTAGATTATTGATTACAGAGATTTATTATTTTTTAAAGTTTCTATGATCATTAAAAAATTTGGAAAAAATGCATAAGATGGTTTTAACCTCCTAGAGGTAGTCGTTCTGGTTCAGTTATAAAGTCATTATAAGAAATCTTCCAGACAGACTTAATACGACAACAAGAATGTTTACCTTTTACACATAATAAGCCATAGATCAAAATGCCAGGATGGCAAACAGAACTGAGGTGTGTTCTGATTGATTGTAGGCACACCTAGAAACCCTAACAGCAAACAAGCAGATTTCAACAAATAGTAATATCACATGACTTCCTTCCAAGTTTTTGCTGTTGGTTTGTTTTGAACACTTTATCACCACCATTACCACAACCATAACCAGCACCAGCACCATTATCATCACCAAAGCCATCACCATCAACACCATCACTAGTATCACAAGCAGTACCACTGTCACCACTTTCACCACAACCAGCACCAGCACCAGAATCATCACCATCACCTCACCACCAATACCATCACTAACAGCACCACTGTCACCACTATCACAAAAACTTCAAACAGCACCAGCAACAACCATCATCACCACCACCTAAAGATCACCACATCTAGGACTATCAAGACCACCAGCAGTACCACCACTAACAACACCATCACCAATAATGCAATTGGCACCATCACTCCCACAATCAACACCATCACCACAACTACAACTACAACCAACACCATCACCAACACACCATCAGAATGACCAATGTAACCATGACCAACACCACCATGAATATAATCATAGACCCCCAAACAGTAAATAGTAAAATCACCTTCATCAACACCACTGTTCATGTTTTCTAGACAATTTTAGGGGAGTTTATGGCAATGTATTTTCCATATGTTGCCATCTATACAAGGCTGCTTTGTTTTGTGCAAAATATTTGTTTAGTATATTTGTGCAAAGGGCTTTTACGGGTGTTACAATTTCCTGGTGCAAATGATTCTTTATAACAAGCATTTTCAAAGAATCAGGATGAAAACTGTCTGGAAATCTCAACACGCAGGATCAATACAGCGTAATTAAATATTAACCTGGCAGTCGAACAGGCTGATTGATTTTCCCAGGCTGTTGAATAAACACAGCCTTTATTACATTTCTCCCATGAGACAGCGATGCCATAACATTCTATTAATCACACATAGTACAGTATAGCCTGGTATTGATATCGGTCTTGCATGTGAAGTGTAAACCAGATGAACTGAATATATTGTGACATTTATTGTTCACATTTAGAAATTTACCAGGAGACCACATACTGAATATGTGGTACTTCAAAGGTTCACTGTTCACTGTTTTGTTTCATATTTCAGGAAATAAATTTTAAAATAGCATTTTACATAATATTTCAATGTCAAACATTACAAGTTACATGGAACAAATATTTTTTAAATAAGTGAGAACTATAATAAACCTTTTGGTTAATATCTCACCTGTACAGCACTGTGCAAAAATCTTGAGCCACTCCTCATGTCTTCATATTTTGCTTCCAAAGAGTCAGACATTTTTGCATTTTTAATCTAGTCTCAAAGAATAGTTTGAATACTTCAGGCTTCCTAAAGAACTTTTGGTCCTCGTTTTCGGCAACTTTTTGGCTTGAATTCCCATCCAGTCCCTGTACCTGACCAATTTCAGGAGGATGTATTCGTTTGTTTAACCACACAGTGACTTATCAATCACTCAATTATAAATTATCAATTATCTTAATTCATGAACCAGTGAGAAACAAGTGCAGATGATGACAGATGATCAGGCCGGTGATTAGTATACTGGTGATGGCGAATGCTGAGTGGTTGGAACAGATGAGAGGGGAAATGAGGTTGCTGCTGAGTTTGTTTCATAAACAACCAATTGTATCTTCAGGCACCTTGCAACTTGTCAGAGTAAAACATTTGTTCCCATTTCTTCAATTTAATCAACATAAACATAAACATTTTATTTAATATAAAGGAATGATATGTGATCCAAAACTTTTGCACAGTACTGTATATTGCATTATTTTCAGAGTATATTATGTATTGCAATATATTGCATAGTATATTTGGTATATTAGATAGGATTTTGATCCTCTGTACAGAAGTATTGTTGAAACATATGCTCAATGTACCTCAGGGAAATCGGTTGCCAGAAAATATACAGTCGCTTCTAAATAATTCAAAATGCACCAGATGAGTAGCGTTAGGGCCAGAATCTCATGAGAGCATTGTGATCTGAACAAGTGGAGAGCGGAAAACTGCTTAATGGCCCTTTTTTTTGTTTCCGCTTACATTTATGGGCAAAGTTTAGGCTTCGCTCATCAACAAATGAACACAGCAATTCAATGAAAGGAAATGAGAGGAAGCATGAAGACAAATGCACTATGGTAAACTTGTAATCAAAAAAGGATGACAAAAAAAGAATGAGGAAGTGCTAACGAGAAATGGAAGGACAGCTTAGAGCCATGAGAGAATAAGAGAGAGAGAGAAAGAGAGAGACAGAGAGAACAGAAAATTAATATGAGTTATTGGGTAATTATGATTTGCCATCATTGTAATTCTCTCTCTTTTTTACATAACCCAAATAAACTTAGCATGAAATCTGTACCACATTTAAAAAGAATCACTAAAGCCTGAAACAATACATTTGTGACAAAATTCAATACAATCTTCTCTGAAATCAAATCTACTCTGCTATGCTTCATTTCTTAGTGTGACACAGTTACTGTAAGTGACTAACAATAATATCTCATATTTCCAAATATTTCCAAGTGCAGGAGTCATGCCAAAACATTGTTCAGTCACAAACCCTGGCTGTGAATGAAGGTGTGAATCCAGTTGATATTTACAGGCACAGTACAGTAATGAGACTCTTAGCAGTAACAGAAAAATATTTGAATGGTGCAAATGTTTTAAAGAAGGCCAAATAACTGTGAATGATGATCCCGGTCGAGGTGACTCACATTCACATACTGTATGTATGATGTATGCATTCAGTGATACATTAAAATCAGTTTTTTAATTTAATATTCAGATCAGTTAATAACTTGTTGCCAATTTGCAGGAAAAAATGCAAAGAGACCTGAATGCACAATTGTTCACCAACACCACTTGCAAATTACAGAAACTTTTCTGGAAGTTATTGCAACATCCAACATATAGTCTTGACCTTGCTCCAAGACATTTCCACATCTTTCGGTCATTAAAGGAGTTCCTGGGAGGCCAGCGTTTCAGACATGAAGCAGGCAGTCTGATCATGGCTCCGACATACTGAGAAAAGTTTCTACCATGATGGTATCTAAGCACTAGTGAAATACTGGGATAAGTGCATTAATGTAGCAGGGGATTATATACAGTATAGACAAATAAAGAGAGTTTATTTACTCTTATGTGCTCTTATAACTGTTTTTTGTTATTTTTGCAACAAAGTCTCGGTTTGACTTGAACACCCCTTGTTGTAATAGAAATCCATTAGCATTATATATTTCGTACAAGATCTAAAGCTAAATCAAACTTCCCAACTATAGTTACGTATCAAAGGGTACAACTGAACACTTTTAGTAAAGTGTTAGCTTTTATACTTTGTAAACACTTTAAAAGTCCAAGTCCAACCAATTGAAGCTGCTTGCTTGCCAAAATAATGTAGAGCTAGCATAACATTATGGTACGGATTAGTCTACCACTGTAACCTTGCTTGACCTTGCTTTGTGCACTGGTGCGAAGTCATTTCGGAACTGGTGTGAGATTGTTATTCAGGAGTTGGGTTCGGCCCCTTACCTCCAGTGAAATGAACTCTTAATGTTTCAGGATACCAAGACATTCTGGACAATCTGATGCTCCCAATTTTGTGGGAACAGTTTGGGGATGGCCCCTTCCTGCTCCAACATGACTGCGCACCAGTGCATAACGCAAGGTCCATGAAGACATGGATGAGAGAGTTTGGTGTGGAAGAACTTGACTGGCCTGAACTCAACCTGAAAGAACACCATTGGGATGAATTAGAGCGGAGACTGTGAGCCACGACTTCTCGTCCAATATCAGTGTCTGACCTCACAAATGCACTTCTGGAACAAGGTCAAATCCCATAAACGCACTCCTAAACCTTGTGGAAAGCCTTCCCAGAAGAGTTGAAGCTATTATGGCTGCAAATGGTGGGCCAACATCATACAGTCTTAAACCCTATGGATTAACAATCGGACGTTACGAACGTTCATATGAATGTGAAAGCAGGCGAGCAAATACTTCTGCCAATATATCAGACAACAATAAAAAAAAACTTTATTTATTATATAGTGATTTAAATAACTCATCAAAGGCTTTAGTAAAAATTTGAACCTAAAGAAGCCACCTTTTTATGTACTACTGTACATGTTGGCCCCCTTTAGCTGTCATGTAGCTATGCCTCTGAGAACAGTATAAAACAATATTTTAGTGCTTTAGGGATAAGTTAATGTTTCTAAATAAAATGTCAATTTAACATTCTCTGATGATTTGCGTAAAAGGAAAACAAACATACTTTGTCTGATCATCTAATGTCTTGTTTTTTCTGTTTTGCCATGACGTCACAAATCAGACCTGAGAGAGGAAAATTCTTATTTGGATTATTTGGATTCCTCAGCTAAATAATTTCCGTAAATGCGTGAGTGGCTGGAACAAACTACAATGAAGGACCTTCTATAAAAACAAAAGCTTTTTTTTTTTATTAATAGAAAAAATAATTATTTTATGCTGTAAGCTCCATTCTTAATACACAGACACTACTTTTTTTTTGTTCTCATGACACACCCAGTGGAGCTCCATCAAGGTCACAGACGTCTGCATGAGGATGAATGATAATTTATGTTAATTAGGGCAGATATATAATAATGTTAATAATGAGGCCAGCCTCACGCAAGTCACATTACCTTTTCTCTATGTAGACATCATGTGGGTCTATTCCCCCTCGCACTCTAATATCTCCAGTGTTTGCCCTCAGGACAAAGTCACAGACATACAGATTGTCTTTTCATGAGCAGAAATCACTTTTTAATTGCAAGAAGGGATTATAATGTGCCTGAGCCATATGTCACCCCCTGTCAGGTTCAGAATATCACCAACTGCATGTAGACTGGATGCAGTTGCTGAAGCTTTTGCTTCGGATGCTTTTTTTTTTTTTTTTTTTTTTTAAGAAATCAATAACACATTATTCTGTGACATTCATTTGTAAATAAAAACAGTGGTTAGATGAATGTGTTGTTGTTAATAATGATGTCATACACAAATGTCTTTGCTGTAAATAACCAACTGGAGAAGCTGAAGAACATTTCTAATGGTTTATTATCTAATGGTTCATTATTATATACATGTATTTCATGTGTGTGTGTGTGTGTGTGTGTGTGTGTGTGTGTGTGTGTGTGTGTGTGTGTGTGTGTGTGTGTGTATAAAGCTCCTTCTTAAACACAAGCGTGAGCTGTACTCTAAGCTGCTCTGAACCCACCTGCCATATGGACTCAGTTGTGAGGCAGGAAGTGTTGTAGACAGGACGTGTATTTCTGCTGTACACCGATCTTAGATAACTTTTATTGTTTCTTTTTCCATTTAAAGCTCAGGATAAGCTTAAGGAAAGCTGATCTGGGAGCAGGGTTCAGGGGTAGCTCGTCAGACCAGCGTGGGGATGTGCTGGCTATTTCAGCAGCAGGATATCCTGTCCCAGCCTTGTCACATGACCAACACAATGAGAAACCAGGATGCATGCTAAAGCCCAGATGTTTTTATTTTGGCCTCACGAAATATTTTTCCGCTCAGACATTTGCTTGTTTGTTCAGCATTTCGCAATTGTGATTGTCTCCAGTTTATGTCTTGGGTTTTGGTGAAGAAGCGCTTCTCTATGGAAGGAGCATTTAAACATTCTTTTATAAAGCTGACACTAAGGACATTTAACTCCACAATGCGTGTCTAGGACTGCTAGTTACATGTAACATAAATATCTCATTTATAGATGTATTATTAAACCATTGATCAAAATTGGGTAGCACAGTGGCCTAGTGGTTAGCACTGTCCTTGGCCGTGCACCTCCAGGGTCTGGGTTTGATTCCGACCTGGGGTTCGTCTTCATAGAGTTTGCATGTTCTCCTTGTACTTGGTTGGTTTCCTCTCTGTACTTCGGTTTCCTCCCATCAGTCCAAAAATATGCAAATTACAGTAGGCTAACTGGCGTTCCCAAATCGCCTGTAGTATGTGAATTAAGTATGTGACTTTGCACTCATCCAGGGTGTACCGCCCCTTGTTCCCCAAATCTTCTGGGATGAGATCCAGGATATACGAATACAGGATAAAGCGGTATAGATGGTGAGTGGGCGAGTGAGTGATCAATATTGATCAATATTGAAAGGCCTACGTATTGTTATGCAATTACCTGCTTTCTTTTTTCTTTAATGTGAAGCTTAAATTAACCCTGTCACCAATCTTTGTTAAATGCAAAATGTTATATTCATTGTGTTTGTTTAATTGTAATAAAATGTTTTACAGTTTTACATTGTCATTTAGATAAATGTCTGTATGTTTAAACACCTGAGGTTGAAGGGAAAGCTTGTCCATTCCTATCTAGTCTTAATTTAAGAGCTTAAATATTGGAAAAGGAAAGAAATGAAGAATAATGCTGTTTATATATAGTGCAGGTCATGGGGTATTGGGTAACTCCATAAATTTAGAGACTATTACGCCATCTGCTGGTCAAACTGTATGGTCATACCGACAGACTGTTTAAAGAAATGGATCATTCATTCATTCATTCATTCACTCATTCATTCTCAGTACTTGCTTTACCAGGGTTACCAATGAGCAGGAGACCGATCCACCGATCACTGGGCATGAGGCAGGAATACACTCCTGGACACCGATCCCATGCAGATGGATTCAGATTATGTTAACAGTATTTTGATTATTTGACATACAGTAAGTAATAAAGAGCTCATAATGTAATATATTTATCAGAACCCAACATCAGTAATTGACAACAGTAATTGTCCATTTAGGTAATTGATCACCAAATAACTCATTTTAATTAGACTTGACACCTCAATTAGACTTGCTGTACTACAGTAGGCTTGTT
This sequence comes from Clarias pachynema, assembly GCA_030014365.1. Taxonomy (NCBI): domain Eukaryota; kingdom Metazoa; phylum Chordata; class Actinopteri; order Siluriformes; family Clariidae; genus Clarias; species Clarias pachynema. The sequence continues at coordinate 21,730,224 of JAQMYL010000039.1, read as the reverse complement.
TACTGTCAGCCCTTTAATCACTCAAATAGAATTTTTCAGGAAAGTGAGGTAGGTTACAACTATCAAAGGAACCTCTGTAACAGATGAGAAAAAAAAAGGTTTTGAAATATTGAAACACAGTCTGAAAGAATTATAGAGCCATTTTTAAAGCTAGACAGCTCCAGAGAACCCCAGCGAGAAACATTATGCCACAAATGGTGGTGGTGGTGGTGGCATGAGGGTGTGGGGGTGCATTGCTGCTTTGGCGACTGAGTAACTTGCCGTAATTGACAAAAATGTCAATTCTTCTTATAAAATCTCAATCAACAAGGATATCAATCAACAGTTTCAATAGATTGAAAGAAAACGGCTATTTTGTAAATACTGAAATTCTGAAAGCATGTTAATACCTGCTAACAGAAAACAATAGAACTGAATTGAATTAATTAATGGGAAAGTACACACTGGTTTAATTCTATTAGTGTATTCATTAGTGCCTTAATAACGAGTGTGTGTTCCTTACCAACTTCTATGCACAAATAATTCATCCCAGGTGACAGAAAAGACAACTACAAAAAAAGAAAAAGGCATAGGTTTGTAATACAGTATGTACACATTTTTTCCCCAAAGCAAAATTTTTTTTTCTGAAGCAAATTTAGAAATTAATCTTAAGTAGGGGACTTACCTAGTTTAAAAATAAGATTGTCCTGTTGCATGCGCTTAAGTTGCTGGACGGATGGCGTTACATTTGACTCAAGAATATTTTGATATAAATTGGAATTCACTGTTGTCTTAATGGATGTAAGTTTCTCAGGGATTATGGCTGCACATTAAGCACAGATCATCACCTGTCTACCATCATGCTTAACATTTTTGACTTCTGATGACATCTATAAATTAATTCATAAATTAGTAAGTGGGCATCAATTATGTTTTACAACTCTGTTCTAAACAATTTAATCAGTATGTGACAAAAATGGCAGAATAGTGTGTAGGTACATGTGAACCAGAGCAGTAACACTTTGTTAGTCACACTCATTAAAAAACTTTTAAAAGCATTTTAATATATACACACACCCACATTCTTTCTTATAGGGAACATTTTCAAAATCATTCTTCATTTCTCAGAACTTGATCCATCTGAATATCAGGCTTACATATGACAGTATGTCAATACGCCTAGACTTGATCACTTTTCTTGCTGCTCTTTTGCACAATTACGATTTACACTGTTGTCACTTTGTCATTATTAGAATTGCACATCACTGGTTGCACTACATTTCACTTTGTATTTATTTCCTTTGTCTTATTCTTCATTATTTTTACTATATATTACTCATGGCACATACAGTACTTAAATGCTTCATGTTTTTTGTGGTTTAGCAGTGTAATAGTGATTATACATAACTTTATAGTGTCCAATCACAACTACAAGCCCGTCTCATCTCTACCGGTTGTCTGGGATTTCCTTCATCTGTCCAACTATCTATCCATTTATCATTCTGTCTATCTATCTATAGCCAATAGAGAGCACCATTTCTCAGCCATTTGATGGAGCAAGCCCTTGTATTGTGTCTTATAGTAACATTAAGTGCACACTGAAAAAACAACATTATTGCCAATCAAAAAGAACAAAGCAAAACAAAGAACATGTAGGTGTAGTAGATAGCGCCGTCACCTTACACCTTGGGGTTCCGGGTTCAATTCCCGCCTCAGGGTCCGTGTGCATGAAGTTTGCATGTTCTCCCTGTGCTTGGTGGGTTACCTCCGGGTACTCTGGTTTTCTCCCACAGTCCAAAGACATGCTGATTGGTCTTCACAAATTGCCCATAGTGTGTGTGTGTGTGTGTGTGTGTATGTTTGCCCTGCGATAGATTGGCACTCGGTCCAGGGTGTACCCTACCTTGTGTCCCAAGTCCTCCAGGTCTCCGGCGACCCCGTACAGTATATAGGACAAAGCGGCATAGAAGATGATGACGACGACGATAAGGACCAAACACAAACTGGCATTTCATGACATTTTTAAACAACATTTTGAAAGCCAAGGAGTCTATTTTATAAAGGTTGCTGTCAAAAAGCTGAGTCTGCACAGTACAACCATCTCTCCTCCCTCTGCACATACTTGACATTCAGCCTAATTTATTTTGCAAGCTAGTTGTTTTAATGAACTACTTTTCTAAAGTGCTGCTTTGCTGTATGGAGTTAATGGTGCAATTCAGGATGCCAAGTTTTCCTGCGCAGGAGATTTCGGGAAAATGGCAGCTATAGTAAATGTCCAGACCTTTATATTTTTGTTCATTTTCACAGAATTTTCTTTGCTGCATCAATAATTAAATTAGGTTTTTCTTGCTGTTCCTCACCGCTATTAAGTCTTTCAATCATATCTGCTTGCTTGGGTACTGAAATAATTCAATCTTTGTGTATTTATTTCGCACTTAAACATTTTTGAGAATGCATTGTGTCATTTTTGCAAACCGTAACATGTCTTATCTATTTTTTTAATTCCATTTTTTATTTATTTTTTATTAAAAAGTTAAACACAAATTAAACATTTAACCCTTTAATGTTTTACTCAACTTTATGGATGAGCAAAATGTAACCCACTATATCATTTTGAAAAAAATGTGTTGAACTTAACTCGGTTGAGCCATCTCACTTGGTGGAGATGACGCAGTAGATGTGGAGATGCCTTTTAAATATCTTCATAGCATACCACAAGAAATAGTGTGCATCTAATGGCTTAGCATTTTATATGGCTTTTTTTTTGTATATTTTATGCATAGTCTTACCATGAAGTGACATCTCCACCATTTGGAAGATGCCTACACTGGGTCTGTTTAAAAATATACTGCATATATACAGTACAGGTATATATATACTTGTGGATATACCAGTATGAGAGTCCCTGAACTAGTCTGATTTAGAAAGCTAAGCAGGTTAGTACTTGGATGGGAGACCAACTGGTCCTATAAGCTTTAACAAATTTCCTACTTGTGGGACTAATAAAGGTTTATCTTATCTTATCTTATATATAAATATTATTGAGGATGTTAAATGGTTAATTGGGCTAAAAACAATGGATGCAAAATAGGGGAAAATAAAAATGAAGTGTATATACTGTATACACTTCTTATGAAGTTGATATTATGAAGTGTATATATACATAATACAAATATAGTGTATTTTCATTATTTATTTAAGAAAAATAATTAAAATTATAATATAAGACTTTTGCACTACAGCCTATGAAGCACAACAATTACAAGGTCATCTGAATGGACGATAGTGGAATGGGTCCGTGCGTACACAGTATAAACTGCTAGAGCAAACTTTTCTAAGCTCAAAAACATTTGCTTTTGCTAACGTTTGCTTGGCAGCTCTCAAACATTTTCCCTCAATTAACCAATAATGTGCACAACCCAAAGTCCACCACACAGTGTCAGGCTTTCCTGTAGGAAATACTACAGCTCCATGGTCATCCCCGGAAACACACAAGAGGCCTTTTTGCCTCCAAATTCACGGCCACACCATTTATTTTACTGTTGTCACTACGCACTCTACCGTTGACCACTTCGTCCCTTTTGGTGTCCCATAGCTCACAGTATCTCAGTGCAAAGTCACTACAACAGAGTGTCAGAATTGGTGTGCAGACTCCCTGCACGGTGCCAGATTGTAAAGCGATAGGTCTGCAAAGCCTCCAACCTCCAAGCCACCTGACCCTCGGGTGTTATGATGCACACAGGCCAGGTGAGTGGAACACGGGCAGGATAATGTCCTACTAGGCCAATAGCTAAAGCCAGGTGATTATTGTGAGTGACACCGTAGTTATGAAATGCTCTGCTGAGCCGATGGAGTGCAATTACTCTCTCCTCTCTGTCCTTAACTACTCAGATACACTAGTTGCTGGTTGCTGCACATTGAGGACCACGTCTCTACTAGGTAATGCAATGGAGCTGAGGCACCAACTCCAGACAAAGTAGTGATTGTAGGAGCTAAGCTTGAAGAAATTCTCCATTTTCATAGCGATTACTTCCAGGTTGAGAGGAGTCTCTTCGGCTTCCATCTAGAGACACATTTAAATTTCTATTTTCCCAGGAGAAACATCATACAGTACAGCATGTTCTTTGAAGAGCTGCATGGATCGTCATCGTCTGTACCACACTGAAGTAAATCACACTTATTCCGTTTCTTTTATCACTCTCAAATTTATTGCAGCAGTCATCGCCCCTATATAGACTCAATACAAGTTTCTCTTTAATTGCGTCATTTAATTATTTAGAGCCTTAAAACTATATTAAGAAGAGTGTGCTGAAATATTTAAGAAAGCTGACTATAAAAACCTCTCCAAAGCTTGTTCAGGGCGGTAGATCAATGTCAATGTCTTGAGGCCGTTTGAAATCCCTTTACACAGAAATGCATTTGGTCTGTGATAAAACTAGAGTTCAGCTAACTAAGGTTAGATTATAAATATATTATCATGCAATTAGGCTTTGTGAATAAAATTGTAATTATTTTATGTCATTATTTAAACTATGGCCTTCTTCTGTGGCTCGGACAATATTCAGTCATTTGCTCATTATGCTGGAACTCAAACAGCAGATACAGTTTTGCAAATTTTTTAAAAATGAAGTCAAAAGCCTAGGGAATAACAGGAAACTTAAAACCCATGGCAGAATAAGAATGAGGAAAAAAATATATTGCTGATAACAAAAACAGCAGCCATGCAGTTCATGTTCTGTGGTTCGATTGGATTATCCCAGGTGAGAAAGAGCTGCAATTAAATGTCACAAAATAAAATTTCATAATAGTATCACATGAAAAGTTTCAGAGGCGAGACACTCAGCAGTCCTCACAGCAATCCCTCATAGTCCACTCACCTTCATCTGAAAGACTGTTGAAAGGAAAAGCGCTTCCTTACCAGATGTTCTTCATTATGTGGTTTTGTCAGATGTACAGTAGAGCCACATAAGGATTTAACTTTCTGAATTATAGTTTAATAATCGCGATCATCCCGTAATGTAAAAATCCCAAATATCAAGATTTCAGCTGACTTTGCATCTACTGTATAGAGTATGTCACATGGTATAAGCCACCCAGTAAATGACATTGACCACGGCGAATGTGAAAGGGAAGACAGCACGAGCGTAGATGTCGATGGTGTCAGCGTCTATGGGTTTGCACTTGCAGCACTTTCTCTCCTCTCTGCTCTCTTGCTTAGCCGTTTCCGCCTCTTCCTGAGGTTCTGCGGGTGTCTCGGTTTGGCACTGGGCGCGATTCTGCCGGTTGGAGACGACAAGCCCTTGATTCATGCCTGTCACCGACAGTGAGAAGAGGACCATGGCCTGCTTGCCGTTCTTCACCATGGACTGTAAAATGATCATAAGAATATTTCTATATGATACGTTCATAACACAATTTGCACACGAATCATATAAATTACAGTTTTAGAAAGAAATATATAAAAATTAATTATAAGATCTCAAGGTTCAAGATTAAAATAAAAACCTAAGTACATTTTTATCTATTGCTTTCAGGCAAAACTGAAATTTAAGCTAATTATTGCATAAATGGAGAAAAAAAGAGTCCTCGGGGGGCCTGTTCTTGGCTGATGGAGTGAAATCAGGAGTGGTAGATATAGTCCATCCGCTTTAAGGTTTGACGTGTTGTGATTTTTGAGATGCTTTTCTGCTCACCACACTTGTTATGAGTGGTAATTAAAGTGACAGTATACAGTACTTCCTGCCAGGTGGAACCTGTCTAGCCATTTCACAATCTCTCTGCACTTGCAGTTCTGGTACTTATTTTTATTTATTTTTTTGTCTTGCTCATCATCCTGAGTACACTCTAGATATTGCTATGTATGAAAATCCAATGAGATCAGCATTTTTTTTTTTAAATACTCAAAGCAGACTACCTGGGACCAAAAATCATGCCATGGCCATGATCACTGGAATCACATCATTCCTCATTCTGATATTTGATGTGCACTTTCTAGAATGATTAGATAGTAGTGAAGCCCCAGATGCACATCAATGTTACCGAATAATTGCCTTGTTGACTTGCATCTGATTTTCAAGAGCAGAGGTGGTGCTTGTCAACAGGCAAGGCAGGCAACTCCTTGGGGGCCCAGACAGGAGTCTCCCCCCCCCCCCCCCCCAAAAACGCCCAAAGAGACTCTAGATGATAAATAAGATGACATTCACTAATTCTATTGGCCGATGTTTATTCTGATGCGTTTGCGTCAATACCCAGTTGCAATTTTGAGAACAATCCAAGCGGTGGTGCTATACTACCTCCCACAATAGAGATAAAGGATGCTGGATATATGGTCTAAAAGAAATAAATCTTGCCTGTGCTGAAGTATTTCACTGTATAGAAGAAACATTAATGACAGGTAGTTTGTAAGAGGTGTTTCAGTAACGTTTCGGAGAAGTTCCTACAATAAATAATTGAATATTTCATTTTCTAATTTCTAATTCTTTTATATTTCTATATATATATATATATATATATATATTTCACAAAAAGGTTTTTGTTGGGCTATGTAAGTCCTGAATTTTTCTCTTTGGGTTGGTGACGATAAAAAGGCGTTTAAAACAGGTATTGCTAGAAAAACGTTATATTGATCAATACATTTTTGCATAAATTTATATGAGTTATGGTGTGCTTATTCAAAGACAGTGTGTTTAAGGGTGTAAATAAATAAAAATAGCTCAGTACATTTTATAAGGAAATTATTGTTTGACTGGCTCATAAAGGGGGAATAAATGACACAAAATAAAAAATAAATCACTATTTGCTATAATCATTCAAACTAAATCTAGTGGGTGGAAAGTGTGTCTGTCTGACCAATATAGTAATAGAGAAATTTGTTTTAGTCTTAAAATTCTTATATCGTACTTAAACACAATTTGTAATTTGATCTCTAATTAATTTTACATTACCTTAGAGAAAAGACAAATATATTAAAAGTTTTAAAATTACTAGTATCATTTATCACAAATGACAAAAATGATAAACCAGTGACTTGTTACTTTACTCAGCTTAAAGCCTCCTTCACCTGGGAATCATTTATCGTTTCAACTAGTGATAGGAAGTTTGGATCATTTTAGTGACTGTTCAGTGTGACTTATCATACAGTACAAAGTCTGGTTCCCTTCTGGTTTCGCTTATAGGAGATTGGTGCCTCAGCCTTGCTCATTAGAAAGCTAAATCTAAATCAATATATGGATTTCTGTAAAGCCGCCTTGTAACAATATACAGTACAATCATGTTCAATAATGAGAATATATTCTACACAGCAAAATCTGTAGTGTTAATTGGTGTTGAAATTTCTGGTGTTAATTGATCAGAGTTAATGGGTGTTAGTTT
>JAQMYL010000039.1:21683405-21696714 GCA_030014365.1 Clarias pachynema | reverse complement strand
ATTAGATCGAGCGCACGGAGAACCCGGGTTCTTATGTAACTCGAAGAGTCATGCGCTCGGTTCCTCAGCGCCAGAACAGAACCGAACCGAACAGAACCGAACAGAACAGGGCTCGTTCTACTCCATCAGTCTTCTTACCCGTGTCACAACAGATGTCCCTAGGAATAAAAGCTGTTTCCATAGAGACACTTTTTATATAACATTTATGATTTTTTTAAATAGCCGTTTTGGTTGGAACCAAAATAAAACAACAACAACAATAATGTCAATCATCATCATCATCATCATCATCATATAACCATGGTGGTAATTTGATTCTCTAGTTCTTTGTGGCACTAATAAAAGCACCATAAACCCATTCATATTTGTTCGGCTTTCAACACAGATTAAAATACATTTCAAACATTTTCGTCCTTTTTGAAGTAGACTTCAAAGACAAGGGAAACCCCACCACCCCCACCATCCCAACACACATATACACACACTCTCTCACTCATTCACTCACTCATCATCTATACCGCTTCATCCTGTATTCAGGGTTGCGGGAACCTGGAGCCTATCTCAGGAGACTTAGGGCACCAGGGCACGTAGGGAGCCAATCCATTGTAGGGCACACACACATACACTCACTCACACACTCATTCGCATACTATGGGAAATTTGGGAATGGCTATTTGCCAAATCTGCAAGTCTTTGGACTGTGGGAGGAAACCAGAGTACCTGGAGGAAACCCACCAAGCACAGGGAGAACATGCAAACTCCATGCACAGAGAGAGACGAGAATCGAGCCTGGAGGACACACACACACACACACACACACACACACACACACACACATATACACAAAATATTCTATAGGTTATCATTCCAAACATTGGATTATTATTTTAAAAGTTACAAATGTTTTAATACTATCAAACTCATAATGATTCCAGGAAACGTTTGAAGTGTTAATTCGTGCCACTCATTCAATCCCTATACCGCTTCTGTTAGTTCTGGGTTGTGGGAAGCCTGGAGCCTATCCCAGCAGGCTCAGAGCACTAGGCAGGGTAAACCCTGGACAGGATGCCACAAGCACACACATTCATATACTACGGGCAATTTAGAAATTCCACTTATATTATGCTCGTCTCTTTGGACCGTGAGAAGAAACCTGAGTACTTGGAGGAAACCCACCAATTACAGGGAGAATATGCAAACTCCATGCACACAGATCTGCATGGAGTTGTAGATCCCACACAGGTGGGAATTGAACCCTTGAGGGTTGTGAGGGGTGTTAGGCTATACTGCTAACCAGTACACCATCATGCTGCCGTGATGCAAGCCAAAGTTGAAAAAAAAAAAATGAATCTTAATAAAACACTTTATCATGGTCAAACCCACTGTGGATCCCAGTGCGAAGATTCTGTGAATATTGAAGCTGAAGTGGTAACATCCTGTGGACATTGAGGGTGAAGTGGGATTATCCTGGGAACATTGAGGGTGAAGTTGGAATATCGCCAGAACATTGATGGTGAAGTGGGAATTATCCTGGAACATTTAGAGTGAAGCGGGAATATCTCATAAACATTGAGGGAGGAGTGTGAATATCCTGGGAACATTGTGGGGGTGTTGAAGTAGGAATATCCTGGGAACATTGAGGGTGAAGTGGGAATATCCTCAGAACATTAAGGGTGAGGTGGTAATATCCTGGAACATTGAGGAGTAATGTTAGTATGTCCCTGGAACACTGGATCAAGGAGTGTATATTCTGGGAATATTGGGGGCAAGGTAGTTATATCCAGGAAATGCTTTGGGTGAGGTGGGAATATACCAGGACTACTAGCAGCAACAGTACATAATAAACAATACAGTATATAATAGATAAAATGTCAGTACACTACAGTACACCATGTACACACAAAGTCACACAATTATTATATTTACATTAAGTACTGCCAATCAAGTTACCCGCCTCGTGCCCTAAGTCTCCTGGGATAGGCTCCAGATCCCCGTGACCCTGAATACAGGATAAAGCGGTACAGAAGATGAGTGAGTGAGTGAGAATACACAGACCTAGAGACTCTGCACCTGAGTTCGAGATTGAACCAGACACCCTGGAGCAGTGAAGCAACAACGTTACCTTCCACACCACTGTATCACAAATTAAACACTGCATGTGTTAAATAAAATCTGCAGCCGTTAAATTGTCACCATGATGTAAAATTATCACCAAAGTGCACTATGTTGTGATGTGTGTGCGTGCATGTTTGGAATTTTCCGATTTTTTCAGTATACTGTTAACTGTAGACTCCTGGAGATACAGTCCAATGCAAAGCAGTTGCCACAACAACCTAAGGAAAAAAGTCTCTGCAGTCTGTTTTAGCTTCTGTATACGTAGCTGTATAGCTGTATTTCCACAAATGAATATGCAGTAACTAACTGTAGGTTTCAGTTTATAGAAGTGCAAAGAGAAGGTAAAGGAGAAAAAACATTTTAAAAACACATTATTAATTAACAGATAACAGCTTGTTGTTTAGTGTAGTCTTCCAGTGGTACATTAACCCCAGCAGTCTTTCTGTAAATCTACATTTTATGGGTTTATTCCTCACTGTTAGAGAGTTAATATACTGTATGTGGCGTACAAGTATACATAAGCCCAGGGGTCACTAAACGTGGGAGGGTGTGTATGTGTGTGTGTGCGTGTGTGTGTGTGTGTGCGTGTGCGTGTGCGTGTATGTGGACGTAAATTGCTGCAAGCATCAAGACACAATCCAATCTTCTACCAAACATTGTTCACAGTCCTGTCTTTATAGAATAGAAACACAGTCCACTCTGCACGCTCATTAGTGTGTGCTGCTTTGCTGGTTCCATTTGTGATTGAATTTGTTTGTTTCCTACTACTGAAAAAGTTTTTGATGTATATCAAAGCACTGACATAATGCCAATCTAGGATCTTCGATCAAAGAGCTATATGTGTGTCAGTTGATTCCCTTTACAGACTACTTTGAAAAGATTTTGGACATTTTGTTTGATAACTGTGAGATCCATGCAGTGAGTGAGTAGCACTGCTGTCACACAGCTCCAGTGACTGCTGTCACACAGCTCCAGTGCTCCCAGTTTGATCCCATTCTATCCAGTATATAATACCACCTCGCACTCAGTATTCAAGAGATATACAGTAAGCACCAGATCCATTACACCTTGATAAATTGCTTACTGAATGTGAGCATGTGCTGGAGGGTATCTAGCTGCCTTTATTACTCATATTTATTTTTTTATTCTTTTTATATTTTTTTCATTTACCATAAGAATAAGCACACATTCTGGTATGTGTGCCTCACTGGTTCTTACTGCATGGGTTTCTATGTGAAGGTCTTGTTAAAGCACTGTACAGTAGCTTCTGTTCAAGCAAATATGTATGCCAGTGTGGAGCTCCAGGTATTTTTTTTTCTACAATGTGCATCATTTTTAGATCTTAGCATAACAAGAATTTTGTATCATACACTGCCAAGCCAAAAAAAAAGGCACAGGTTTAAAAGGGCATGCATCCATGAAAAAAACATTGAACAAAATGTTCATAGCGTTATTAGATCCTGGAAGCATAATGCTGAACCATCAACTTCGCTGAAGAAATGTGGTCATAAAAAATCATGAATTATGGTAAGAGGAGATCTCTTAAGAGTTGCAACGTAGGAATCTGGATAACCTGTTCATTCAGTACATTCAGGTCATTTTTTAAAAAAATTTGTTTTTATTTTATTTTATCTATTATTTTTTAATTTTTCTCAATTCCAGGCATATTCCACAATTTGTGAAAGACTGGTTCTGGGAGAATAAGGAATCATTTTCCTAGACATTAGCCACAACCTTGAGTGCCATAATCAAAGCTAATGGGGGTTAAACTTAATATTAGAGTGCGCAACTTTTTTGGCCAGGTAGTGGATATAAGGGATCAGTTTACAGTGCCATGAAAAAGACTTAAATGATTCACACCATCACACAAATTTTAATATTACACAAAGATAAAACAAATAAATACAAAATGCAGTTTTTAGTTTTTTACTTTTTCACATAGAGCTTAATAAATTAAATCATCATTTTATATTTACTTGGGTTAAAAAAAAAAAAAGAAAGGGGCAAAATACTTTTTCACCACACTGTACCTACAGTACATTGTAAATTGACATATATAAATGCCATAAAATACCTTATATACATGGCATAAAATAAACATATTGGTCATTTCTACAATCTATTAAACTTTAATAGCTGCAAAGTAGTTACCCAGTTTACAGCTGCTGTACTAGGTACCTAAAATTCATTGCCTACAAAAGTCTGGATAAGCAACTATCATGTCTAAATGGTGACAGCAGTTCACTGTAAATGCTTAGCCAACAATTATGGTTTTGTCTTTAAGTAGATAATACAAAGTGCTTATATTTAGTTTAATGGTGGTTCTCACTTTTGAACAGGACATTTGTTTTGGAGCAGAGAGAATAAACTCCCATATCAGAGAAGGGAGGACAAAGAAAATTCAGGGACGAAGCTCTTCCGTTTCTGAGATAATGTCTGTAATAGCTGTAGCTAGTCTCCGGTCTGATTAGTTACATTCAGCTAAATCATTTACATAAATGCATATGATCAGATCAGTTATACAGAGTGTATACAGTAGATTATGTACTAAGCTTAATCAACTAAAAACTACAATGGTCATCTGTCAGGGTTTTGGTGTTCTATGGCTAGTTTAGGTTACGTTTACTCATACTCTATACAGTACTTTCCTATGCAACCGTTTGGCCTGTTTTCGGAGCTTTTTAAGTGCAACCCAAATAATGCTTCCTCCAAAAGAAATAAATGTCTTTAGTGCATCCTGGATTACTGATATTGTACTGAAAGCTTAATCACTCAAAACAGGCCAGCAAGTCATTTATCATGAAACACCCCTTTTTATGTTTTAAGAGCTGTAATAAATCATCATGACGGCTGAGGTGGATCATGTCCAGGAAGCAGATTTCGTGAGTCAAAACGACTTACAGTCCATTGAATTGCAATTTCACATTTTGCGTTTAAAATAATAACAGAAATATACCAATCAGCCATAAAATTAAAACCAACAAGGTTTTAGGTTTAACTTTTGCCACCAAAACATTTTGCTTTTGCTTTGACTCCTTGAGGCATGACTGTGGCACCAAGATGTTAGCAGTAGATCCTGTAAGTTGCAATATGGGTACTAAATAGGTCAGACTTGTTCGTCCAGCACATCCAAAAGATGCTGGAGGTTTTGGAGGTCGGATCAACAACCTTGAACTCTTCACCTGCTAAGCCCAATACACAGCAAGCTGTGATGTAATGACTGTTATGATACCTTTCTATAATAGCCAAAAATAACTTTTGTCCATCAATTTGTGCTAGATTGGATTTCCTGTGGGCTGGCCTTCACCTCCCCACCATTTTACTGGTATGTAATTGATAAGCAATGTTATTCTGTTCACCTGGCAGTGGTGTTAAGTGGTGTTATGGCTGATCATTAGAAATGAATTCAGACTTTTTGTCACTGACCACACAAACATAGTCTAAAATGCAGTACAGCTCTGTCCTTAACATGCTGGCAAAACATGACCAGCTTAAGTTTGTGATAAGCTTTTTCCACTTATTTGCCCAGCAATGTGTGGCTCTCAGCTACTGACTAAAATATCTGTGTCACTGCAGTTCTCCTGAGCCTGCGTTTCCCCGTGTATTCCTATCTGCCCTGGTTTCTACATTTCAGGCCTCAAGAGATAACAGTAGGTGTTTCAGCAAGAAGAACGCTGTTTTCTGCCCTCAGGACACTACACACCTTTACCATAAAAGGTGTCATGGAATAATTCGAGATACAGTACTGCTCATTTAGCAGTGTGTCCTGCCGTGGGCTGTGACACAAATGCTGGTGTTCAGGATGTACTCAGTTCACATACTTGTATTTTGAAAGCTGAATCTGACACACACACACACACACACACACACGCATACACACAGACAAATCAGAAGCATTTGAAGGATTTAACGGACGAATATTCAGCTTATTCAGTGCTTTTTCCTCGGGTATTCTAGAAATTCTGCTGATGAGAAGAAGATCCTTATCAACACTGGCCCTACAGTGAAAGACAGAGGGCATGCGGGTAAATTAAATCTGATAGTGTAAATGAGTTGGCTTGTGATTGTCCTCTTGTACATGTTCTTCTCTTTTTGTGCATTTTAACACAGAACTGAATCTTTACAAGCGATTCCTTTTACAAATGCGAACAATAACACACATGAAGAAAAAGCAAGAACATCCCCAACCACCCACCCAACCTACCAACCAACCAACCAACCACCCACTCACTTACACACTCACTCACTCACACACACACATACACACACACACAAACCCTGCCATGGTCCATTAAGCATAAATGTAAAATCTTATGAGCTAGTGTAAGTCGTGTTTTGCCTCAAGTCATGCAGTGAGGATATTGCCTCTATTTTTGTTCTCAAACAGGGCTGCCCACGAAGATGTTTTTTTTTTATTATTTTTTTTTTACAAAGCTTTTATCCTATTTATTCCTGTTACACATTCATGACAAACAACAAGCTTTACAGTTTTGAATCCGAACCATTAAACTACAATAATCTCTGCCATCCATCCTGTTTAAACCCACTTCTCATCTACATCTTATGTGGGATGAAGAAACAGATTCGTTTAAACGTTTAAACTGAACCTGACGACTGAATTCCAAATGGCTCCTCACTCCCTATAGAGGTGACCTACATCCGGTATAAACTAACAGCTTGCGCACTCTACAGTATACAGCGCATTGTACAGCCAGCAGGACGCTGTTTGGAATTAGACCGGCAGTTTCAGCGCTCAGCTGGCTCCGGTTTCCATGGTAACGCAAAAGCAAACACTAGGCTCGAGCGCAGTAGAAAGGATAGCTTGGAGCTTGAGCGGCGAAAGTTCCAGAAGTTGGTGAGGAAACAAATGAACGTAAGGGTGGGGGGGAAAAAAACATGTAAACAAACACTGTACATTCACTCTCTAACAGCTAGTTTTAGAATTAATAAGGGTTAGCTTAGCTTAAGTCTAGTAAAAACAATCAGGGTGATGGTAGAAGCTAATCTAGCTAGGCAATTAATGCAGTGTGGAAATGTACTGCACTGTACACACTGCACTCAGATGTTAGAGCTGGGTTTGCAGAAAGGATTTAATATGAAGCCTGGATAAACCGCAGTAAGTTTGTTATAAAAAATATTTTATAGACACTTTTTGACGCGAAAAATATAAAAATTTGTATTAAATCCATTGGGTTTATTATTTTTATTATAGTTTTATTTTAAAGGATAGAGACAGAATATCAAAAATATTCTTCTTCTGATTTTTCAATCAAAAATCCAAAAGAAACACCATATAAAAATGTTATAAATTGAGCTGTATTTCAGTGACTAAAATAAGTATTTGATCCCCTACCAAGCAAGAATAAGCTGGCTCCCACAGACTGCTTTTGTTTTGGTACACAGATTAATTTAAGAAGGTGCTCCTAACAACATCTCGTTATGTGTATAGAAGCCACATGTCCACAGAATCTCTATTTCCTGTTCAAACCTCACCACTGTGGGCAAGAAGCAAGATAAGCTAGGTGTCAAAGGGACAATATTGTAGACCTGCACAAGGCTGAAATAGGCTACAAGACCATCACCAAGCCTGGGGAGAAGGAGACAAGGGTAGAGCGATTATTTGCAAAGGGGAAAAATAAAAATAAGGGATTAGTCCAGAACTACACGAGAGGAGCTTCTGCATGATCTCAAGGCAGAAATCCTTCAGCGCTTCAAGGTCCTGTGTCCATACAAGGTCCATGTACAGGCCTGTCTGAAGTTTTCCAATGAACAGAAAAGGATTGGAAGAAAGTGCGGACAGATGAGACCAAAATTGAGCTCTTAGGCATCAACTCAACTCGCCGTTTTTGGAGGAAGAAAAATGAGAATGGATGGGGACATGTAAAATTTTTGATGAGAACCTCCTGAAGATGAATTATGGACAATGACCCAAAACATATCACCAAGGCAAAAAAGGAGTGGCTCAAGAAGAAGCTCATTAAGGTCCTGAATCATATAGAAAATTTTTAGAGGGAGCTGAAACTTCCAGTTGACAAATGACAGGCAAGAAACCTTCAGGATTTAGAGAAGGTCTGTAAAGAATAGTGGACCGAATCTGTGCAAACCTGGTAACCACCTTCAAGAAACATAAAGGGTTTCTCCACCATGTACACCAAGTCATATTTTGCTTGGGGATCAAATACTTATTTTCCTGATTGAAATGCAAACAATTTGTAACATTTGTATCATGTGCTATTTTCTGGATTCTTGGTTGATATTCTGTCTCTATCCCTTGCAATAAACCTATGGTAAAAAGTTTATAAACAGGGTGGGTGAAAATTAACTAGGCAATATTTGATGGCTATAGAACTTGTAGTATCTCTTGAGCACCACTCCATGGTGCACCAGCCCATTTTGCTCTTCCTTTGCGTGTGTGGTTAGTCCAGGATTTTCCTTGACGTTGTTGATAAATGTTTGTCGGCATGTATTTTTGAGGGTACCCCTTGGTGCGTTTACCTCCTGGCAGAATCTAGGAGGCCACTTTGTTACTTGTGTTGAATTTTAGGGATCTCTTGCAGGCTGCATTTTACCTGACAGTTTCCGAAATTTCATATGCATGGATTGCACTTGGGAGGACTATGGAGGCTTACAACTCTGCCATTGCCAGTCTCTAACCTGGATGTGAATGGAGGAGGGCTGGGTATTAGGCTAGCAACCATGCCCTGTAAAGCCATCACAACTGCAGTAAAAGCAGATACTTCAGCTACTTTTATGAGAAAGCCTCTTTTTTTAAGGGCACCACCTATTATGCAAAATTAACTTTTTAGTCATTTTTAGATGTTCAGATAAGTCTACAGTGTGTGTACAAATCAAAAACTCGAGAAACAATTCCCTGCTTTTAATCCTATTTCCAGGTTTGTACTGGCCAGGGCTTAAACAAACAAGTTAGTTCCCCTATTGTGACATCATATACTGTAGGAAGAGACCCTCCGTCCGGCTTTTTGCAGGGTGTGACTCAACAGTAGCTCATTTAAATAGATACTAAAACAGTGTTTTTGAGGAGAAGGGCAACAAAGGAAGTTTGAGGTATGATAAAATGCATTGACTTAGGGGTATTTCAGCTGCAGCATTAACACACATGCACACACACACACACACATACACACAGCTTAAGGGAGCTCTGAGACCCACGTTAGAAATAGTTGTTTTAGAAATAGTAAAATATGAGACCTTTAAAGATCAGGCTTCTATTTCACCTCAATATGTACTGTATAATAATTTTAAACCTTGAATGAGTAAAATGATGTGGAAGTGCTTATTTATTTAAAACAATTTTTCTGACATGACAAATTCCCTCCACAATTTCCAAGCATTTTTCTGAAACACATACATACATCATATTTGAGGAAGAAACATGGCACACACAGAGTTAAAAATAAAACAATGCATGCAAACACTAAAACATTTTGCACATACGGTTGCATACATTTGCATAAATTAATCTTCAGCATTACTTGAGGTTTTGTGTGAATGCTTAAAGTCATGCATTAAAAAAAATAATTTTACTTTTCTATGCCTGCATCATATTTATTCCGTACCTTTGTCCCAATAAGCCCAATAAGTATTCCCAATAAGCATATATTTACTTCATGTATACGTGAAAATCAAAGAGGGTAAAAATATGTTGAACACAAATTTTACAATTTTAGAAAACATTGTGTTGTTCCAAATTAAAAACATGTTGATACACGAGAAAAGTATATCACTGTTGTGCAAAGAGCGTCTCATTATTATGTACCTACAATGTGTGTTATTTGAAACAAAAACTCTCTTGTTGCAATTAGAAATCGTCTCATTAATAAGGGGAAACACAAGAAAATCATGTTGTAATTACAAGAAAAATGTCTCATTATTAAGCGAAAAGCTTTTTGCTATTTGGACGAAAGTATTTTGTTTCTTGATATTATTAGATATAGAATATTTTACAAAAAATAAATAAATAAAAGATAAACAACAGTAATAGGTTTTGAAAAACCCTTATAGCTCTTTAACCACAGCAGAAAGATCAGATGATTAGTGTCATTTACCTAGTGATGATCAATATGGCCCAACTGTTTTTTAAAGAGAAAGCACACTTTCATTAAGTCCTTTCTTAATTAATTTTTTCCTTCACACTTTCATCGCTTTCAAACTATCATTTCTTAGTTTTAGAATTTAATCAAGAGAACATGTGCTGAAATATTTAATTTCTTTTATTAATTTAATATTAGTCGGGCACTGGTGGCTCAGTGGTAGGTGTTTCGCCTGCCATGCGGAAGGCCCGGGTTCGATTCCCAGCCAGTGCCCAAACCCCCCAGCCACTGCATGCAGTGCCGGTCCCAAACCCGGATAAAATGGGAGGGTTGCGTCAGGAAGGGCATCCGGCGTAAAACCAGTGCCAAGTTGTAGTGCGGACTGAATATTCCGCTGTGGCGACCCCTTGCTGGGAGCAGCCGAAAGACTAACAACAACAATGTTAAAGAATCAGTGAGATGTTGATAAGCATCTGGTTGTCTCCAGGCATTTTACTGACCTTTAAGCAAAATAGAATGTGTATTTTCCTGTTTTAAGCAGATCACTGTTTTAACTTTGGCTAGATGTTTGGAAGAATAAAGTTTTTTTTAAAGTAATGTTTGTTTGTTTGAATTGTTGGGGAATTGTTAGGCCAACTTGTTTTAATAGAAAAACAATCACTTGAACCAACAACATCAATGGGTACAATGGGAGACAACGTACCTTTTTGAGTAGATGAAAAGTTGGGCTAAGTCAACCCTAAAGAAAACTAATTAATTGAGACTATTGAGAGTACACATTGTGTCAACTAAACAGCAATGCGAACAGCTTGAGTAAACTTAAAAAAGTTGCGCAACTTGTTACTAAAATTATTTTTACACTGAGGCGGCTTTTTTAAAAAAAGATTTACATTACAGGAGATAAAAATACTGTACAAGATATCTGAGAAGTAAAAAATGCTGTTAAAACAAAGGAAGTCTTAAGCTCTCTCTCTCTCTCTCTCTCTCTCTCTCTCTATATATATATATATATATATATATATATATATATATAAATGTAAAATAATATTTAAAAGTATACATTTATATCTGTCTATCTATCTATGAAATTTACTAAAACAAAAGAGTGAAAAATCTGACTGTCTAAAAGTTTGCAGGCGGTTTGTTCAGTGAACAGAGACTTCAGTGTGACAGAAAACACGATAAACAAAGTATAAATTTTTATATATATATATTTATTATATATTCTCTTATAAACAATTAGATAAATATTTATTATTTACATAAATCATCTGCATCTTTATACAATCAGTAGATAATTAATCAACTGATAAAGGTGTATGTTGTGGTGATGTAAAGTGACAGTGACTAAATAAATAAATAAATAAATAAATAAATACAGTAAAAGAGTGTGAGCTGAGGGTGAGTGATGAAGCTGAAAGGTTCTGGACGTTGGTGATTTTCCAGCACACAGTGAAACCAAAGACGAGTTTTTTATTAAAACCAGTCTGACCACTCTCACTTCCTCTCTCTCTCTCTCTCTCTCTCTCTCTCTCTCTCTCCTTTTTATTACGATAAAAGCTCCTCGTGAGTGAGAGTAAGTTAAGCCCACGTAAGCCCGGCGTTTGCATCCAGACTCGTCCAGTTTGACAGTGAAATCCTCTCGCTGGAGCAAAACACTCCAGCAGAACAAACACCGACCGGGCGAGTGGCTAAAGCTCAGAGAGGGGGAAACAATTGTGCAAACAATGATGAAACTTTAGACGAGAAACAAACAAAGACTTCCCCTGAAAAGCACACACACACACACACACACACACACACACACACACAGCGTGTGCACCTGATACAGTAGATGTGTACAGTATGTATGCATGTATATATATCTATATATCTATATATCTATATATCTATGGATGTACAGTGCACACAGGTGTGTGTTTAGATGTGAGGCAGAAATACAGTGGAGTAATGTGACGATAAAATAGGTACAAGTTCTGATTCCTGAGGTGATGGAATCCTCCACAAGGGCGTCGACGTCGAGGAAACCTGAACACACAAAGATGAGGGTTTAAGATGTCATATCACACACACTCACACACACACACACACTCACACACACACACAGATACACACCTGTTTTACAAGAGGACACGTCATAAAAATGCATCTAAAAGAGATTCCTGTCTGTTGAATACTTACTAATTAAACTGAATATGCTGCAGTAATTCATTACACTGATGTTGTGTTTGATATGAACAGATCTGACCTTATTCAGACAGGGTTAGTTTTCAGTCTGGAGGAGGAGGAGGAGGAGGAGGAGGAGGTGTGTGATGTAATCTCTGGGGTTTTAGCCCGATTGTGTCATATCACTCGTAGACTTTCACCATGACGAGCGGTATATATTAACACCTCCAGGTTATACTGTGTGTTTCCCGTCTCAGTGTCAATCCTGCCCTAACTCCCGCGTGTATCGGCGTGTCACACTTTTTCTCCACTCCAGGAATCGCGCTCTCTTTAATATCGTCTACTGGATTTGACACGTTCTTAATCCTGCGGGACGTGACATTCCCCTGTTCCAGCTTCTCACTATAACAGCATCACATGCTTTATAGCTGATGGGTTAAAAGATAATTGATGCCTTTATGTACCTTTCGATTTTATGGTCATGTGACCTACTAATGAATGAACAAGCAGAGCGATGATCATAATCATATAGTGACCGATCAAAGGCCCTCCGGCAACAACCACGTTTCCTTTTATCAGCTTTCTGTTACTGTGGCGACATGCTACATTTGTTCGAATAGATCGGCCATGTGCTGTGGATGCAATGTTTAATGACTTTTGTTGTCATTACAACATGCCACCTGTCTTTGCACCCCATGTGATGTCATTGTGGCAACATGCCATGTTTGTTCTTCTACTGTGTAACACCAACAGTTTGTTATAGACACATGTATCCATGGCAACCATGCTAGTGTTCATACAGTTTCACAATCCAGCTAATGCTATCACCATGGAAACACCCCACCAATGTTCTTATAGTTTTACCATCAGATATGCAGCATGTGATGTTGTCGCCATAGTAACTTGGAGTCATTGCTCTCATAGTTTTACCATCAGACGTGTGTGATTTGATTGGAATAACAACTTGCAGTCTTTTT
>JAQMYL010000039.1:21648899-21673129 GCA_030014365.1 Clarias pachynema | reverse complement strand
GTTGGCTCAGTTGTGATCACGTGACGCTCGGTGTCAAAACAAGAAGCGCATGTGTGATACATGATACTCGGTACTCGCAAGTTTTCCAAATCCAAATTTATTACAAATCTTTGCTCGTCTTGCGGAACACTCGCAAACCACGTTACTTGCAATCCGCGGTTTCACTGTATCACTGGTATAAATTACCAGTCAGGATTACGTAATTTCCAAATTTTGACAAACAAAAATGGAACATGGATGCATGGATCCCATTTCTAGTCAGTGATTTAGATTTAACAAACCAATATATTTGTATCTTGATTAATTTAAAGCTAATATTTGTATATACAGTGTAACTGGGGCTGCACACTAAACATTTTTATTGATTTTATTGATACAGTACATATTGTGATTGTGACGTAAACCTCGATATTTAACAATTAAATGTACCACTTTGTATTCAATGGCACAAACTATGATATTAGTAGGATGGTTGCCAATATTTATTTATCACCTTAAAAGTATTTTTTTTTTAAAAGAAACAAAAACAAAATTATTGACAAACACTACATAAATTCAAGACTATGTGTATATTATATGTAATAAACTGCAGGCTTTTGCGATTAAATTGCAGAGGTGCATGTTCCTTTTTGGATTTTTATGTGATTAATTGTATAGCTCTAAGTATAACTTTCTGTAATTCCTGTTGTTTGAATGAAATCAGCTTCACCTTGTCGTGAGAGATTAATAAGGTATTATTGGTTAAATATTCAAAATTACAAAATCAACTTAATGTTTTCAGATGAAGCCTGATGAAGACATTTCTCTCAAATCATCTCTGGCGCGATCCATAAAGACAGGCCCGGACAAAACTCTGACTTCCAAAACAACCAAGAAAACCACAAGTGGCAAAGTGCGGAAAGGTCCACCATTTGCCAGCAAACCAGAAACAGTTGTATTTAAGGTAGGTACTTCTGACACTTCTCTCTGATGTAGTATAATAAATAATTACACAAATTCTTATTTTATACATTGCATAAACATTAATATTTTATCATGCTGTTTTGCAGGATTTTGACCTTGAAAAGACATATAAGAGAAAAGTTGTACTTACAAATATCTCTAATGTCACAAATTACTGCAGGCTTGTGGGAGTTTCACAGAACCTCACGGATTTCATATCTGTAAGGTGAGAACGACAATGAGCAGTGAGTTTTAATATGTGATTTGTCATATCAAGTCAGGGGTTAAGTTGCACACAAAGATAAAAAAAATAATCAAATACTAATGACCTACCGTATGATCAAAAGATGATGATTTTGATAGGATAAGTGAATGACAGGGCAAACATTTACAAACATTGAAGATGTAAAATAAAATTCATGCACCACTGAAGTTTATTACTCATGTACATTATTCATACTCATGTCAAGTTCAATATCTATGTAAGCAAGACCAATCTGTGGAAGTGAGCAGCAGTAGTAAGACTCTGCTCTGTTTGCCATATGTCCATGCCTCCTTTGACGCCCCCAGAAATTCTAAAAACGGCTCTCTTTTTTTTGTCTCACTCTTTGTCTCTCTGGCTTTTTCTCTCCCTGTTTTTTTTTTTTGCTTTATGCCAGAGCCCCCTTCTACAGAGTATCAGAATCTCTCTCTCTCTCTCTCTCTCTCTCTCTCTCTCTCTCTCTCTCTCATACATGCACAAAGCTTCATGTCTTAGTTCACCAAAAACAGGAAATGGGTTGATGGCACACACACTGTTTAAAAGCAGTTCATCTATTTTTATAGAACCTGCTGCTTTTCTAAGCCTTTTCTCTAAAATCTGCCGATGACAAATGTCTCTCAGCATGTGCTCATCACTTCCTGCTATATCCTCTCAGGCATATTTTACACACAACAAATGGCGAAGCTGTCCATACATCAGACTTGATATTCAAGACCTCAAGAACAGATTTTCTCCCTTTTATATTTAGCCCGAAGTCCCTTTTAACATTGTAATAATTGAACAGGTGACACTAAAGGGTAACTCAGCAGATTACTGTCTCTTTAGGCTGCAAGCCAGCTCATTAATTAAGCCTTTTCAGCTGAATTTGTTACCTTCAGCTCACATGGGATAAATTAGACAGATTGTATCAGCCTGTGTGACTTTGGGAGCTAAATTTAACTGAATGACAGATTGTTGTATGACGTGAACTGCTGAAATAAAACAAGCCATGTAAAACCATAATGGGGGGAGGGGGGATGATATATTTTGAGACATTTGAAGTCTCTGTGGAGACACCTTTCTAGGCATGTTGTCCTCCCCTGCCAAATTTGCAGATAAAGTTCTGAAACCATTAAGGTTGATACTCATGAGTATCACAAACAGGTGTGAATGTCACTGATGCCACACTGAAACTGTGGAGCGGAACGATTTTAAAGCTAATGAGTTTCAGGATGGTTAAGTCATATAGAGTTAAGAGTTTCTGTTCTACTAGTAATATGTTACTTAACTTTTACATCTCTTAACATGTCACTATCTTAAATAGGAATTCATACTTAATGTAGACTTAATGGACGTAAATAGATAGTGTTGCTGTCTCCCAGATTCAGGGTTCGAGTCTGAGCTACAGTATGTCGAGTTTTGTTCTCTCCACGTCTGCATGGGTTTCCTTCTAGATCTACAGTATGGCTTATCTACATCTCCAATAGGTGGATTGG
Source organism: Clarias pachynema (assembly GCA_030014365.1). Taxonomy (NCBI): domain Eukaryota; kingdom Metazoa; phylum Chordata; class Actinopteri; order Siluriformes; family Clariidae; genus Clarias; species Clarias pachynema. The sequence continues at coordinate 21,670,450 of JAQMYL010000039.1, read as the reverse complement.
GTATACTAATTTACCTCTAAGTGTGACTGAGTATGTGAATATAAGTGTATTTGTTCAGCATCCCATCCACAGGCTGTATTCCCTCCTTTCTTTCAATGTTCCCTGGATAACCTCCTGAAATAGTTACCGAAGATGAATGAATGCCTCACAGGCATCTCTATTACACATTTTCTGTACTCATTCCCAAATGAATGTGCACTGCATCAACCTATCAGTATTCACAATAAAGTTACATGCTGCAGTAGGGCTAGACTCAAGTTTCTTCTCCATACACTGGTTGACTTCCTGTGGAATTATCCTTTGTCTTATTTATTTGTATTTTTTTTGCATGCATTGACATACTGTAGATGGAATAGATAAAATAAAAACAGAATTTGGGATAACCTGGAAATAGCTTTTATGATACTGGACATTATCAATTATTCATCAGCCATTGCTTTTCATTGCCACTTATATTAAAATGCTGTATTGATTATTCCTTTGTTTTCTGATGGATAAGCCTGGGCCAACAGCTACAGGCAAATGATCTTCAATCCTATGTCTATTTTTTTTTTTATATATATATCAAAGTGTACATCACTGAGACTGTTCTTTGTTCCATGACACAAAAACAAGTGTTAGAAGTCAACCAACTGATAGCCAAACACTATCTCATTGTTGAAAGAATAATAACCAAATAAAAGAGAGATTACTTTTATTCAGTTGAAAAGAGAGATTTAAGAGTTATATGTCATGCTCATTCAGTTTTATTGTCATTACAACGTTTCCAGTGAAACCTGGCATGTAATTATTTGTTTATACTGTGGTTTGTATGTATTTTGCATCTTTTTTTCATTGCAAAGATTCTTTGCTAATCCAATTTTCTATTGCTCATAATTCAGTTTTGAGCCTCCAGGACCAATGTCAGCAGGCATGGCATGTGAACTAGAGGCCATTTTTAGACCTTTGGTAAGTACATTTATTTCACATTCTGCTTCAACATATAGTTCATATAGTACATCACAGGGCTTAAATAGCAGTAACTAACAGACCATATTTGAAGATGCCTTAGCACATTAAAATAATAAAATGATAGGTTTAAAGGTTCTTGTGTGAACCAAAACATTAAAGCAAACTGATAACTTTTACAAGAAGCTGTAATTTTAGCACAAGCCATCAGAGCAGCAAGGTTGGAGCCATATACAGTACTGTGCAAAAAGCCTTGATCCAGCCCTTATTTTTTCATATTTTGCCTCCAAAGAGTCAGACTTTCTTGTATTTTTAATGTAGTCTTGAGGTATAATTCTCCAGGCCTGCTGAAGAACTTTTTTGGCTCTTACTGTATTTTTGGTACGTTTTTGGCTCTCATTTTTAGTCCTGTCCCCATATATGACTAGTTTCACAGGAATGTTTTTTGTTTGTTAAGCCACACACTGAGCTATGAATCAATAAAGCATAAAAACCATCTAACGTAAGGTATGAATCAGTAGATGACAGATGATCAGGCTGGTGATTAGTATACTGACGATGCTGAAGAGTGGTGGGAACTGATGGGAGGGGAAATAAGGTTGCTGCTGAGGTTGTTACATAAACCACCAATTTTGAAATATATACTGTAGTACACACAGTGACAGGTCTTCTATAGAGAAACACACATCAGGCATTCTTTTATAGTTTTTAAACCTTTTGTAGGTTATTTTATCCTTTTCTAATTCTGGAGTACTCCATGTCCTGTGTTAAACACAAAGGAAATCCAGATTATGGCCACTGTTCATGTACCAGTATCATTTACTGTCCTTCTAGATAATCAGATATATGAATTTGCAACATGCTGTACATTTTCTCTCTATCAGATAAATGAAGATTTGGATGGTGAGATCCAGTTTCAGTCAGCTGCCGGACCCTTTTCTGTCATAATCAAGTGCAGAACAAAAAGATGTGAGGTCAGCAATGCTAAAATTTTCTTTCAAGTAATTCTGGTACCACATATAGAGGAACATTCTTATAGATAAGATGGTGCTGTAAGTCTTGGTTTTTTTTTCTGTAAATGTTATGTCTTTGCTCTCTTTTCCCCAGATGGTTGTTGATAGCAGCCTCATTGACTTTGGTACGCATGTGGTCGGGGAGACAATTTCACGGGTAATCACCCTGACCAACAGGGGGGCACTGGATACTCGCTATTCACTGGCTCCCCTCTCCACAAACAGCCTTCAGTTGCATAGTCTCTCGCAGCATTCCTCAACTAGCAAACAGGTAACTTTTGCAATTAGCCACCAAAACAAGCACATTGACTTAACATCTGTCTAGTGAGCAAATAGACGTTTTACACTTAGTGTACGTTTATATTGCGGTATGTGAATTATATTGCTTCTATCAGGAGCCTGTTGAGAGCAGGAGCGTGAAGGATGCTTTATGTCATGAGGAAGAACTTCAGGCAGAAAATTCTAACTGCATTACACAGACGGAACTGAAATCAGGTGAACACAATATTTAATTAAAATGTCGCTTCTGTGCAGGATTGCAATGTTTAAAGGTTCACCAAAACAATAAAAATTTTTGTTTGTCTAAATGACTAATAACTTGGATTAACTGGGATTTTAGGTACATCCCTTACCAGCTGTGACACATCTGTAGGTGTTGAGGCTTCAGGAGCTGATGCTTTGGAGCAGGATGAGGTTACAGAGGTTGAGCAGGGCCATGACCATGAGATCACTGAAATCAGCGTTGGCAAAGTAGGTTTTTTCCTAGATATTTGGCATATAAAATTTTTTTTTTTTTTTTAGAAATGTCCAGAATTTATGAACTGCCAGTCAAAAAAATTAATGAATGCATTAAACAAAACACACACACACACACACACACACACACACACACTCAAATATTTGATTTAACACCCTTCAGCGTGATGTTATGGTCAATTCATGTGTGAAAATGACTCCTCGTGCTCCCAGAACCACTCTTTGACAATATGAGTCCTGGAATATTCGTGTGCCATCAGGGGGAAAAAAAATACATTGATGTGATAACTGGGTCATTGAATACATTCAGGTTGTTAGCCGACCTAATTTCATTGCCCCATAACGTTGCTAAGACTAGACCTGAGCAATCAAATAAACAACAGATCATAACACTGCCTCCAGAGGCTTGTACAGTGGCCACTATGCATGATGGGTGCATTGCTTCATGTGCTACGCTTCCTATCCTAACACGCCCATTACTCTGGAATAGGGTGAGTCTGGACACATGTGACCCCTTTACCATTGCTCCAAAGTCTAATCCTTATACTCCCTAGCAAACTGAAACATTTATCCAATTAGCCTCAATGACAAGTGGTTTTCCTATGACCTCACAGTGGCTTATTCTCAGTCCTTTTGCAGTGCAAGGAGCTCAGTAGTTGGTTTTTGAGTTTTAATGGTTTAATGGTTTTAATGTTATGAGTGATCTGTGTATGCAGAAACTCCTAGTGGTAGAAAAGTGTAATCGCAGGTAAACTGGTTATAAGTATTTTCCATCCACTTGTCAGCATAATTGACTAAAATATATGTGAAAAAAAAAAGAAAAAGAATTTTTGGAAAGGAAAACACAGCAACCATTGCTTGTTCCCTTTTTGTCTTTTCTACTTTAGGGTTTTTAGCCACAGGCACATTTTAATGAGAAATTTGGGACAGGTCTGGCATTTTCCAACCAAAAAGGAGTCAAATAATGACATATGTCAAACATGCATTCATATCACTCATGCACAATCTTAGATTTCCAAAAACAGCACCAGAAAAGACAACAGTAATGAGGGATTTCCATTTTTAGTCAGGTCCACATTGCATAAATGTGACCTACTTCTTACAGTTCTACTACAAAGATGAATGTGTGCTAATTAAATTTCTAATTTCTAATCTCTGTAGTATTGTACTTCTATTCACCCATAAACTATTCTTACAAGTTGCACTGATTAATTTTAATTTTGCTCTTCTTTCTGTAAGAGCTATTTTCCTTAGCTCTCCTGAGATCAGCTGGATGCTGATTGGGTTCTGGATTGCAGGTTTTCCTGCATAACAGGATACATTGTGCCACCACATTGTCATGGTGTCTTTGTGTCCATATTGATTGTGACACCTGGAGATGCTATGTGGGAGGTGAAAGAAAACAAGAGAAACTACTCAAGTCTGGACCTCGGTGTCGCCATTGCTAGTTATGGCAATGTCTGCTATATCTCTGTGATTTCTCATTTGATGTGTTAATGCCATGCTGATTATTGTGAGAGGCTTACAGTATTTGTTCAGCCACTAAAATTACACTGGAGCATGGATTACACTGATGCTACACAAGCACAAATAACCTTGGCTAATTGCAGAAAATTACCCATATGATTGATTCAGTCATATTCGACTGGTATAAGAATAAAAAGAAAGCTAGGGAAAAAAGGGAATGGCAGAATACAATATCATCTGCATCACTGAAAGAAATATATGAGAAAGGAATAAAATGATGGAAATTTAGACAGGGAAGAACCAGTATGCTGTTATATTGTTATATTATTGATCAATCAGTGACTCATTAGGTGCTGCTTACCCTGAGCTAGAGTTTTCCGTAAACTACTGAAGCTAACATGAAACTTTGCACATTAATTTTCTCTTTAGGTACTCGAGGGTGAGGTGGGCCCATTCGCTAGTGTCAAACTGCCCATCATTTTTACACCGACCATCCCAGGAGAAACTAAGCTAGATATTAAGATCACATTTTCGCAACCCAACTGTGAAGCGGTAAGGAGCATTGCAGATTGAGTAAACTTTTTGTCGTATGGTCCCAACTGTGAACTGAACATACTTTTTAAAAAATCTAGTTAGTGGTGTCAGCCCACGGAGTGGCTGAGAGTGTTCCTGTGTGGGTGACCAAGCCGAGCATGGACCTAAAGATCTGCATATATGATCGTCTTTACCAAGACAGCATTGAAGTGCAAAGCAGGTGGGACAGAAATCTTATATTTTTGGTGCCATACTATATAAAATCCCCATGAAACCCTTTTATCGTAAACATTTTCTTGTATTGTGTGTTTGAAGTTGACTGAAGCTTGCACCGATCAGCCATAACAATAAAGTCACCTGCCTAATATTGGGTAGGCCCATCATGTGTCACTAAAACTCCATCATCTCCACCATCAAGGTTCCACAAAAACGTTTAAAGGAGTGCTATGGTCAAAAGTCACAAAAGTCAAGTCAAAAACCTTTCTCATGTTCCCCAAACCATTCCTAGATGATTTTGCAGTGTGACAGGGTGCATTATCCTGATAAAAGAGGCCACTGTCATCAGGGAATACTTAGTCTGCAACAGTTTTTGTAGCTGTTTAGGTATGTGTCAAAGTACAGTAGCATCCACATGAATGCCAGAATTGAGGGTTTTTCAGCAGAACATTGTCCAGAGACCATTTTCAAGACCATGCTTCCTTCCCATAGTAGATCCTGGAGCAATCTCTTGCCCGGGTGAATGAGACACGCACCCAGCCATCCATGTTATGTAGAGGGAAACTTTATCCATCAAACCAGGCCACCTTCTTCCATTGCTTCATGGTCCAGTTCTGACGTTCAACAGTTGACGTTCAGCATGGCCACTCTGATCAGTCTGTGGCTACACTGCCCCATAAGCTGTGATGCAGTGCAGTGTGTGTTCTGACATGTTCCTATTATAGCCAGAAATAAATTTTTCAGAAAATTGTGCTACAGCAGCTCTTCTGTGGGTCTTGACCCAAACAGATTAACATTTGCTTCCCATGTGGATTAATAAGCTTTGAATACACCAGTTCATCAATTGGTCTTCCGCAGTGCCCCTGGCATGCAGTGGTTAGTACCTTCTAAAAGTTGTCCAAGGAAGGACAAGCAACCAAGCTTTTTATCCATCACAATGTGGCCCTGTTTAAAGCCTCTCAGAAACAAATGCTTGCCCATTTTTCCTGCTTCTAGCATATCAACTTCAAAAACTGACTATTCACTGGCTGTCTAACATATCATACCTTTTGACAGATGTCAATATAAGGTGATAATCAATGTTATTCACTTCATTTTGTCAGAGCTTTTTGTGTCATGGCTGATAGGAGTATATTTATAAGAATTCAGCGATTACAACTTTTAAAACTTGCAGTGTCCACGATGTTTTATGTATATTTTGACCATGTACAGTACAAACTAAATCACAGTTTATTTACATTTATCTCATTTGGCTGATTCTTTTATCCATAGTGACCTACAGTTATGCATTAAACACGTTAGCAGCATAATGAGCATGACCATCGATTTTACATACTGTAGGCTAGGACAACATAGCCTCAAACAAAATTATTATAAAATTTTGTAATTACAAAAGGCTTTCAACCTTGATTTAAACTACCAGTTTGGACACGCCTTCCAGTCTAATGGTTTATTTGAATTATTTTCTACATTGTGGAACAGTTGAGTTTGAGAACGGAAGCATTCATGTACTATAGGCTCTATTCTGGGTTTTTAATTCCTGATTTTCCTGAGGCTGATATTTCCAAATCAACTCATCTCTGCCCCAGAGATAAGACTTTTTCTCTTTCCTGGGATAGTCCATTTTCAATATAGTGTTTGAAGGATTTCGCAACTGCTATTGAAGATACTATATGTTCTTGCAATTATACTGATGTACTCACCCCCATGTCGTAAAGTTATGGTGGACTGTTGTTTCTCTGTACTTGGTTACATAATTCCATATGTAGGTTTTGTAAGTCTTCCATATCCTTTTACAATGTAGAAACAAAAAAAACAACTACAGTGAAATGGAATATATGTCCGAACACAGCCTTCCAATACAGCAGGTGTGTTTCCCATTGCCGGCAAGGCATACACAGAAGACGTAATCTAATTAACAAAGGTTTGGCAACGTTCAGCAAAATTTCAGCACATCTATTTCTCATAAGCCACCCAAAAGACCTGAATCTAGCTTAAAAGAATCATGGTGGATACCGAGTTTGTTTATTAATTTTTTTACTTGACCAAAATGGCAACCCCATTAACTGTTCTGCCTGACGCTCCTCCACGATTCATGGGGCAGCAACATTTTTTTTTCAATAAGTCTTGTTAGTACTTGTTTCAGTTCTTGTTTTTTAAACGCTAAAATAGTGTAATTTAACATTGTGCAATATAAAAACTGTTGTTAATGAAAATTAGTAGATCACGAAATGCCAGTGTTGTATACAGTGGTTGAGTAGTTTTAAATTCTTCCCACTATGCAAAGAAAATAAACCATGGAGTTGCGGTTGAATCCCAAATAACGTTGAATCCCAAATAACGTAAAAATGGAAAGCTAGTGTGCTATGTAACATGTAGAATCCCTTGTTCCCTTGTTATATTTGTGCTTTTCCGTATTCATACCCAGAAAATAGGGGGGAAAATGAGTTGCTACAGGTTTAGAAAACCTTGTAAACATCAGAAAAGGAGAGCGAAAGAGGGGGATATTTACACATTTTTACCATGACTTTTGGGCAACAATGGGCAAATACCATTTTTTACCAAGTTTTGCAGAACATTTGAGGGCAAGTACTTAGGAAAGATTTGGAAAATCTTAATTTTAATGGAGTAGTATTTTACCTAGGGGATCTCTACTTTCACTCAAGTACAGGATTTGTTTACTTCATCCACCCCTGCCAAATGCTGGTGCTCTCCTCTCTAGGGCACACATCCAAAACTCGATCACAGCATGATATTGACTGTGTGAGGAAAATACATTCAACTAGCCAGCTCGTGGTAAACACATATTTAGGTAGACTGACCTTTTTAAAAAAAAATCTAAACCTTTGTTAATCTTGCTAATTATTTATCTAAGATCCCCCCTGAAGGTGCAAAATGTTTGTTTAACATACATGTTCAAATATGTTAAAAGCAGTCCAAGTGCAGAAGGCAAGCTCTGTATGAATACTGGTGTAAATTCTCGCATGTAGTAATAAAGGTAACAAGCGATTCATGTCAGATGTAAAATAAAAACTCATCACAAAATGCTGTTTAAAACAGAGGTAAGCCTTGGTCAGTCATCCATAATTAAAATTATCCAGGTGAATTCAGCTTTGCTGGTGTTTATTTGCTATTTTGTCAGTTGAAATCAGGCTCATCTGCCATATGGAAACAGGGACGAGGAGGATTTTAAAATCTAGAAACCTGTCACTATCGCCATGAATCAAGAGTCTGTAGGACTCCTTGCAGAAAATTCCTCATCAGCTTAAAATACAACAGATATGTTCTTTCCATAAAAATATTGCCATTATTTTTTTTACATTATTGTGTTTTAAATATTCAGTATATTTATGGAAGATTCACACAGGAAATGAAAAAAAATTATAATAAAAAAATCCTTTTATTGTTATGTATCTTACACAACTGGTGACTAATGCCCAGTGTCTACTGTGTGTTATTTATAGTCTTACTGTAGGTAGTTATGTGGGTGAGCGTGTTTTGTGCATGTTTGCCTCTGTGTGTGTGTGTGTGTGTGTGTGTGTGTGTATGTGTGTGTGTGTGTGTGTGTGTGTGTGTGTGTGTGTGTGTGTGTGTGTGTGTGAGTGAGAATGTGCATGTCCACCTCTGAACAAAGCCCACCCTCATCATTGATTCACTTCACAACACCCATGTGATGTGTGTTTACTCGCAGGAATCAGTGCTAAAAAAGGAATCAGTGCTCTCACTAAAACAGGTTTGCGTGAGGTGTGTGAGACTCTACACGTGAATCACGTGATTAAAGCAATCGAATTCGCGCGAAAGGAATCAGCTGAACTCAAACACTCTGAGTGAAAACGTTGACATGGTTCTCAGTGCTTTCTGAAAGCGGCTTAGAACAAACCCTTCATCTCGTCATCTCTGCCTAGCATAACAGGCATTTCTTACTGACAACCCCTCCCACACACACAAACAAATACTCACACACACACGTACACACCCTCCATCTTTCACGCAGTTACACACACCCACACAAATGTACACTGCACAAGCATAAACCCACATCCACAAACACAGCCCACTTCTCCCAGTTGACACACACACAAACCCATGAGCTTGGAGCAATCCTTGGGTTCATTTCTTTTTTCTTTTTTCTTTTTTCCTATTTTCTTGCTCCTTTTTCTTGCCCTCCCTCTATGAGCTGTGCACTCCTTTTGATATTGGTCCGCAGGATTCTTAATATAGATATACTGTGTGTGCGTGTGTGTATGTGTTTGAGTAAAAGAAAATCCTCCAAGTTTTCCCCTCAGTGCTGCATATTTACTAAAAGTGGGTTGACAGCAGCAGCTTTTTAGACTGTACTACGTCAGTGCAAATGTGGAATACAGTAAAAAAAAAAAAAAAAAAAGAATAATATTGTTGGACTTTTGGCAGTGTGTAATAGAGCCAGGGTATACAGACAAACACACTTACAGACTGTATATACTAAGAATATTCAGAGATTTATAGCAGTTCATCATATGGACCTATTAAGCATTGAAAGTAACAGTGCTGCAAGAGCATAGAGGGAGTTTCTTTGCTCCATCCAGGAACAAAGAATAACACAGATCACATCTCCAGTAAATTGTATAATTGTATATACTGTATGTGTATATATATATACATATTCAATGCTGTTTAAATGCTGATCACATTCTGTTTATGTAATGTGTTAATAATTCAAGGTTAAATAAGTTTTTTTATTGCAAAAATATTTTTAAAGGTGCAAAAAACATATGTCTGTATATACAGTATTCCCCTGTACTGTATATGCATACAGATAATTATAGAATAAGAAAATAAAGACATAAATGAAGCGCTCGTGATGACTATACAGCCATAGTTGGACTGTTTTCGTTTTATTCCCTGCTGCCTTGTATTTAAATATTTAAATTTTGAAGGAATTTAATAATACTTTATAATGCGCCGATAATTATTGTATTCTTCATGATATTTACAGTGATATTTTTATATGTTAGAATATATTTCTTGTGCAGGTTTTGCCTAAAATTCTGATCAGACATTTGCGGTGTTTAGTTGTTTATTGGATGAGCCTTACTTTATTGGGAACCCTTAGGACAACATAGAGATGAGATGATTTATAGAGAAAACAATGGCTAGCATGGATTTGTCCAATTAGGCTTAAAGTTTAAAACGCCTGTCAACACATTTTCATAATTAGCTTCTTGTTGTTGCCTCTAGCTTCTGTGGCAAATTTAGCACCAGCTTTGAAGGGAAAAGGGACGTTCTGTTTTATTTTCCACTGAAGAGATTAACCTGCCTGGTTCAGGTTAGGTGGGAATATATACAGTATATATACAGCACAAAATATATACAGCACAAACACTCACTGGCACCTTTAATAGGAACACTTAGATTTGGGATTAATAGTCTCAAACTATTATGTTAAAATTATTTTGGTCATATCAGTGTTTTTTTTGTTGTTGTTGTTTTTGCATGATTTTGCAAAACGCCATGAATACACCTCATGCATGAGGTGTTTTTCCCACAATGTAGAAATCAGTCTGCAGTTTTGTTTGTGGCATATGCTATGCAATTTAGTATCAAGAATATGTCGGTAGAGTTTTAATTAAAAATTATAGCAAACTTATGTTTTGAATGTGTTTTTGTAGTAAGTCACTCATAGGAAATTAGATTACATTAGATTAGACAAATTAGACAAGAAAAAAGTGTTATGTTGCACACAAATCAATTTCAATAAAACATATTAAAGATTATGACACCACAAAAACTTCAGTTTACAATGTGTCATCAGCATAATCTCTATTCCTTCACCAACTTCAGCTTCAGAGTGTCCGTGAAGGGAGAGCTGTATTTGTATCATCTGAATGCAGTCATAACAGAGAAAATTAATTTAGTTTTTTTAAGATTCGTAAGAATCTTTTTAAGAGACGAAAATAGACATGCATGGTTTTATGATAGAATGTTTCAGCCAAAATGTTTTACATTTTTAATCATGTACTGTAAGATTTGGCTTTTAATACATTATTAATATTATGTTGACATTAGAGCCTATAAGAGCAACTTGCTGACGCACAGAATGAGAGAGGGGCTGATCTCAGCAGAACTTCCAACTGAAAAAAGATGTTATTTCAAAAGGGGAATTTCACAATTCCTGGCTGTTTTTTTCTGGCACAGTCCTCTTCTTTAAAATTTCTTTGGAATCTTCTGGCATGCTTAAATATGGATAGATTCCAATCTGAAAATAAGGGAACAAAATAATAGTCATGATAATGACAACATATTTTAGGGCATACAGTTGTGCTCAAATTTTGCATACCCTAAAAGAAAATGTTAAATTATTTGGAAAATATGACCGATAATGTAAACGATTCTTTTTTCTTATTAAAGGATGGTGGTCATGTGAAATCATTAATTATCAGATAGTAATTTCACTCCTTTTTAAAACATGATAATCTCAAAAAAACAATTTGAAAATGCCCTTCAGTACTGGTCAAAGTCTGATAAAGAGGTGTAAAATAAGAGGTTCTGTTGATACTAAGCCACGGTCAGCTAGACCAAGAAAGATTTCACCATAGAAGAATTGTTTGGGATGCAAAGAAAAACCCCACAAATAACCTGAGAACTAAAGAGAAATACAGGCTGCATGATCCAGTTGCCAGGGGAAAGCCATTAATTTGCCCATTCCACAAAAAGGCCTGCTTGCTGTACCCCAGCCAGCCCCTAGACAAGTCTTACAGCTTATGAAGCAGAGTCATATAGAGTGATGAGACCAAAATTCATTTTTATAGTTACAACCATAAATGCTACGTTTATGGTAAAATGTACACCATCTCCACTGTAAAGCATGGTGGTGGAATTCGTGGTGGTGGAAGCATGGTTTTGGGGCTGTGTGAGCTCCAGTGGCACAGGGATGTTAGTCAAATTTGATGACAAGATGAATTCAGCATGTTATCAGAAAATATTGCCAGACAATTTGCATTCTACAGCAAAAAAGCTGTGCATGGGATGTTCTTGGATGTTCCAGCATGTAAAAGATCCAAAGCACAAAGCCAAGTTGAACTTCCAGTGGCTACAGCAGAAAAATGTGAAGGTTCTGGAGTGGCCATCACAGTCTCCTGATCAGTCTCAATATCATTGATCAACTTTGGGGAGATCTTAAACGTATAGTTCATGCAAGACAGCAGGAGCTGGAGGCATTTTGCCAAGAAGATTGGGCTGCTATACTACCTGAGAGAATTAAGGACCTCATGCATTCAATACAATTCAATACAATCATGCCGTACAATATATTGTAATAACACACTTATTACAAAAGACTGCATGCAATTATATATTAAAAACTAAAGGTATACAAACCTTGTTTTTTGAGATTATTTCTTTTTTTTTATTGTCATGTTTTGTTAGATGATTGTCTCATTCTCTTAGCCTTACATATGAACCTGAGTCCTATAAGAAATAAAATAAATGTGTTTTGCCTTCTCACTCATGTTTTCTTTAAAAAAAAAAAAAAGGTACACATCTTGCAAATTCTTCCAAGGTATGCAAACGTTTGAGCACAATTGTATATTTTATCATGCAGCTACAGTATGGGTTTTTATAGCAGATACTGTATATGCTTTTGCATATCTGTATATATTTTTATTAACTTTTGATTTTGGTTTGATTGTTGACTGATGGTTTGATTTTGTTGTTTTGTAGTACTTTTCAATTAATTAAACGCAATATATTTTTGCCCTTTAGAAGAATAAAACAAATAGACAAAGAATGACCGGTATGATTAGAAAGGTATGCTGATGGAAGAAAAGTTGCTGAAGCACGTAAAATGTTCAAAGCTGTGCACAAATTGTGTGTGTGTGTGTGTGTGTGTGTGTGCGTGTGCGTGTGTGGTGTGTGTGTGTGTGTGTGTGTGTGTGCGTGTGTGTGTGATTGCATTATATAGAGTCTGTAATTAGCTGGGAACAAGCTGCGAGAATTATGCTACATTAACTTAACTCAGAAGTGGGACCTTAAAATATTTTCAAGCTTTTTGTGTTCGAGATACAAAAATGTTTCCATAAAAGCATGTGTTTTGGTTGCAACAAGAAGGCTTACATTAGTGATCACTAGTTTAATTAACTGTATGGTCAGTGTTCTATAGCAAAAAATTCCTATAATCCTAAATCCTGAAGTGATATATATTAAAGGCTGGACTACTGCAACTCACTCCTGGCAGGTCTGCCACTGTCCACCATTTGTCCTCTACAGCTGATCCAGAATGCAGGTACACATTTAGTTTTTCAACATTCCCAAGTTCTCCCACACCACCCCACTTCTCTGCTAACTTCACTGGCTTCCTTTAGCTGCCCGCATCAAATTTAAAACCCTGGTGCTTAAAATGGCCCAGCACCCACTTACCTCTCAGCTCTAATCACACCTCGCACTGCACCACGTTCCCTCCGATCCTCCAGCACTGCTTGGAAGACGTTCATCTAGACTCCTTTGTGCTCTGGAACCTACTGTGCTGTAGGTGGTGGAATGAACTTCCACTGGACGTCCGTACAGCTGAGTCTTCGGCAATCTTTAAATGACGATTTTAGACGCATCTGTTTCTTCAGTACTTGGGCTTATCATACCAAGTCCCCATCAAGCACCATGATGAAACTGGCTTTCATGAAGACCTTCCCAGGAAAGCAAGACAAAACCTACCTCTGCTGCAGAGGAGAAGTTTATGTTTAGGATTTATGTTTCGTTTAGAATTAGAGCCATTTATAAAGTCTTTGCAGATCATGAGTAACAGACACATCTCAAAATGAACCGTTTAAAGCATTTTATTGGATATTTTGGACGCCTTCAGCATTGCTTTACAATGTCGAAAGAAATAAAAATCAGGAAAAAAATCAGGAGTTAGAAAGTGGTCCCAAACTTTTGAGCGGTTGTGTTAATTTAAAATTATTTTATTTTCGGCCAAATGCCAAAACAAACCTTATCACCGTTCTCAAATTCATAGACTTGATTGTATATGCTGATTGTATATTTATGCGTGTGTGTGTGTGTGTGTGTGTGTGTGTGTATAACTCTGGTAAGTTTCTGAGTAGGAAATGGAGTTTGTTGGCCCATTTTCTTTGCCTTTTTCCTGTCAGAGGTGAGAAATTGCAAGCCAATCAAAGGAAGTATTAAAATTAGAGCAAGACAAACCGCAGAGTGTGTGCTGCTGAGGGTGAAACTATAGATGCGGCATGCTAGAACGAAATTGTATGTGACAGTAAGTGTTTAAGCCAACTGGGGTACTGCAGTGACTGAAACATCTCAGGAGTAGCTCTGTGACTAGGGCGTAGTGTACCATTAAAGTTTTCCATTTATATCCATGGACTGCCGCTGCCCTTGCCTGTGGCACAAGCACATCTGTTGAGTTTTCTACTATGTAGGTCACTTTACTGAAGGCTTGAAAATTATAGTAAGTGCTGACAGCATAGTGCAATGTCAGGGAATTTCTGGCACCTCATTAAAATATCCCATCTCTTCTTCCCTTGAGAAACTACTGAGCTTGAAGGACACTGTACAAGTACTTATTTACATAGTCATAACACAAACACATAGAAAATATGCTATTTGAATAGTTATCAATGCTGATCTACAGTATGTATACAACAACAACAAACTGAGCCAGTTGCTCTCCCTAATTACAAGATTGCAAACTGTACTTGGAGTCTGAACTGACTTATTTAGACCTCATCTACTTGAGTAATATCACAACCATTTACATAAGCTAGGAAATAACAAAAACATCTGGTGACGGTGAGTCAGTCATCTGTTGGCATGGTTCCATTGGAAAACATTCCTGCCATAGAGCCCATTTATATTCCTCAATCTAAAAGCTTTTTGCCGCAAAGTGGATTTCTCATAACATTTGGGTCACCTCAAAAATGGTGAGAAAATGGAACACTGTACATCATGTGAGGCTGGTAATGTCTGTTCAGGTGGATCGTGTGTACTCTGGTTTGAGCTATTCATATTACTGTATGGTTTGCTGGGAAAAAGTGTATGTTTTTTAAAAGTGAAGCGTATGTACTGTAATGCATGTGTTATAGCTTTTACACAAAAACACAGCACAGCTGCTGGACTTTATACAAATAAACAGAGGTACTGAATGGTGTTTAGGAAAAGTGGCTTATCTAAAGTACTCTCAGAACTAATGGACTAAAACTCATTGTGCCACCTAGGATACTTGTTGTTATAATAGTACTAATAATAGGATTGATGCATGTGCTTTGTTTTTAAATGAACAGCCAGATTGTTCCCTAAATCTCTCATACGTGGACATGTAGAGGATGTCCCAAAATCAATTCAAATCAGTCCATTTACGTATGAGTGTTTCTGTATTCCAGGGCCAGCACAGCACTCAGATTGACATTCGAAGTGTGTAAGGAGCTGAAGAATCACCTGGACATCCTGCCTAAAACTGGTTATGTTCAGGCAAAGTCCAACTTTCGAGCCCAGCTCAAATTCCTGCCCAGGTAACCACAAAGCAGCAACAGATCAACAAAAAAACATCCTGTATTATTGATTGATGAACTGCCCACTGTGAGACTCTCAGTGGTGAGAAGGTGGACTAGAAAAGTTACAAGGAACTGAAATTAAGTTAACAACAGAATAGTGTCTGTTGGACCATTGCAAACTGCTAGAACAGTTTCAGTTCACCTTGGCATAGATGCTGCAGATGTATTGTTCTGAAGGGATAAAGCATATTCTACCCTAAAATAGTGGTGATGATGATGATGATGATGGTGGAGATTGCTGCCTAACTCATCTATCCAGAACCTCCCATTTATAGATAGTTTAGTTGAGATGCGGTTAATGTGAAGATAACAAGATCATTATATCATTTTTATACTCATCAAACCAATCAGTGAGTCTTCGTGACATTGGGACTGACCACTTCCATTAGGATAGAAACGTTTAAAAATAGCCTCAAATTAGTCAGTTAGATTAAACTTATATTTATTGTTTTAGATTTAAACTGTATGATTTCTTTTTGGGTTTATTGTTGAAGCATATTGCTAGCTAAGAAAGCTTTAGTGTCCAGTCGCATGGCTTTTCACAACTAATCTTAATAGCACATTTGGTCAGATGTCAGCTTTAGACTTACTGTAGTTAATCAGAGGCTTTATTATACCATTTAGTAAACCATGCCACATATTACTACTGGGACAGATTTCAGGTTAGCCTAATTCAAAACACTAATTCAAAATGATGAGTAAAAGAGCCTGGAGAAAGGAGTTATTTCTACTGGAAAGCAGTAAAAAAAAAAAAAACATGAATTTGTTCCCCAAACACAAAACTCTCCATAATCTCTTTGTAAAGTGTGTTTTCAGTGATCCCCCAACTGCTCTCTAAACCCCTAAAACTCGGGTATGCACAGCTCCTTTCTCAAGAGAAACTAGTCAGTATACAGTAGCTGTAAGCAACTGTTCGTCTCATAGTTACATAGCATTAAATAATGTATCAGCAGAGAGTATACAAGATGTGTTTGTCTTGAAACACAAGATGCTCCGCTCCTACTTTTGTTTAGTAGCAAACTCAATTTAATATTAATAAACGTTAAAGGACTGCTCTATGAATGTTCCCTCCTTGTGAGATATGTCATGGACTGTAATTTAAAGATGAAGAATAGGAAGTGTATAATAAAGTTTTTTTTTTTAAACATATAGGCATCATTTTCACTTCACTTCATTTAACACGGTTTCATACACATTTCCTGAAAATGAACAAATATACAGTAGGTGATTTAAATAGATTCAATAGAAAAGTAATGAGCACTGAACTACATATAAGCCTTAACTCTGCCTTTTGAAGACTTTTGTCTTTAAGCTGGTTCCAGGGACTGGGATTAGGCAGTAGTTTTTTTTTTAATAATGCAATAAAGGAAATGGAATTATACTGATCATTTGGAATTTAGCGTGGGGTGCTTTCATATCAGAAGCCAAAACTGTGCTACAAGCCTGTTTTTTTTCCGACAGATGGGCCATGTGACACCCCGCAAGGCTTTTCCGCAGCACCACGCCAAGCTAATTCAGGAGTGACGCTCCCACCGAGACTCCATTAACCGAGAACAAGCGATTCCTTAAATAAATTGGTGCTAGTGTGGGATTGATAACACCAGTGTCTCAGATGGTAGCATGGATGGGGTGAATGGCACATAGATCCTAGACTGGGGACACCTAAATTTAGTTTAGATCATTAAATCAGTTTAGCATAACGGAAAACATACTATGGTTTATAATACTGTACATTTATTGGATTTGATTTAGTCTTTATTTCGCCACTAATAAGATGGGCATTGGGTATATTGTTGGTGTACAGAGGGTTTAATATCTATTTCATCTGTAAAAGGGCTATAAAGTTCATAGTGTTTTTTATTTTGTATTTTAAAATTTTAAATTTTTTTTTTTACAGTGGTATACATATATAATAAAGCGACCCTGTTTGAGCAGAAGGTTTTTCAGCTCATTTGGTTTTATTTGGGAGGAGAGTCTGAAACATGAGAGGCAGAGCCCTAGTTTCCACTTAACGCTTTAGCTAAATGTGCAGGATTACACCAGGCTTTAATGCTTGGGTGTGTTTGGATAATACTGTACTGTTAAATGCTGGATTTCGAATGAGAAAAGAACTGAGTTTTATTAGCCTTGCTCATAGCCCTGCTCATTATAAATGAAGGTTTTGCATGATTAAAGAGGAATTCAGAACATTTAAGATCAGCTATTTAACGACCAGCAAAAAAGAAATAGAAAATTCCAAGGGAAAAACTGCCCAATTTTTTCATGGAGCTCTGGCTACACAGAGAAAAGCAGTAATCTCCTGTTTATACGAAGCATTTAGAAGAGTACAGTAGCATGTATGAACCAATACAATATCTTTACACTGTTTCTATATAAGGAATAGAGACTTGTATCTATTTTAACTATGTTGTAAAATATAGCTTATTGCTCACATGTTATACCTATGTTTCTATTTTTCACAAAAACAACAACAAAAAAATCTAATTAAGCATTTTAACCTGTTTTTATGTTTGGCCTTTAGCAGCTTTTGTACTCCACAGGGTGTTTAATTTAGACATATTATCACTGAGCGGAGCTTATTGTATTACATAATCTGACATTTGACTGCGTGTCCCTCTCTGAATCCCACTCCGCTGCGCCTTACACCCACAATCACCATGGTTACCATGCTCTCACATGGTAGAGCCTTTGGACTACGTGGAACTACTAATGCATCTCTGGTTTTGCTCTATTTATTTCTCTCTCCCTCGCTCTCTGTACAGTCCTGTCTTTCACACTGTCTCTCTCTTTCTCTCTCTCTCGCTCTCTCTCCCTCCCTCCCGCTTAGCTTTGATATCTGCTACAGATCATCGTGTCCACTTTATAAAATTGGTTAATATTCCTGCATGGCTGGTGTTTAGCTCTTTTTGGTGAAAACAGAAAGCAGAAAATCTCAGACATATACATTAGTATTTTAGTATTTTTTTCAAGAATAGAAATATAGCAAAAATGTACAGATATGAAGTTTAAAGAATGACTCTGTTGACTAGGCAAGTCTAACTTTAATTCTGGTCATATCAGCAGTACATTTACACAAATACTATGTTTATTTTTGTCCTGTCTTTCATGTCTCTTTGATAGATGTAGCCTGCCAGAGGACGCCAAGTCCTTCTTTGACCAGGACACGGGAGTCCTGGAGGTACCTCTGAATATACAGGTGGCTGATCAGGTAGGGGCAAATAGTCAAAAATAGATCATGGCTGCCTTCTCTCTCTCTCTTTCTTTCAAGATAGAGTTTACCTTGGTGTATTGCTTTAAGACAAGATGCTATAAATATTTCTGTATGCATTGCTTTTTATAGCACTGCTTATTTAATAGCTGTGTATTGAGTAATAGAGCAGAATCAGTAAGAATGCAGGATTGGCTTCCATAATCCCTCGACCTGGATTCGGGTTAACTTTCCCTTTCCAAAAAAAGCCCCCCCTCCACCACACCATCCATGGCGAACAGGATCTAACATCATCCGCTTGTCCTATCACCCACTCAGATTCAGCTTCCAAGCCAGGACTCATGCTGTGCTCAAACCTGTGTTTCTGACCAAAACATTGGCCATGGCAAATCCTCAAAACCATACACACACACACACACACAAATACACAGATACACAGACACATACACACTTGGTGAGGATCTTCTAGGACCTTATAAGGAGCCCCTTCTCTTTGTGAGCCAAATTCCTGGGTGATTCTCAGGACATTTGACACGATTCTATTCTATTCTATACTATATGTTCCAACTGGGTTGAGATCTAGTGGCTGTAAAAGCCGTACCATATGATTACATCATCCTCTTCAAACGGTTCACTGAGAGCTCCGTGCCCTGTGGGCAGAGGCGGAGTCATCCTGAAAGAGGACACGCCCATCAGCATAGAACTATTCGATCATAGAATGTCATCGCAGATAGAACAACTTATTGATTTGCATTGATTCTTGATTTGTCACTCATATGTTTGTTACAATTCCTACCTTCTTGTCCTTCTGACTTCTGATCAGCACACAGCTTCTCACTCTCACACTCTCACACTCTCACCTTGCCTCCCTCCTTTTCTTTCAATCTATAAATAAGTGCCATTATGTAAACAAGGTAGGTAAAGCAGAAGCCAAAGAAAATTTACTGTCACATCTGTTTTATCTGAGAATAATATATCACACTGAAATATTTACATGGGGCGTTCAGGTCAAACTGGGACTTTTGATTGTGCAGAATAAAAGAACACAGTTGTGAGAAAGGAAAAAAAAAACTTTATTTCTTATATATATAATCCCCTGCTACACTAATGCCCCATTTTGCACCATTCAAATGTTTTACTGCGGCTTAGAGTCTCATCACCGTACTGTGCTTGAAGCCTTCTGCAAATGTCAATCGGTTTTACTTGCAGGAAATTTCATCATACATCCCAGTTTGACTTGAGCACCCTTCGGAGATTTAATAGTAAATATTAAATGATTCTGTATATATTCAGTGTTGAATTAATCTATGGACATCTCCTAATTTTACTTTTCTAATGAGCAGTCTAATATTTGGAGGAATCGATAAAATAATAAGGCTAATAAGATCAATTCCCAATAGGTAAAGCCTGTTCTCTTCACTGTCCATGCGATTGTGACCACTTCTGATTTGAAGTTTGACCATACCAAGGTGGATTTTGGCCACTGCACCGTTTTCGAGTCTGTTCAGACCACCGTATGTCTCACCAACCTCTCTTTATTGCCACAGGACTTTGGTTTTGTGGGCATTCCCAAGGTAATTATGGAGTACTAATCAAATATACCAGTATTTGTACTTGTATACAAAAATATATAATAAATAAAAGTCTGTAAACAAAAAAGACAATTATGATGATTATGATGGTTATGTGTACTGGTTCTGATATGCATCAAGTGTGCTGCTGTTTTATTAGAGCACACTGGAAATAGGACTACACTCATTTTCACTGATAGACCAGCCTGAAGGCATTACTAATGTGAAGCGTTTTACGCAGTCTCTATTTCTGGCTCTCTGAAATCACACACTGCAAACACTTTTTGAGGAAATATGTTCCAGCTGTCACATATCCATTTGTAAGCAACTGATGACATTTTACAACAAAAGGGACAGACATTTATTATATATAAAATATGTACCCTAGTGTAATAGAAATGTCCCACTGTATATTGTGTCAATAGTATTCTGTATAATAGATATTTAGGGTCATATTAATAGTGGAGTTAGGCACAAGTACTGAGGAGATAATAAAGAAATCAACAATATTGCTATTCAGACCACAAACCAACTACAGACTTTTGTGATACTCAGGCATCAAGAGGTGTGTGCAGGGTGGTACAGCATTGGCAGAACCTCTTATACACATCAACGTAGGGAACAAACACATCTAGGCTAGTAAAATAGGTCATGATCTAAGAATACTTTAAATCACTAAATAAATACTTTTTTTATATATATTTATTTTGGCAAAAACTTGAATATCCAATCTTTATAACTATTGAATTACTCATTAATTAATGAATTAAATCAATTGACAAGGATGAGATTGCTGGAGATACTGCTCTCAAACATAAACTAAGGAACTGCTTTTATTTAGTGAGCTGAAACTGTAGCAGATGTGTGCTTGGTAAAATTATCCTTTAAACAGTGGGCACATTTTCTACTCTCGGGAGCACAGTGAATGAAACATCCTGCAGGCTCATAATTTTGTACATAGTAGATTGGATCAAGTGCTATTTTATAAGCATCCAAATAATGCGGATGGAAGCTGTAACACATTTGCGGTCTATAATGTGCTTACAGTTGAGACTATTCATATAGCAACATTATACTAGACTCCTGTTTGATGATTATTTCAATCTTTTTTTTTTTTTATTCATATTCTTAGTAGTATTTTGTTTTGTAATTTGTCATTGACGGTTATAGTTTTTAGAAGTAGTTAAAGGGTTAAAGCCAAAACCTTCAGCTACAGCTACAGCAGAAGGGGTAGCTCAGTGGTTAAGGCATTGGACTACAGTTCAGAAGATCCCAGGTTCAAACCCCACAACCACCAAGTTGC
>JAQMYL010000039.1:21599183-21609656 GCA_030014365.1 Clarias pachynema | reverse complement strand
TGGCTAGTGACTCCGGAAATCCACTAGCCACATTGGCCAGTGAGCAAAAAAGTTAATGTCATGCCCTGGTTTGTACACACGCTTTGAGTGGCTGTTGCGACTGGAATCCTGTACAGATGATTTCTCCTGTTCTGGTAAGTTGGATCAACTTGGTGTCTTTGAGTAAGGAAGTCACCACAAACTAAGACTGGACTTGTTTGGACGCTTGTAATGATGTATGAGACACCTCATGGACTTAAACATGCCCCTTTCATTGTCAAAATCCAGTTTGAAGACCTAACATTTTATTTATTTTTTTAAAATGTTTTTTAGGTAAGATGCAGAATCAATTAAAATATTTTACTTTTTATTTTGGCTTGTGTAGGAAATTGACCAGTTCCTAAACACCGAAACCAGCCCCAGTAGACCTTTCTTACAACGCCCAGTAAAAATCCTGTAGCAGGAAGTTCTCTTTTTTTTCTTTTTCTTTTTTTGTTGCTTGTGCATGTGTTTCCTGTTAACTATTTTTCAAGCAGTTGCTTCCATGTTCTCTCTCTCTCTCTCTCTCTCTCGTCCCCAGTGTTCCATATGTATCAGTGTATTAGGCATGTAGATAGGTGTTTAAGCTAACAAGCGAAGGTGGTGATAGATTGTCAGGGTCTAAAAATAACATTTGGATACCAGATCAAAAAATGTACAAGTTATTCAGGGGGTTAAACAGCTGTAGTTGGTTGAACATCTTTTCGAGGTTAAAGGCGTATGGCGTTAATGTGGGACAGTTGTGAATTGTAATAAGCCTAATTCGGCCACACGTCCACCCTGACGTCAAACAGTCTTTCGACACCAAGCGCAGTTTTAGTTGATTTTGTATTATTTGGTAGTTTTTGGATTGATTTTAATCCCAGTGCTCTGGGTGTTTATCACCACTGATGAACGTAGATAGTTTCTGCTAGTGTCTTGTTTCTGCAGCTGTATGGTGGAGTAATGTCCTGGAGAAACCTTTCAAAGTAAGGAGCTGACTCTGCAACCAGGTTTTTATAAGTTGAAAATTACCGGAATATCTGCTTTGATTCTTATGTGAGAGATTTTTTTTTTTTGATTGGTTGTAGAAAATCACATCACATGTGAATAAATGCATTTAAAACAAGGGACTGAAAGATTTCAAAGCACCTCATATTCAACACTAAACCACATCTGATCATTTTGTGCATTAATCGCATTACTAGTAAGAAGTAGCTGGTCTTGGGGTCTTCTACAGTCCATGTACTCTCTCACACTGTATTAGTTTAGCTTGTGCAGATAGCCATAGGGCTTTTAGCTCAGTTAGGTTAGATAGCACTAGTCCTCACTGACAGCTGATATGAAAAGTTGTCCATACAAACAGTAAAATTCTAATTGTATTGGTTGAGCTGACTTGTTTGACTTGTTTAGTAGAAACCAATAGTTTTCTTTGACCTTTCCAGTTACATTTGCTGATTTGACTGAAGCTTTTACACAGTTAGGACATGATGCAATTGAGCAGTTGAGAGTCTTGGCATAGGCATCCAACAATGCAGCTGTGTGGTTCTAGGATCTAAGCTCACAACCTTCTAGTTTGTAGACCAAAGCCCACCCCGAGTCCAAAAAGCTGCTGATGGTGCAACTGTTCAAGACAGCCTAATTGTAACTTAAAAACAAACTATGTTCAAAACACAAAAGAAAAACGCATGATCAGTAAAATAATATAAACATCAAGACAGTAAGCAGTGTATTGTTTGTTGTTTCAGGGTCAGTGCCTAACCAGAATGAGAAAATGAAGCAATTTCATATGGTTGGTCATCCGTTCCTGTTTCTTCCGTTTGATAATAAGATCAGAACAAAGTCGAGGCGTGTACAGTTCTTGGACTTTATACAATATGTGACTCTTCAGTCTACACCTTCAGTAGTACTAACCTTTCCCTTTCACTGAGTGGTTTGCATAAAAC
The DNA here is from genome assembly GCA_030014365.1 of Clarias pachynema. Taxonomy (NCBI): domain Eukaryota; kingdom Metazoa; phylum Chordata; class Actinopteri; order Siluriformes; family Clariidae; genus Clarias; species Clarias pachynema. Next base: position 21,607,713 of record JAQMYL010000039.1, on the reverse strand, counting down.
TGTCCTCACTTTTCATGAGTTGCTAGTCACCGTGTAAACTCTACGGTGCGGTTTTGAATATCCAAACTTTATGGCAGTGACAGAGGACTTTGCATACCGTGGGGTAAACCTGTTGCAATTTTTGCATGCCCTGCCGCAGGAGTTTTTTGACTAAAGGCTTGGCTTTCTGTTTACGTTCCTAGGCCTGAGTGACAGGAAGATAAATACACATGCTTGTTGCCAAGACTCCAACCCCCCCCCCCCTGTTATTTTACTTTTCTGAGTTTAGAAGAAGAAGCACTAATTCCAAAACCAGGACAGTTCTTGTGTGGAAATAAAATTATTTGCTTTGAGTCATGTGAACTTTTGCTCAGTAGCACCTCTAAAATGTTTAGCGCTGTGTGTGTGTATAAACTTGTCATTATTTCTTTAATAATTACTTTAAACTTAAACTTAAAGAAGCTAAACGTGGGATTCAAGGACCAACTATATGTATAATTTTTTTCTGTTGTAGTGTCAAAAAGGTTCTGTTAGGATTCTGTAATTATTTTCTGTTAAACACGATCTACACTACAGTGGTAGAGGTGCTGCGTGCGGAAGAGTCTTTAACATTTTTAATCTTTGGCGGTGTTGGCATTTTAAGTGAGTCTCTCAGGGCCAGAGTACAGACAACACGAGCGTTATCCAGAGGAACCAGTTTAGCTGGAGGCATCAACACACGGGCAGTGGAATGACTAGTGAGTTCACTCTTTCTTTTTTTTTTTTTTCCTTTTCCCTTTTTATGCTTGAGCACTTGTTTAGCAGCAAGGCAAACATACCTATAGGCAGCTTGAGCAAACTTTCTCCAAGAGATACCAGGTAATGCAGTGTGTTCATAATTAAGTGTAGCGAAGACGAACCTTACACAACAACAGGACTTTCCATTATATTTCTTGCAAGTTTTCGTGTCATGTTTTTTTTTAGTTTTCAACACAATGCCAAAATATTCTTCCTTATTAATTGTACAATCCATTGGTTCTTTTAAAATCTTTATCAGCGACTAGGACGAAGATGCTTGTGTCGTATTGCTGCCATCTCTTCCTGCGCTTCGTGTGACCTAAATATACTCTCCGTGGCACTTGTTCCAACTTACTCCTTAGATATTAAGGTCTATTAATAATTTCCATGTCAAAAGTTCACTTGGTAAATGAAGTCTTAAACTTAAAAACGACCCTGTTTATATTTGGAGGAGGATGCATTGCGGTAGCCAACTCTCTCTCCCTTTCTTCCCAAGGTCTTTTGATTCTGTTAGACCACAGTATGAATTACTGGATGTGAGCTTGAAAGGGAGGGGCACAAACAGATGAATACGCTTTATATTTATCGTAGATTGTGATGGTATTGATGTTGTTGAGAACAAGATAAAAAGGTTGGAACAGAGGAATCATTGTTGGGTAGCAGACACAAGACTGATCAAGTACACTAAAGGAAGGTCACATGAACATGTACGTACACACACAAACCATACATATACCATGTATATACATACACACGTTTACAGACACTGACTATTTCATTAGGTGCTGCTGAGCCCATTTGCCTTCAGAATTGCCTTAATTCTTTATGCCATAGATTCAATAAGGTGCTAGGAAACATTCCTTAGAGATTTTGGTCCATATTGGCATGATGGCATAATACAGTTATTGCTGATTATAATTGGCTGTAAATGCGTGATTTAAATCTCCCATTCCACCACGTCACAAAGGTGTACACTATTTGATTGAGATCTGGTGACTGTCGAGGCCTTTTGAGTACAGTGAACTCATTGTCATGCTCAGAAAACCAGTTTGAGATTATTAAAGCTTTGACATGCGTTATCCTGTCGTCAAGGAATTGACACGATCTGCAAGTGTGCCAAGAAAATATCCCCACACCATTACACCACCAGCCTGAACCATTGAAGGCATGATGGATGGATCCATGCTCTGGTGTTCACGCCAAATTTTGACCCTACCATCTGAATGTTGCAGCAGAAATCAGGACTCATTGGACCAGGCAACGCTTTCTCTTGTCCAATATTGGTGAGCCCATTCGAATTGTAGCGTTAGTTTCCAGTCCTTAGCTGACTGGAGTGTCACTCAGTGTGGTCGTCTCGTGCTGTCGCCCATCTACTTCAAGATTTGACATGTTTGGTCTGAGATGCTTTACAGCATACCTCTGTTGTAACAAGATGTTATTTGAGTTACTGTTTCCTTTTTATCAGCTCAAACCAGTCCGGCCATGCTCCTCTGACCTTTGGCATTAACAAGGCATTTTTGCCCAAAGAACTGCCAATCCCTGGATATTTTCTCTTTTTCTTACCATTATCTGTAAAACCTAGAGATGATTGATGGTGGAAATCCCAGTAGATCAACAGTTTCAGAAATACTTTGACCAGCTCGCCTGGGACCAACAATCGTGCCATGTTCGCAGTCCCTTAAATCACCTTTCTTCCCCATTCTTATGCTCGGTTTGAATTTCAGCAGATTGGGTTGTTCATGTATACATGCCTACATGCACTGAGTTTCTTCTGTGTGGTTGGTTGATTTAGATCTTTGTTTTAACGAGAAATTGAACAGGTGTAGCTAGTGAGGTGTTTGTTAGGGGTCTCTGTACGTGTAAGGTTCAGGTGGCGGTACTGGGTTTCCATTGCCCAAATAACCTTCACAAAACGTCTACATCTTTCAACAATGCACCAGTTCTGTAAATCCCCATTTAATTTGGAGGAAATAGATGAAGATGAATAGCTGGTCAGTCTTGTGGCCACAGGATGCAGGACATTTTTGTTTTTCTTTTTCTTCCTTTCCTTTCCAGATACTACCCATTGTGTTCTTTGCTCCTGTTTTAGCAATTCAAGGCACACATCTTGTATGTATTGGTACGGTGTGGTAAGTTTCTTCATCTCAATTACGAGCAGCGTGAAGTCTACACACACACACTGTCCATTTTTGGTTTGCTCCAATAGCCCACTTAGCACTGAGCTGTCCTGGTTACTCAAAATTGGACACCGAGCTATTAATTTGTATGAGCTTAGTCTTGTAGTGTTAGGCACAAGGACTAGGGTCAGATGCAGAATTGAGTTCAGTACTGTTCGATACTAAACAAGATTTCGGCACAAAAACACACACTTGATAGATATCCATGAGATACCCGTTTCATCAGCATGAACATGTTCAGTTTCATGAAATTGAAACAACTGACTATGAAATTAAAGCACAGATTCATTGCTCTCAAGTCATGTGTTAGCAGGTTGTGTTGATCGGTCGAGACTAACCAGCTTTTTGTCTGATCATAAATGTTTTCCCCATTATTAACTCAAACGTAATACTTAAATGACTGTATAGCACTTCCATTTATAGCCCATTACTATGTGACCCCAAGCTGTGCTGTTATGAAGCTAAAAATAGTGTTCCAAGTACGGAGTAAAATTGTGGTTAGCAGAGGGGGGATACCTCGCATCACATGGACTGTTAAACAGCATCAGTTCATCATTTAAGGATATGTTTTTCTTCATGTTTAACACCATTCTTGGTGTTGAACACTGATATTGTATCTGTCTCATAAAGAAATAATCTGACTCCTTATAACTCATCAATATAAAAAAGTTTGTTTATGTAATTTGAGAGAGCTCTTCGCCATAGAGACAAGTCACCGTCCAGTAGAGGTCAGAAATTGTCAATCTGAAGCTTAGACAAATTGCTGATGTTATGTATTTTGTATTGGAATGGTTTTCTTTTTGAATTTCTTCTTGCAGGTTTCCCCCCCACTTGTCTGACTACTACTCATCAGCAACGTAAGCAGATTGTGGACTTCTTGCACTCTTCTTTTCCACTTGCCACTTTTGTGCGTATTGGCAATCCTGTAATGCGTCCTGGCATTGGGCAGAATTCACGATTGACAGATAACCTTAGCTTTATGTACCTTTAGTTGTTTACTTTGTAGTATTGCCACTTTCAGTGCACTTTGTGAAACTCTACTGAACACGGTTGCCTATCCGTGGATATAAAGCTTTGCCCATGCACAGGGCGGTGGTGTTAACCACTACATCTCTGAAAGAGGAAGTAGAGAGAATGTAAATGGTAAAAAGTAAAGTTGTCCCAGTGCTCATGGTTACACATAATCTTGGCTCCTGTGAAAAGACGAGCTCGGATTGATTCTAGGAATGGCCAAAATTTCAGTTCGGAAAAGCACAAGCAATGCAGTGTGACCTCAAATTCCCAGCCCTCTTCAGTCTTTATGATGCGTTGATTTTAAAAAGCAGCAGTTGAAAGAAATCAGTAATTCTTGGTTATAAAAGGCACATGACTGGTATAATTACGATAGCAATCCACAGAGATCACACCATGTACACGGTATCGATTCAATTAGTATTGTGATTCAGTAAGTATCACGTTTTTGTAGTTGTCCAAATATTCAATATTTTTTTCCTTCAGATTTTGTTACAATTTTAAACAAACTTGCAAATAATTTGCTCCTTTCACACAGGATGCTGTGCACCCAGCTGATGTATGATGAATGGTTTACTAAGACGGTCTGTAGGATTATATAACACCGCCAAACTTTTAACTCCTCAAATGCAAACATATAATGTATTAATTAAATAAAAAAAATAAGATAAAACCAAAATCTTTTTTTCTTTTTTTGTGCCACAAAAAAGAATTGGGATACGTAAGTGAATCAGTTCCCCAACATCTCTACTGGCACAGTTGGTACAGTATATCTTTAAATCGGTGTATAGATTGGTTTATAAGCTCGTCCGGTGATTTTGCTCATAGCTGATACTTAACAGTACTTCTTTTCATCGTTCTTAAATTAACGATACGTCTGCCCTGCATTCTGAAGTTGGTTGCATATCAATTGGAGGCTTTTAAATTAGACTTGTCATATTTTGTTGAGGCCTAAGGTTTACATGAGTAGGTTTTACATGAAAATCTGATTGCTTTGTTTTTCGTTTTGTGAACTCGCTTGCCTAGCCCTCTCTGCTTATTCAATACAGGCGTTTTTGAAAACACCTCCGGCTATATGAATGTGTGAAAAATGATTTGGGAAGTAGACAAATGAGCACACCATGACACGAGTGAATAATAATAATAATAGAGCAAAATGAACTTAAACTGCGGTCATATTATCAAATACGAAATTACAGACTGCGCTGTCTACCTGGTCAGCAACAATGATAACTGGAATCCTAACATGTTCATATCAAATGCAAAACCGTAGTAGACATACTTCACATGTTTCAGGTTTATTGATGGTAGAGGCCATCATTCGGTACAGTTCCAGATCCTCTCAGTGTGGTTAATAATACCTGGTAGAAATTGCTGTGCTGCTTCCTGGACTACATGGAATGATGATGCGTAGGAAAAACAAAAGGCTTCTCTGGAGTGACTGCTGTGTTGAAGATGGTGTGGTGATGTCGAGACTCTCCTGTGCCAGGAAAGGGTCAAAAATGTCCAAGGGACAGCAGTCGGAACCACAAATGAAATTTGTTTTCCGTATCTTGACCTCAGTGAGTGTTTATGGCCAGGGCTGAGCTTAAGAACGATGCTGTTTGAATAAATGGTTATAGGATGGCAGATTTTCAGTAGATGGCGGTATACAAAACAGGGTCCTTTTTCGTGTTGTCGATGATTCAGCCAGTGGGTGGGAATTTGCTTTCCCACTGGTTTTTATAAAAGGTTAATGCACAAGCAATACAGCTGCTATAAAATGTTTTCACATGATGTGGATGTGCTTAGCGTAAGAGAAAAAGGGCTGAAAAGAGAGGAACGATAAGGGAAAAGATCAGCAAAACAGCAAGGCTTTTTAAGGAGTGGCCTCTAGCAACCATCGTATCCTCCATCAGCCATCTCCAGACTTGTGGTCCCAGCACTCTTTCTGACCCCTTGTGTTTCAATTATATTTACATGCATGAGCTCCTTTAAGCCCCTGGAGAAACAGGCCACACTGAGCTGGTCCTGCTGTCTGCCTCCTACGTCATGGAGAGAGAGAGAGAGAGAGATGGAGGGAGTCTAAGAATGAAGGAGCGAGTCCTGCGTGGTCCGAACCCATTTTTAAATCAAGGATGGTTGGAGGGAAATGGGGTGGGGGGGAGGGGGAGGAATTCAGCTGGCAGAGTGCTGTTAAATATTGCATGGTCTGTCTTGAGCACATGGTCTGGCTAAACGCACATGCTCACTGCAGCCATTTAGAGCATCTCGTGCAACCGGAATGTTCACTGCTCGCACTTATTCAACAGACGCACTAAATCCTTTCTAAGTGCATTATTACCTTGGGCTATATCCAGCAAAGAGCAGCGAAGAACGTTGTGCTTTGGGGGTTATGTGGATTAGCCATTGCAGTATTGTCCACCCATTCAGAATGATACTGAATGTTAAAAGAAAGTGAGAATGTTAAAAGACGTGTGATGTTTTTAAGGAGTTGCTTTCAGCCCTGAAAGGTGTGGTGCTGTTTCCCGGCTCTCAAACAGTCAGACTTGAAGAGCACCATTTCCCAGCCAAAGGCTATTCTGGTGTTACAAAGAACAGAGCACAAGCAGGACTGAAGAGTTTCACTTCCCCCCCCCCCCCCTTTTTCTGGCATCTGAGCTCAAAACACTGTCCATCTCCGATATAAAGTTTCATCCCAAACAAAATGGATGTCTTCTCATTTCATAACAAACTTAAGATTTGGAAAGGCTTTTTTTTTTTCCCCCTCAACTCTGTACGGGGGTGTATAACGTTTCTGTTTTGGTTCAGAACATAAACACGAGTCGTATGTGTACTGTAGTCCTGTGGCTCACTCCACCCTCCACTTCCTGTTTGTAGCTCGCACACTTTCAGCTGACATTGTGGTGGTGTGACGTCACTAGGTTGAAGTGTACAAGTACAAGGAGCACCAGATTCAAAATGTGGAGTTTTTCTAAACTAAAAACAAACGCAATTTCAGAGAAAGCTATTTTATATGATTACAAAATTTTAAGTCCTTTTTTAAAGTGCTTAACTGACTGACGTGAAAAAGTGGCTTGCTGTCATGTCATGTCATTTTTCCTCCCCCCCCACCCCCCTTTTTTTTTGTCATCTTCCAAAAACAGTAACTTTGCCTCAGGAAGAGCGAACACCATGGTTAGATTTTCCCCGCTATTAATGGCCAAGGCTTTTAGCAGGGTGCAGCATTTCTACTTCCTGCTCTGCAGTTGCAACACAAAAGCCCTCACGGCCTCACATCACTGTAAACGCCCTGCATGATGCATTTAAGCAGACTTCCTACTGTTGATCACAGTTGAATATTTATCCACCCTTCAGGATTTCATCCTTGCTCTTTTGCTTTGTAGATTTTTGGACATGTCTGGACTTTATCATGTCTACAGGAAGACTAAAAAAAAAAAAAAAAAAACTACACTGAAGGACCGATTGCTCACTTCACCTTGATTGCCTCAAAAAAAAAAAAAAAAAGAGAGGCTTGTCTTTGTAGCTTGTCTTTGCATCAGGTCGTTTTGGATGATAAGGAGTTAATCCCTTGGAGCCACCCATAAGCCTGTAGGGTAGAGAGAGAGAGAGTAGGGGGAGCATCTTAAATTATTAAGCCCCTGAAGCAGAATCGGGGCAGCATGTTTAATAGATGGCTCGGTGTGAGAAATGCTATGCTGTAAACTTTGAACTGGTCACCGAGTCTTCATGCATTAGCTTTTCATTTCATTTGGGCTTCTGATTTCAGAAGCATATGAGTACAGTAATATCTTATTGTTTTAGTAATGATTAAATAAAGCTATCACTGAGAAACTATTTCTGAAATCATCAACTCACTTATTTTGAGGCATGATGTAAGACTGATGTTGGGTAAGAAAAAGTACTTTATCACCTTAAGCAAGCAGCTCTGGTTGAGGTGATGGATCCGTGAATGCGTGCGTCTCTGAAGGTGACCACACCCCAGTCTCCTTCAGCATAGTCCTCATTAGAAAATCTGTGCTCCGTCTCATCCTCTTGTGTATGTGGTCCCATTAGGATAATCTCTCGGTTAGAGGTGAATAATGTGTTAAAATAGCACACTACCCGCTGTGATTTTTCTGAAACAGATTTTTTTTTTTTTACAGTTTCTTAGCATTTCTGTTATATATGTGTAGATACAGTTCTGGAGAACTACCACATTTAATGTTCTGAAATTGATTTATTGGACATGCAAACGCTTTTGAGGATATCTGTTCTCCCGTGAGAAATCCAACGCACCAGAGCTTTTAAGCCATTTATCTTGCAACACTAAGAAACCGAATATCCGCCCAAAGACAGACAAAAGATGCACAAATCTGTTTGTGCAAAACTTGCGAGGTTGTTGAAGTAGCGCTTAGTCTTAAAATTTGATTGGTACTTAATAAAATATGATAATGAAACATTCATTAAAATTTTTTTTGAAAAAAACACAAGATGGTTGTTGATCATTCTAGTGTGTGTATGTGTGTGTGTGTATATGTATGTGTGTGTGTGTGTGTGTGTGTGTGTGTATATATATATATATATATATATATATATATATATATCAGTGCCTTCAGTGAGAATCT
>JAQMYL010000039.1:21583923-21599083 GCA_030014365.1 Clarias pachynema | reverse complement strand
CACCTGAAATGGTTTCCAACAGTCTTGAAGGAGTTCCCAGAGGTGTTTAGCACTTGTTGGCCCCTTTGCCTTCACTCCTCGGTCCAGCTCACCCCAAACCATATCGATTGGGTTCAGGTCCGGTGACTGTGGAGATCTTTTTTTTGTTAAGTACGTAACTCCACATGTGTTCATTCATAGTTTTGATGCCTTCAGTGAGAATCTACCAAGAAAACACATTGACGGATAGATGAGAAGGTGTGTCCAAACTTTTGGCCTGTACTGTGTGTATATATATATATATATATATATATGATTGTAAAAGTTTTGGGGCGTTACAGGTGGATACAGAAGGGATGAGATGCACCGGAGTAAGGAACTTGGCCTTTTAAAATGCTTGGTGTAATGGAGGCACTTTCTGATTATGTAAACATGACCCTATTGTACGAATGTCATTCTGAACGCGTGTTCATTTGAAAAACAGTAGAAAATTTCTTACAGAACTGACCCACTGTACATGAAGTCCAGATCTGACATTGATTTTATACAGTGTTTTTGGATGGAAATTAGTAGCTCATGTTAGCACATTTGTTCATTTATACTAATGGAAATGTCCATGTCCTGTAGCTGAACAGGTACATTTGAGATGATTCTTGTTTTCCGCTCCTGTGAAATTCCCCCCTCGCCTCGTTTGACTTGTAGAAATGTACTTGCAGTATGTAATACTACAACTGTGGATTTTATGTAACATTCAACAGGAGCGCCATCTTGGTATCAATAGTGAAGGGATTTTATATATAAATATATATATATATTTTTTCTTTTCAGTCAGCCAGCTCTGTTAAGGCATCGCCCACCTCTCTTATGACCAGAAGGAAGTCTTTTATGGACCCGTTTCTTTCCTTCCTGCCTGCCTACAACAGAACAAGATGGAAATAAAAATCTCTCCAGAAGTTGTTAATTTAATCAGAGCTTTTTGGAGAAATAAATGAGTTCGACTCAGGTCTGGATGTCTTATGTTGTGTGTGTGTGTGTGTGTGTGTGTGTGTGTGTGTGTTTTGGAGGGGCATCATTGTGCTGAGATGACTGAGCCGATAGGCCTTGCTGGAAAATGTGAGGACCGCTTCCACCCTCTCAGCCGAGCCCATCCACCACCTGACTAAAAATAGTGCAGAGAAAAAGAGGAAGGGGAGAGAGAGGAGGGAGGCAGAGCTGAAGAGCTAGCTGCGGCTCACCTCCCTCCCCCCCTCGCTTTTCTCTTCTTCTCTCTTTCTCTAGTCTCGGCTCTTTCCTTACTGCTGTCGTTTTTCCTCTTCTCACTCTCATTTCTCTTTATTCCTGTACAAACAATGAACAAACTGGTTCATCATGAGGAGGACTGCCTAACAGTTGTCGATGCTCCATTTTTAGTCCTTCACTCGTTCTAGACTGCTGCAATGCGTGACAAGAAAATGAACAGGAGAAATCTTTAGTGAAATGTCCTTTTTAACCCTTCAACAGTCTAGAAAACCTCCAAAATGAGATTCCATGCTACCCATAATTTTTTGCTACTTAACGGCATGGAAAGACCGACAAGCTTGAGGAGTGTTTAATTATGTTTGTTGATTTATTTGATATTTGGCATATTTGTCTATGTAGTCTACGAGTATGCTACTCCAATGTTATAATACACGGATAATACATGTTATAATGCAAAATATTCTCCACTTACTGTTATAGATCATTTTATCCCTTTAGCATTTTTCAATCGGGTAGCTTGAATCGATAGACTCCGCTGCGCTCAGACTCAGTTTGCGCTACTGTTGCATTATTTGACAAGATATCAGCAGAAATTAACAGAACACAATAATTTTTTTTATGGGCTTCAGCTTACGATGCAGAGGAAGGCCATATTCAGGTCATGGAGACCTGCACGGGAAGGGGCTAACTAGTGCTAAACCATATTGCGCTTCTGAAGGGGGAAAGTGTATTAGTGATGTAGGCATGACACTTTTATCACCTGGATTATATCAGGTTTAAGTTGCATTGGTGAAACGAGAATGCGTTTAGTCTCTCTGGCCAATCAGCGTACGGGATTGGTAGTGTAATGAGGTTGGCTGTTTATTGGATACAGAGTCCATTCAGAAGGTCGTTGGCCACCAGACATACAGGATCTGTGGCTAAGCGTAAAAGGGGGCGAGGTAAGGTCTGGTTATGCAAGATTTATTTATTGTATTTATAGTCTATGTAGTGAGGGGAATTTATTATCTGGGGTGTTAAGTGTAACCAAAACCACTGCCAAGAGACAGAGAATAGTTTATCGCATGCAGCCAATATCTTTTGATTTCCACCTAGTCTTTTTTTGAAAACCTTTTTTTAAATTTTTTTAATTATATCTTAAGCTCCAGTCTAACACACTTTCAAGTAGGTGATGTTCATGTATTTATCGTTTTGTTTTTTTCTGTTACCACTGTGCAAGTAAAAGTGTTGGCATTAAGTGCGTTTGCACTTGGAATTGGGTCAGCAGAAGAGTCACTCCGTTTAGGATCATCAGCAGATTCTGTGTTAACCGGATTTGCGTAGACGAGCTGAATTAAGTGTCCCTGGATTACTGGTGTGACTTTGGAGAGAAGGGAAGGAGGACGGAGGCCAGAGCGTTGAAGAGCTTTCTCGTCCTGTCAGTGTTGTGCACTTTTTCCTTTTTCGACTGTCCATTGACTGGTCTTTACCAGTTTGTTTGAGTGGATTTTTTTTTCTATTAAACCATTGGGCCCCTTTTTTCCCCTTTATCTTAAGGGTATGTTATGAAATCAGTTAAGTGCCTTGCCAGACAATCAGAACGGATCAAGGCTCATTTTGTCCCTGGGGTGGGGGTGGGTGGGGGGGGGGTAATGGTCTCCAGGATACTGATATTTGCAAAATGGGACATTTCCCACACACGTTCTTGTAGCAGCAGTGGATCACTTTTTAAAATGAGCAAGAACCAGGCTTTGCCCTTCACGGCGCCGTATGCTGGAGAATTTCCCGACAGCGGCTACATGTAGCTTAAGACCATGGTTAAACTAGGCACATTTTAGCACGCTGAAGCTGTGAAGCCGGCTGAATTTGCTTTGGGATCTGTCGGTCTCGATTTGTAAATAGCTTTCTCTCTGCACCAGTGCCGAAATGGTGATCTTTAGCATGGGCTGCTGCAGAACCCTGTTGCTTAGTAACAGCTTCATGGGTTGGCAAGGACACACGCCAGGATAGAGAGAGGGAGAGAGCGTGCAAGCGCGTGCACACACACAGAAAAGTGTGCCATCCGTGGATCAGTTTTTTTAATCATTATTATTATTATTATTATTTTGGCACATTTTATTGCCTTTCCTTGTCCTGATGTCCGAGTTTAAAGCTGTGTGTTGGACTGCTGGTCCTCACCATGGACCTGTAAAACGTTACGTGCTCTTCACACAGCTCTGTTACATTTCTCCTGGTTGAATAGCTTGCTGAGATGATTTGGTTTGCGTTGCTGGAGGTTGGTTCGGGGCTTTGTATTAATCTTTTTACTGCGTTTCTGAGAATTGTCGACGTGTGCTCCATGTCTAGGGAGTCAGAATTCTTCCACAAAATGGTAAAACGGCTCACCTTGCTTAAACTAATTGAAATGACAAAGGATAGATTATGTTAAAAGGATTTGACTGGCTGTTCTCACTGACCACTGTATCTCTTGAAGCTTATGCTACAGGCTTAACCTCACCCTTTTGCCCTCTCTCTCTCTCTCTCTCTCTCTCTCTCTCTCTCAGATCAGTAAGTGACCCAGTGCGAGGCAGGAGTGAAACGTACCATTTAGAAGAGGAAAATGAGCGAACTCGACCAGCTACGTCAGGAGGCTGAGCAGCTGAAGAACCAGATCAGAGTGAGTTTCCACACTTGTCTGGGTTGCCATTAGAAATTTCTACAAGAGTATAGTCTGCATATATAAATACACATATAGGAAACCGGCCTGCTCACTTTGTGTGCGCGCTTTATAAAGTACAAATGAAACATGTCTAAGGCTAAATTTAAATAGTTGTCGTATTTAAGAATATCATACTTTATATAGTTTCAGTACGTAGGTGCTGTAGTTATTATTATTGTATGTATTATTGTGTTTCTTTAGCATTATTTCATTATATCTGATGTTGCCAATGTTTCACAAGATATGGTTGCGAATATAAGACTTAATTAGAGAAGGAAATGCTCCATGTTGTAAATTTACACTTATTGTTTGACAGTTGTTGTTTGCATGACATTATCCGCTAAACATTTCAGCGATTGTTATAGAAAACTGTAGTGTAAATAGCGTGGCCTCGTTAAATTTCCTACTGCACATATGAACTATGACAACTAAATCTAATGGCTTACTTGTTTTCCTTTTTTAGGATGCGAGGAAAGCATGTGCAGATGCCACCCTGTCTCAGGTGAGCCTTAAATCCCATAGCGTTGAAGCAGGACTGTTTAAGAAGATAACAGTTTATAATTAAAATGCTATCATGCCGTATTTGTGTCATGACCTGCCCGTATTTGCGTATTCCCGCAGATCACCGCCAACATCGACCCGGTTGGCCGAATTCAGATGCGCACCAGGCGGACACTGAGAGGTCACCTGGCTAAAATCTACGCCATGCACTGGGGCACCGACTCACGGTAAACTCACTCGAGCTGCGCGCCGAACGCCAGACTCATTTCATCGGACCGCAGATCTAGAATGTGGTTTATTTTCAATAATAGTCGCTGAGACTATTTAAACTAAATAAGACACAGTGAGGCGCAGAGTAAAGCAAGGCTAACCTGAGTATGAAAAGAACTGAAGAAGGGTTCTGGACAAACACAGGTGTAGAGATAATGGTGAAGTGTGTGCTCGCACTAGGGATCTTGTTGTACACACATGCACCCTGGTCTCTAGGAGGTTAATTGGGAGGCTGCAGGTGAAGTTGGACCCCAGAGACTCTCACAGTCTCTGCTTTGTCACGCTCCTTTGTTAGTCGTTGTGTGTGTTTGGATAAAATGGCCATCCACTGACACGCAAGCGTTAATTTTTGACTCGTGTTGATGTGCATTCAGTTCTGTGTATACTTCACACTGATCGAGATGAAAGTACTGATCTGACAGAGTAACATTTTTACCGTGAATGTGTTTCAGGACAGTTTAGCTAGGCGTGTATGTAGACGTAACCGAACATTAGTAATCTACTGCTGGAGAAGACTCTAATTCCACTCCTGGGTTCATTGGGTTTGGCTCGGGCAGCAGGATGATGCCACACAATCTCGACTAAGCGTCTTATTCTCCAACAACATTGATTGTAGCCTTACCACTGTACACAAAGACGTAGCAAGTTACCAATTCTCATTGTCTGGTATTTACACCTTTCTCTCGTCTGCGGAGGTATTTATATTAGTGTGTACTGTTTTATTGTTTTGCCTAGCCTGCCACATCCCTTCCTCCTCCTGTTTTGTACTGGTTTTCCCATGGGTAGGTGGAGTTCATCCAGTATCGTGGTGAATCATTGTGGAAAATTTGTCTCGACTCCCCCGATAGCCAAACGTTGTCATGGACGCATCATCCCCGCCTCTCCCATGTGGAAAATAAATTCCTGGACGTTTTGTTTATTCAAATAACTCAGAAGGAATTATGTATACTGACTATGTGGTAGTGTTGTCTCTGGAGGTGGGGTTCGATAATCATAGGAGGATGTAGTTAAACCGTACGGTGCTCAGGGAACGGCTAACTTTTGTATGCACACGAAAGGTTCAGAGGCCCCGGACACGTATGCAAATACGTGTAGGTAGGAATTCCTGACATGTGAATAATTTCAGTTCTTTTGAATTCAGTAGACCTCGTGTCAGTATTACCACGCATGCTTATTTAGAATGCCTACACAAAAAAAAAGAAAAAAATCGTCACTTGTTCATCTTTGTTTTTCACTCTGCAGGCTCCTTGTCAGTGCTTCCCAGGATGGTAAACTTATCATTTGGGACAGCTATACCACAAACAAGGTGAGCCTGATTTCCCCAAAGCCTGTTCCCATCTACTGTTTATTACTGACAAGCGTGTGTGTGTGGTGGGGGCCCTTTCAACTTTTTTATTCTGATTTTATGTCAAACATGACTGACCTGTTATCATGAGCAGCTTTATTTAAAAGCTCTTTTACGCTTTAAAGTTATTATATTTTGAATAAAATTCATCAAAACTATTTGTTGATTATTCGTGAGTCAACTATAAATAAATAGGTAGCTTGTGACTTGATGCACCAGAGTAAATACTAACGAATCTAACATTTATTCAATAGTTTCTCCAAGATTTCAGCCTTCGATGTTTGTGTAAATAAGAGCCAGAAATCCTTGTCATGTCCTCGATGTGATTGATGAATTGTACAGCTCCAAATTAAGCAGCATGAATGACATGAGCAATGTCCTATTACAGGTGCATGCCATCCCACTGCGCTCCTCATGGGTTATGACGTGCGCATACGCACCATCCGGCAACTATGTGGCTTGCGGTGGCCTGGACAACATCTGCTCCATCTACAACCTGAAGACACGTGAGGGAAATGTTCGTGTGAGCCGTGAGCTGGCTGGCCATACAGGTGAGTGTGTGTGTATTTGTTGGGTTTCTAAGGTGGTAGTGATGTAGGTTTGAATTTTGTATTTTTAATTTTTTTCGTTCAGAGGGCTTCCCTGTCACTGGAGAAGTCCTGAGAGGTTTTATAATTCTTAATTCAGGTGGAGCTGGTGGAATGATTATGTATTGTGGGTCTTACAATACATAGCATTATGGCACGGCATACAGCATTATGTGTCGGTGCTCCTTTGTCCACTTGTCTAATTTTCCTGCCTTGTGTTTTTATACAGGTTACCTCTCCTGCTGTCGTTTCCTGGACGACAACCAGATTGTCACTAGTTCAGGTGACACCACCTGGTGAGTTTGGGGTAGTGCACCAGCGTGGCTGTTTTAGCCATTTGCATCAGACGCAGACACTTACATAGACTCACATGATGCTCAGACTTGGTGGACTGCTGTATGATGATGATTTAAACCCTAATATCTGATGATTTTATATATTTCACCCCTTTTTTCCCCCTGCTTAGTCATTTACTAGAGAAAATGGTGCATCATTCAGCAATTCCTCTCAATGATGCACCATTGTGTTAATAGAATTAACACAACCCCATGGCATGCTTGACTTCAGGATCAGGAGCAAATCGTCAAGTGACTGCAAAATAGTTTTTAGATCTAGGTTTAATTTACCTGTTGAACAAATGCTGTATTCTCTTCTCTTTTTGGTGTGTTACTCATCCCTTTTTGTTATGTTCGCAGTGCTCTCTGGGACATTGAGACGGGGCAGCAGACGACTACATTTGCAGGTCACACCGGGGATGTGATGTCTCTCTCTCTGGCTCCGGATGCACGCTTGTTTGTCTCTGGTGCTTGCGACGCCTCTGCTAAGCTTTGGGACATCAGAGAGGGCATGTGCAGACAGACCTTCACTGGCCATGAGTCCGACATCAACGCCATCTGTGTATGTATCACAAACATGCGCACATGCAGGGTCCAAAATGTCTCCCTGTCCATTATGGCTTACACTGAAAGCTCATGAATGTGATGTAGGAAACATTTATGATTCCATTTGAAACAGGGTTTGCACATGTTAAAGACATGTTAAAGGTCCTTGTGGGTTTCTGTCGGGTGCGTTTAGTTAAGGTCTTAAATCCAACCAGACGTCTGTCCAAAAAGATGTAAGAGAATCAGCTTTTATGAGGAATTTATTGCTCCCCTTTCGATGGCGTCACATTCAGCACTGAGTACAGCAGTGACCTCGTGACAGAATGAAGTTTGAGAGGTGCATGTCCAGGGCCATCTTTTACACTTAAGCAGACGGCTATGTAATATCTTATTTTCCATTGAGATAATGTATCTTGGCTTTTTAAAAAAATTTTCAGCTGAATCTCAATGAACCTAGAATTTTTCTTGCCCATTAATAATAATAATAAAAAAAATTCCAGTCTTCAACTGGAATTTGCTGACATGCTGCAAACTAGACAGTGAATGATGAAGTCATTGCATTGCTTCAGGAACGATGCTGCTAATGATGACTGTCCTAACATCTATTCCTAGCATACCGCTCTCTGACGCAGTGAAAGACTAAGTGATGTTAAATAAATATTTGATATTAAGCTGTGTCTGTAGTTTTGCTTTTGCTTGTTTTATGCACACCACCAAACTGCTGCCAATGAGCAAGTTATCAAAATGATCCGAAGGGTTCGCAGCAGAAATGTGAGCAGTCTGTATGTATTGATGGAAAAGAACGAGCTTCAGATTACGAACTGGTTCTACTCCTCACCTTTTACAGTCTAAAGTCAAATGATCAGATCATGGTTTATACTCCTTTTTCTTTTTAAAGCAGTGAATTGAAAAGGGGGCAAAAAAAAGTTAGCGCCATCTACTGTATATATAATTGTAATATACCGTATAAAATATGGAACTGGTCAGGATATTTTTCAGCATAGTGTTTGAAAATATGTTCAGCTGCATCATGCCTGTTTGTGCTCGAGCCACTGGTAGAGAGCAGGTACATACTTGCCGAGCACACTTTGCTTTTTGCCTCCTGGTGATGACTGTACACAATCTGCTTGTGTGTTATTAGCTCCCCCTGGTGGTGTCAAGCAGTTACATATTTAATCTAGTCAGTGGTGTTCAGTACTGATCCAAGTTTTGCCATCACTGGTCACACCCAGTTCTGTGTGTGTTGTGAGGCATTGTTTGATTTTGACCGTTTTGCCTCGAGCATAAAATAACGGTCCTAAAATCATGGCCTCTATTTACTAATCAGGGTGCCATTTTGTCAACATTTTGAGCAAGAAAATGCAGAAAAATACCCTGTATTTATGTTTTCTTTCTTTTTTCCCTTCTCCAGTTCTTCCCCAATGGGCATGCATTTGCCACAGGCTCGGATGACGCCACCTGCAGGCTATTCGACCTGCGTGCCGACCAGGAGCTGATGGTGTACTCTCACGACAACATCATCTGCGGCATTACCTCGGTGGCCTTCTCCAAAAGCGGCCGTCTGCTGCTCGCTGGCTATGACGACTTCAACTGCAACGTGTGGGACACCCTCAAAGCCGATCGTGCAGGTCAGTGCAAGGAGAGCGTGGTTCGGAGTAGGCCCACTAGGCCACACAAGGGGTTTCTCAAGGATGCGCAGGGAATGAAGAACGAGCAGGGAGTTTTATTTTCAGAAAGGATTTTAGACCCATTAGAAACCTTAATGGAGCTAATATTACAGGATTGAATCGAGATAAACAGAACATGGGTTGTAATAAAGGGTATACATGACATTCAGTACTTTAATGGGATTATGGTTGTATTCAGACCACAATCAATGTTGGAAATGGATGGAAATGCATTTACTGATGCTTATTAGATGCTGTCTATTGGAACACACACATTATTCTGATTTTTAAATGTACCATCTTCAGTGTTTCTTCTGCTAGTAAAATGAAGCGCTAAACTGCAGAATTTCACAAGTGCAGTACCTCCACCCTGTTAACCAACACCCTTAATCTTTCTCACCACATAGGAGCTATCAAAAGTATAACTCGCTGTATTAATTAACGCACTAAAGCGCCAGCAGTGTTCTGAAGCCATCGGCGCATCCTCTTTGTTTATTACGAGAGATTTTTATAGTTATCTCCAAACCCTCCAGGACATTTTCCTAGCTGTAAGTTGTATGTCACCCACGCCCATCCTTTTGTCTCCCCACTCAAGCAGCACATGAATAGTTTATTGCATTTGCATTGAGGGGCGCAGCACCACATCACCATCACCATGAATTATGTACAACATCAGAAAGCATGAAATGGAGATACTGTAGAAGCGCTTCCTCATACCCGCTGACCAAGGCTGAGTACCGACGCTGATGAGATCAGCTAATGTTGTATGTTTTATGATCGTTTATGATCAAAGCTAAGAGGTAATGTCTTGCAATGATCTCTGCTCTTCAATTACACATGGAGAACATGGAGTAATGGAGTGTTTAGTGCAGTGACGTGGTTGGGAACGCAAGCATCGTTTGCAGCGAAACTCTGCATGTCAGCGCAAATGTTGTTTAACTGGCATGGGTTTTTAACCGACTTCTTATCTGAACTGTGTTCTTGATTTCTAATTGGCACATAGACTCTGTTCTGAATATAACTACATTTTTGCAGGTGTCCTGGCGGGCCATGATAACCGTGTTAGCTGCTTGGGTGTTACTGATGATGGAATGGCAGTGGCCACAGGATCTTGGGACAGTTTCCTTAAGATCTGGAATTAAAGCCGCGAGGTAAGCGCTTATTTTCAATCCATATATTTTTTTTTTATTACTTTGTTTTTTATTTCCCATATTTGACTCTTCCTTTGAGAATGCAGCACACATCTCAAGAGTTCTCCAAAGTGTCTGCTAATGCTCCATCTGAAATTGTGTCAGATGATGTGTGTTTATTCCTCAAATTTCTTCAGTTTCACTCCTCCTCCAAACGCACAGAGTCAGTGTTTATGTAAATGAGCTGCTGCACTACAAGCAACAAGCCTGTGTTTCTCCTGCAGAGATCACATTAGGTGGGAAATCCAGTTTGTTTAGTTTAAAGGGAAAAAAACAAACAAACAAAAAGCACGCTTGAGACTCATTCAATTGTTTAAAGATGAGTGAAAAGTGAATTTTGCATCATAGGTGCCCTTTAATTATTGTTCATTCACTTGAGCAGAGGTGAGTTGCTGACATCTACAGTTTGGCCATGCGTATGCAGTATAGAAAACACCTCAACTGTTCTGCTTTCTCAGATATTCTACCAGTCACATTGAATGCAAATAAATTGTACCTTTTGGAAAAGGGGATTTATGAGAGGGGAAGTGATGCATGAAAGATGCACCTGTGCTTCTATACCTCTGGTATCAGTTCCTTTCAGCTTTTTCTTCATGACCTTGTGTCTCAATAAGAAACAAGTAGACGTTATTGTAGGTGCAGCTAATTAAGTGCTTGTATAAGTAATAAACTGAAGGTGCAAGGGTGTAGATATTTTAGTCGGATATATACCCACTTATGTTTGGGACATTTATAAGGCACTTGCAACCTGTTTTGAGGTTTTCCATTGTGTATTCTGACAAATAAAAGTTTTTTTTTTCTGTAGCACCCGATTTATGTGTATATTTGAGTTTTGATTCATTATTATATTGTTAGTGTTCAGTGATGTAAAAGCTAAAGCGCAATGAAGTGCTAAAGAAGACTAATCGTTAGCAGTTAGCCACTGGCCTATCCATCTTTAGCATATAAGAAACAGACAGCAGAGATGTAGCTCCATATCAGCCCTGTTTTAAATTTTATATTACTTAAACAGGTGAAATTCAGGATATCAGGGTGAAATAACGTTCTTAAATTTGCACACGATGGATCTGTTGCTACTGAAAGCCAATACATGCTGCAAGTAGCTGTATTAGCTTCACAGATGGGCAATTCAGCAAACAGGCTCAACAGACACTTACAGATTTAGGATCCACACCTGAGCTTTTTCACAAAACCAGCTCGGCACAGGAGCTCATTGAGAACACAGTTAGATGTTAAACTAATTAACATACACACACTCACTCAAATTCTCACACACACACACAGAGAGACAGAGGTTTCAGGTGAGATATAAATCAACTTTCTGGCGTCACAGAAACGAATAATCTGAAGAGTGGGATTTTTAAAACAGACAAAAGCAATCAAAAGGTTTTAAAGGAGCGGAAGTTTTTTCTCATCTTTTAAAAAACTATTAGACTTAAATTGATAAATATTAATAAATATTAAAATATTGAACTGTTTTGAAGGCTTTAAACTGATCATACGAATGAGAACAAATTCAGCCCTTTAAATTTGATGCATGCGTCTTTTACAAAACAGATCGTTTTTGTGAAAAATTACTGTTTCAAAAACCTTCTGCCTATTCAAGAAGCATTTTCAGTACTTACAAAAAGGTTTTTGTTGGGCTGTGTGAATCTGACCTAACCAAGCGAACAAATTAGAAAAACAAAAGATCAAATCCTTGAAATTTTACATCAATCTGCATATGGTCGATTTTTCTCAGAGGGAGTGCAAACATCATGGCAGTTATGGGAGGTATAACAGCACCACCTATTGGATGTTTTCTGATAATGCAGCCAGGTAGACTATTGTTTGGTCTGGAAAAGTCATCTTTAGCAGTCCACCAGCCGGATGTCAGTACCGATGTACAGGAAATAAATCAGTTGCTTATAAATGAAGGCATTTCTGCTGTAAAATCTCCATTGAGCCAAAATGTTTTGTACTTTATACACTGAGTAGTCTCATCCACTAGACTAAGGCAATCTCTCTTTCTCTGCCAGGGGTTTATTAGCAATCTTGGCACCTATTTTATTCTTCGCACCTCTCATCCTAACAACCTTGTGCTATATATTTGAGAATTCTAGGCTTTCCTCAGATGAAACATGTTTTTCTGGCATTTTATTCTAAATCACAAGTAACATTATTTTTCTGTAGTCTGATCATGCGAAGTTAACCTCAGTCATGGTTCGGACAGCAACATTCGCTCTTCACTTCTCTTATACTTGTATGCTGCAATAACCACTGATTAATTCAGTCAGTCATGTCTTTCAGGCTAAATTTCCCCCCAGTTCTGGTTAGCATTCGAACTATTTCCTGAGACATGAGTGTGATAAGTTTTACCCTGTTTTCTGCTGCTTTCCATGGCCTGTCAGTTCATACATTAATCTGCTTTTGAATTGATTATATACTGCTGCCATATAGTAATTGTGTATGCTCTGCTGCCCCCTGCTGGCCTAAAGGTATAGCATGACCTCAGGAAATGATACAGGAGTGGTGCAACTAGGTCAAAAACAGGAAAATGGTAGCAGCTCTGAAATGGAGCTTCCAGTAAACATGCTTTCACAATTGTGTGTGTGTGTGTGTGTGTGTGTGTGTGTGTGTGTGTGTGATTGAGAACAGCATATCTGGTCTGCCCAAGTTCCTTTAATCATTTCGCTCTTGCTTTTTTTCTTTTTTTTTTTTGCAGATGGCATCTGGACTCCAAAGTTGACTGGAAGACCATTCCAACCTAATGTTAAATTTTATTGCATATCCAATCTTCTTAAATACAAACCAACACAACTGACCCCGTTATCCGAGGAAAACAACAGGGCAAAAATGATTCTCCTTCCCATAAATAGAGCACAATTATTGCATTCAGTACATCACGTGGAAATCAGCGGGGTCGACATTATGTGGTGAGGGGAGGGGGGAGGGGCAAAAGTAACTGTGCATTCCTACCGGGACCATTTTCCAAGTGCTCATCACACTGCTAATGTAATCTAACAGAAAACAGGCAGCAGTCATTTTTTCCCCCCCTACATGACTTGACATGGGTTTTGTTTTTGTTTGTTTTGTTTCCTTACATCCCGTTTACATACGGTTAGTGTTTCAACTGAGGATCAAAAGCTCTTTTATCACTTAGTCTTTAAATATTTTAGAAACGAGTTCGTAGACGGAGGATAATGTTGACAATAATCGCGGGCGTTCTAATAATACAGCTTTGTCGTGTCCGAGACGAGGAGCGGTTTGAGCCTGACCTGTATATTTAGTCCCACAATCTGTTTTGTTTTTGTCTAGTCACAAGTCTTTGTTTGCACAGGAATAAAGCATTGCGTACATAGAATAATATTGAAAATGTTGACTAACCAAGCACATGCTGTTAAATGAATGCTGAAAGAAAAAAGGTCCACTTTTAAGTATATTTCCTTTTTTTTTTTCCTTCTTCTTTTTCTTTTTTTTTTTGCCTGATGGGGTTTGAGTAATGAAATGAAGATTAAGCAGTCATTTTAAAGTTTAATTTTCTCTTCTCAATGTCCTTTCGTTTTTCGGTTAAGCTTAGGTGTGGAGGGTGAGGGAGGGCGAGGGGCGGGAATCGAGGGGTTTCATGACGGAACACGAATTTCCATTTTCACCCGGTTTCAACACAGGTGCCCGTTCCGTGCTTGGAAAAACCAGTTACTTCTCTGTGAATGACATGTTGTAAAAAATCAATGTTTGAAAATAATGATATTGAAAAAAAAAAAAACTTTTTAAGTTAAAAATTAAAAAAAAAAAAACTTTTATTTTGGTTGTCTGCCATGAGTGAGTTAACTCTTAGAATCGCATGCTGTAGAATTGCTTAAAAAGAGGTGCATATGGAAAGTCCTTTGATGTTTTTCTTTACAAAAATAACCTGTTAAATAGATCATCACAACAATATTTATATTCTTTTTTTTTTTTTTTTTCCTTTTGCTACTCTGTGCATACATAATTCAATTAAACTCGCAAAAGCTATGCACTCGAGAAGCAAACACATTGATTGACCTGCTCTATCCATACCTTGAAGTTTCTAAAACACTCGTACACTGACCCTTTCTCTCTCTCTCACTCTCTCACACACACACACACACACACACACACGGAAACGCATACTCAAATGAGAACAAAAAATTTCATTCTTTCTGTAGCAAAATGAAAATTCCAGATGAGAAGAAAAGAATGCTAGAGACATTTTGTAACAAACAGGTTTTAATGTCCTTTAATAATAAAAAATAAAAAAAATCTTGCAGCATTCGAATGGCAGAAATTTTCTGTTGTTCCTTTCTGCGTGTAACGAGAGGCGCTCTTTCCTTAGCGGTAGTGGCATTTCTTCCATTCTGTTCTCCCTCTGCGACATTCTGTACAAAAAAAAAAAAGTGCTGTCGTTGTGCATTAGGCCTGGAGTCGGCAACTAAATAAATAAAGAAAATCTACAAAAAAAACAAGATTAAATCAATTCCTCTTTTCTCCCTCTCTTTCTGTCTGTCTCTCTTCATACAAATAACTGTAGAGCTCTGCACACCCCCACTGTATCCTCATCCATCTTTTGTATTTAATTTTAAATTCAGTGTACAACAGAAAGCTGGATGCAAGATAGAAACTATATTAAAATGTACTGTTATTTAAGATGTAATAAAGCAGTTTGAGATGACCTTTCAGTGTCTGTGCTGTTTATAAACACACTCGATCGTTAAGGAGGAAAATCCCACACAAATCAATAAAAAAAAAAATATATATATATTATTTGTAATTGCATTCCTAATTTTTTTTCAACATGAAGGACTAGTTTCACTTTGCATGTTCTAC
>JAQMYL010000039.1:21569243-21581420 GCA_030014365.1 Clarias pachynema | reverse complement strand
GGTAGAATAATTATAAAGGTCTTGACTAAAACAACATGCATGAGGAATCACAAAGGAGTTTTCATTTTCTGCAATGGTACTCGAACTAGTTAATTTTATCAGAAAGTAATGCTGTAATGTAACTGATTACCTTTTAAAGACAGTAATTTTGTAATGTAATTAGTTACTTTAAAAAGTAACGTCCCCCAACAATGCTAGACAGCTGGATAATAAACAAACACACACATAATCTACAAAACACTGAGAGTAAAACTTAACTGTGTACATAATGCAAACTAGTCAAGACAGGAAAATTAGCTGTGCCGTGAATAGTGAATGAGGAATGGTGTGGAAACTGGTGTGTGTGTGTGTGTGTACAGTGTGTTGTGTGCACATGGCCTTATTTGGCTTGTTGGCAACCCAACTTGAGGTTCTCAAAGTGTGCTCAGTCATCCCTGATGCGGTTACTTTGGCTCTGAACACGAATCCCTACGCCAATCTGATTAAAAGCCTTTTACCAGCATTGAGGTCATGTTCCAAAATGAAGGCATGTCTTAGTTTACTTTAGCAGTAGTGAGGAAACAAGACAGATGAGAGCAACAGGTAAAGTTATAGCAAGTGGGTTGGCCAATTACATTAATTTCTAATGCGTGTGACTGCATGACTCAGCAAAAGCACTGTTCTTACAGGGTTATATAGTTTGAAATCTTGGTAATGAGATAAAGGTACAGCGGTTGATTAATGCTTGTCACATTTTGGCTTTAAGCAATGATTTGTAACCAAAGACAAGTGATCCCCATGGCCTGCCAGGACACCTTCTGAGATTCTGCAATGCTCTGGATGATGAACAACATCTTTTTTGGGGGGATTGGGATACACTAAGGATGTTAAGGATGCAGTGTATGATTTTGATTTTCATCAAACCATTCAGTATTCTGACATCTTATGAATCAGGAAATATAATGGCACACGGTTCATAAATATATAAATAAATCAGAAATACACCGATAAGCCGAAAACAATTAACAGGTGAAGTGTGTAAGACTGACTGCCTCACTGCAATGTCAGTTGTCATGCAGTGGAATAAATTAGGCAACAAAAGTAAGGATCCGAGTGACTGAGGGCCTACGACTGGGTCAAAACATCTCCAAAACAGAGGTACAGTGGTTGGTACTTTGCAAAAGTATTGGAAGAGCAATCATAACTGGACCAGGGAGCAGTGGAAGAAGGTTCTACCCAGTGTGTATGGGTGTGTGTTGCCAACCTGGCGATGAGATGAGATGAGATGAGATGGGAAGAGAGCTTTCAGAGGCTACTGCTGGGAAACCTTATGTCCTGGCATTCATGTGGAAATGACTTTGACACGTACCAGTTACCTAAACACTGTTGCAGACCAAGTACGCCATTTAATGACAGTAGTAAATAGTAATGGCAGTGGTTTCCTTCAGCGATATAACGCACCCTGCTGCACCACAAAAACTGCTTAGGAATGGTTTATTGAATTCTCAGGCTCAGTCTGTTCCAGGATATAGAGGCTCCATGTCAAAACTTACAGGATTATTTCATTATAATGTCTCAGTTGCAGATACAACAGCACACCTTCACAGGTCTAGATGAGTCAGGGGTGTTTTGGTGGCACTAGGGGAACCTACACAATATGGGGCAGGTGGTTTTAATGAGTAAAGCAAACCACACCACAAAACAGATCAGAAGCAGGTGTTTCTTTGACCTGCAGCCTAGTGCAGCCTAGCAAAAAAAATTAAGAAGTAGGAAAAATTAAATTAAAATGTTAGAGCTGTTGAAGCTGCAGTAAACCACGTGTCTTTATTGCTCAGAATGAAGAACGAGTGGATTTTATTATGCATCGAAGTAGCATCTTTATCAATACAGTTTAAAAGTAACAATTTACCAAATTAAATGTTTTTTTTTTCTTTTTATCTCCAATAGCTTTTGGAAAAATGTCTAAGTTCATGTTGGATGCTTCTCGACATGGGTTGATTGCTTCATGAACGTTGATTTTTTTATGGATTCAGGCAAAAGAGTAAATTCAGACTTAGAATCAACCCAGTGTTAAAGAATAAAAACAGGCTAGTGACAGTAAACAATTGTAAAATCTCGTACACAAATGCTCTGTTGAATACTTTCACACTCTTTTTGACCTGACTGGCCACCTGCACTTTGGTGTATATTCTCTTGTATTGCAGACCTGCAGACTGCATCTTCGACCATAATGCCTCAATGAGCAATCTGGAGTAGGATATACGTCTTTAGAGGTTATTCAAAAGTTTTATTTGAAACAGTGGAGAGTAAATGTGGCCAGCTGTTTGAAACGTCAGCCAAATCCCTGAAAGTACAGAATTCTTATTTATGGTTAGTGACAAAAGCATCAGATTTTCCGACTGAATAAAAAAATTTAATGTGATCTTCAGTAAGCTTTATGTCACATTTAGCAGGAAAAAACAAGTTATAACTCTAATACAATTTAAATGACTTACAGCTGCTAAACATCCTTTTCTTTCTCTCCTTTCACCAATTTGTTTTCATGACCCTGACTTCTCTTGGTTATTTTTTGCTAGCCGTATCGTTGATGATCTTTTTCACAGTCTGAATGATGGCGTCACAGTCGATATTGAACAGTTTGAGTAGCTCTCTGGGTTTCCCGCTGCGTGGCACGTGAGATACGGCGAGGCGCTGCACGGTGAAGTCTTGTTCGTTCACCACTGCTGAACACACAGCCTCTCCCAGACCACCTGCGCAAGCACACAACGTAATCAACACCTGATCTTAAACAATTAAACATGTCCTCTAGAACCAGCACTAAAACAAACCGGGGAAAACGACAACAGAAGCTTGAACACATTTCATCATTTTAATATCTGTTATGCCTTTTTTTTAAAAATCTGACAAGGATACTACCAACAAATGAAAGTATGAAGTTTATATGATGAAAATCAAAAAAATTAAAATGGATATAAAACACACAAGAAAAAAAATATCATATTTAAATTTTTGTATAATTTATGAAAGAATGGTCTACATTCTACCAGAAGTCGTACCACTGTCATACAAGATGGGAATAAATACACTACTATGGTCACTACTGGCCTCCACGGTCCCTGGTTGGACTACAGAGGTCCCTAGATGGATGGATGGGTCTACATTCTATATCAAACTGATAAATAAAACCTGCTCCCTGAGCATTATTCATTTTTCAGCTCTCTTTTGTGTGAAATTATTGATATATTATTAGACTAATAGAAATGTTAATCATTTACTTTTATTAACCATTATGGTCATGAATTAGATAGTGAATGCCTAACTGCTTTTGCACAGTGAGCTTGTGCGACCCTGTTACTAGTTACTACAGAGGTGGGTAGTCAAGTTAGAGTAGATGTACTTCCAAATAATTACTCAAGTAGAAGTAAAAATGTTACTCAAGTAAGAGTAAAAAGGCATTCGGTGAAAAGACTATTCAAGTACCGAGTCACTGTTTTATCGTAATGTCCGATTCATTCTTTTTAGAAATTATATAATAATATAATATTATATAATTATAATAATTATATATGCCTACATTGCAGCATTCAATGAAACAGCCACACACTTACTACTAATAAACTTTCCGCGTCATGTTTCCTCAGGTTTGAAATCGAGTTTTTATATGATGAAGTGTCTCTCTGTTTTGGCAGACAGAGAAGACACCAGAGTGCGTGTAAGCGAAACATGCTTTGCATATGAGGCCAGGAGTGTTCATCCTCTTCTGTTGTAGCAAAGGAGACAGATGTCTCTGCTAATTTTATATTTTTATTACCTCTCTACCATGGCTGTAGATTTTTTCCCGCTATGCTGTCAGTTTGTGGTGGTCATGTGACTACATGGAGTCATGTGATTACTGTTGCGTCTGATAACAGTCATGCGGTAGATCCACCGGCTGCATGTGTAGAATAAATGGTTAGAAACCTAACCAGTCGAGTGTAGCCAAATGTAGCGGAGTAAGAATAGCGTTTCTTCTTCACAAATCTACTCAAGTAAAAGTAAAAGGTATGATGCAGTAAAACTCATAGAGGTTCTTTTTTTTCCCCCAAAAGGGTACTCAAGTAAATGTAATGGAATAAATGTAACTCGTTACTACCCACCTCTGTGCATGAAACACACACAAACTATAGCATCACTTAGGAACAAAATACTTGTTCATAAAAAAAAAATTTCTACTTTATGTATACACTAAAAGCCTGTACTGGTGTAACAATGAGGCACCTCTAACAGTGACTAAATCTTCACGGTCTCTTCCTCTGCTTCATTTTTGTACATACTTTCTTACTTATACTATATGTCCAAAAGTATGTGGACAACTGGCTATCAAATTACTGTTTTTTCCCTAAACTGTAGAAGAACAATAATTTCAAAGACTACATTTAACCACTTTCTTTCAATTTTAAAAATACATTTACAAATGCTTTATGAGGTAGTTTTGTCAGTGTAATTCTACAGGATATCCTTGACTTCTCTCACTCTCCTCCCTACTCCACTACTGTGACTTTAACTGCATATGCATAAAGCTTTTGGAGTATCTGTGTTAGTGTTTTACACTCACCTTCATAGTAGTGGTCCTCTACAGTGATGATGCGACCCTTTGTAGCCCGGGCATTTTCAATAATTGTCTTTGCATCCAAGGGTTTAATAGTGAATAAGTCAATCACTCGGATGTTAATACCCTCTGAAAAGACAAAATAATATGCTTATCAATGTCACTAATACATCACAGACCTTGAGTTAGCTTTAGGAGGGTTAGCTTTTGAGTTAGAATAACACTGGATACAAGGTATATCCCAGGAACACTAGGTAAAGTGTATCAAGTGTCGCAGTGTAAAAAAATACCAAAATCTATAATAATATTACCTAATCAATAGCTTCTATCTTTTAAATAATGACATTGTGATAACTGATACCAGTATTAGTGCCACAAGTGGGTATAAGAGGGTAAGGTTTATATCATCTCAAATTTAACCCCAAACATATACTTGCATCCTGATTCATTTTCATACTGTCAATGAGATTCCAATTGGCTTCTTCAGTGGCACTGATGTAGCCTCAAGACACTGCTACCAAGTCAGATAGCAGTGTTAACCACTGGACCTCTATTCCCCAACTTGAGGTTATCATCTAGTGTTAATTGCTGGGTAATGTGATCATAAATGATCTGGGTTTCTACAAAACAAAAAACTAAACAAAACCAAAAAAACCCTGTGTGATTTCCAATGAGAATGGGAGCCTGAACAACCACCATCCTGAGAAGACGCAAAAAAAAGTTACTTTTAGAGTAAAGCTACACTTGTGCATGAAATTTCGTGTGTTATGATAATCTTTTGTTAATGATTTAATATTAAATATTATTTAAAATGCTTCACAGACCAGTCACTGTATGTACGACTTTGTTTAAACAGCAATGAAATGCAATTTTGTTATTCAGAATTTAGTATATCGAACACTGCTCTTGTGCCAAATCTACACAAAAGATTTAATTACTAGAAATTGATTTTCACCATCAGTGAACAATTACATCCCTCACATTCCCTTCAAAGTAATGATAACTTTGGCCCTAACTGACATACAGTATCTAAAAATCCACAAAACAGTTTAATGTCTAAAGCCTCCCCTACAGATACACAATGAGACAACTTCTGTAAAGTTGACCCATTGTGTATCGGGAGGGGAATCTTTTAGACATTAAACTGTAATGTGGGTTTTCAGATACTGTATGTCAGGTAGGGCAAAAGTTATCACTACTTTTAAAAAACACTTAAAAATATAAAACATTACATATTATTATTGGTTATGTACGTCACTATATTGCACAATCCTGACTATATAGTAAGGCAAAAGGCAAAAACTGTCTAAGATGCTCAGGGTTTTAAGGGCTTCTACTGACATTAATACAGAATGTATGGATTTCATTATTGTTATGAAGACACAGGGTACATGTACTTCA
Organism: Clarias pachynema; assembly: GCA_030014365.1. Taxonomy (NCBI): domain Eukaryota; kingdom Metazoa; phylum Chordata; class Actinopteri; order Siluriformes; family Clariidae; genus Clarias; species Clarias pachynema. The sequence goes on along the minus strand of JAQMYL010000039.1, from coordinate 21,575,452 downwards.
TTTGCTGTAATTCTTCTTGATTTAACTAAAGAGTAAAATCTGTCTAATGGTAAGAAGAGCTATGTCATGCATCTAAATATTTACAGGTGCTGTATGCACAGTATTTGGCTCCTTTCTGCATTCTCTACCTTTCTTCAACTGTTCAGCTGCATCAAGAGCCTCATGCAGAGTTACAGCAGCTCCAATCACAGTGACATCATCATTCCTGGACTTGTGTACAACCTGCATGTGAACATCACAAAAACTTATAAACATCTTATTCAAAACAAATCTTTAATCTATTCAAGTCTAATATGCTGTATTCTGTCTGTAAATGTAGGATACGGTATAACAAGATATGAATACTTTATTTGTATTAAACAGATGATGTATTCTAAACAGAAAGAAGAGGTGCGTTTTTAGCACATAACTCTAGTTGAGATTGAGGAACTGAGATTGACATTGAGGAACTCTTAGAGGCAGTAAGTTCCAGTGTTTCCAGCAGTAAAGTTATAGTATTCATATTTAAAAAATATTTGCTTCAGGTTTAAATCTGAATACAGATACAGATGGTGTCTACATTTCACAATGGTAAATGTAGAAAAACCTACTATTAGACACAATGTTCAACTAATATATGATAAATCTTTCATATGTGCCAGACATGGAATGACAGGAAAAAGTATAAGAGTGGACATTTTCTGCCTGTTACAGCCATCATGCCGTAGTTTTTAAGCGACACACCTTCGCTTGGCCTACACAGAACTTTTCATTGCTGCTGTAGATTACAGGGTTTTCGGGGCGACTGGTCCGGATGAAGCAAATCCCCTATGAAAAGAAAAGAAAGCATACGGATTCACATAAGCACAACCTCTTTAACCATTCTGGGTAAAGTGTATACAGTGAAACCAGAGCTTGAAACTTGGATTGAAATTCACCAGCCACTATGAATAACACACTATTCTCACTCTCTCACTCATCGTCTATACCACTTTATCCTGTATTCGGGCCTATCCCAGGAAACTTAGGGCACGAGGCGGGGGTGACACCCTGGACAGGGTGCCAATCCATCGCAGGGCACACTCACATACACTTATTCACACACTACAGAAAATTTGGGAACGCCACTTAGCCTAGCATGCAAGTGTTTGGACTATAGGAAGAAACCGGAGTACTTAGAGTAAACCCACCAAGCACAGGGAGAATATGCAAACTCCATGCACACAGAGACGGGAATTGAACGCCTCAACACACTATTCATGTTTTTTAATAATATAGTCGGTCAAGTTTGGGAGATTAACAGCAGGTGTGAATTTAAGGGCCCTGTGTAAAATATGTATATTATATTCTGGCTTCTGAGAGAATTATGAGAACCTTTGTGTTAGCAGCCAGCTCCACTGCCTTCTCAGTGGACACAGCATCACTCGGGTAGAACACAGTGGCAGTGGGAATAGCCCTGAACATCGCCAAGTCTTCCAGTGCCATCTGAGAGGGTCCGTCCTCTCCTGAAACATCACCACACACAAAGAATTAACACAACAAGTCAACACACAAAGCCCAGATAGTATTAGATTTCTATACTTTCAGTAAAACAGTAGTCAATCTAGTCAGCACTGTGGTGTGTGGTGTGATAAATCGGCAGAGATGTGTACTGTTAAGATCATTTCGTGATGATCCTGGAGGAGATATTTGACTGTATTAGCACAAGATACATTTTTCTCAGCACAAGCAACAATACTGATGCCATAGTGGAATGCAGGCAGGGTGAAATAAATATAGGAAGATGTGAGGAAACTACCCAGACAGAAGTGAACAAAAAAGAAGAACTGACACAATAGACAGTGTGTACGGCCTAGTTCCAGTATAATGGTAACAAAATACAAAATTTACTAACAGGAAAGGAGCATGTAACAGAAACTCTGGGTTCTGCAAACTGCCATGAATGCCGCTCATTAAGGGTCAGGCTTGAAGACGTGCATTGAGAGTTTATGGGATTTACTTACACTGTTATTAATTATTACTGTTATTATTATTAATGTGTTCTGGTAGGAAACATGCATCTCATATAAATACAGATATAAAATCTAAGCATTTTAGCACTTTAAACCAGAGCATGGCTGAATTCTCAAATCTGATTGGTCAGATTGGTCTGATTAGTTTTCTATAACACCACCTCTCACAGTAGTGCTAAGTCTAATTCCAGATTTATATTAACGCACAGTAGGCAAAAAGCCTGACAGTACACATTAACCAAAATATCTGCTGCCAACGTCCTGGTGTCAGACACCACAGAACACCCTTGTAGGCCCCGCAGAGCCACGCCCCAAGGCAACAGAACTTTCCCAATTTTACAAGTGGAACTCAAAACCTAGGGGGTTTTAATGTTATGGCTGATTGGTGTATAACAGACCTCAATAGGTTTTCCATCAAGGTAGAGTCTTCACAACATTACATTGCATCCTTTGGTTTAACTGATTAAAATGATTATGTAAACATTTTGATTATGTGAACAAAACATTTGTGACATGCAGTCATGGGTAATACACAGTAACTTCACTCTGCCGTAGGTCTGCATCAAACCCCCCCATTCATTGATTAATTTCCTATAACCATGCACACTTAAATGATTTATTACTTAGTTCACAACAAGGTACAAAAGAACCAGTCAATGGGTCAGAGGTCAGGATCCGGTAAACACTAACCAATGGAAACGCCACAGTGTGAGCCACAGAGGTTGATGTTGCTCTCTGAGATGGCGGCCATGCGCAGCTGGTCATAGGCTCGGGTGAAGAACGTGGCGAATGTGGAGGCAAAAACAACATTGCGGTCCCGAGCTGCACAGCCCACTGCTACACTCACCTAAAAACACACGACATCATTCATTACTTTATTTTACACAGGCACACGGCAAGACCTCCATGTCTCTGCACCTCGTATACTGTAGGTACTTATCAGGAACTGTGCTTCAGTAAGTACAATAAACTTTCACATCTAATGCAGTAAGCTTTTCGTTACTGTTGCCTTGAGAAATCTCTTCAGTGGTTAAGAGAGGCTGTGTGGTAATAACTTAGAAATACTGCTACTTCCTTTTTTGAAACTTCCCCCTTCTATGGCTCCACAGTAGCTACCTGTTTTTTTTTTCTTATAACTTGGAGTAAATGAAGCAATGAAGGTCACATGTAATGTAATGCTGAACATTCTGAAGACAATGTAATGTTTAACCTCAGTAGGACCACACTTCCACTTTTCACTCTTATAATAAAAAAAAAAATCACTCTGCACTGTCTTTTATGTAGGTACTGTTTAATACGTCTTAGATTTTGCTAAAAGAATAAAAGACGTTGATATGATGGTCATGATAATCGGCTCTGACCCACCTTACATGCCCAAGAAACGTATTAAATGTGCTAATGATTCTCAGAAATTCTACATCTACTTGTAACTTGTGGGGTTATGGTTCAGTTACTTGGTAAGAACGCTTCTTTTAGAATATTTTTAAAAATTATCATTGACTAGATATATAGTAATAAGCTTCTTAAATTTCATTGAATTTCAGTGAATTTTCAGCAAACATCTACTTAGTTGATAGTCAGAGATGGAAAGTAACAAAGTTACTGTTACTGTACCTAATTAGGTATGTGTACGTACTGTACCTGAGTTTTTTTCTACCTAGAAACAACCTAGAAATGTCATCTTTTACTTATATTTCGACGGAAACATCTCTACTTTCTATAAGATTGGAGAACGTAATATCCATATTGTGATAAATTAGGTGAGTATGATCATATACAGTACAGTACCAAAGTTTGGACACACCATCTAATTCAATGTCCTTTGTTTAATGATCTATTTTCTACATTCTAGAACAATTCTGGACATTTTAAAACTATGAAATAACACAATGTCAAGTAATAACGTAACAACAACTAAAACAACAACAGCTGTCTTTTTATAACATAAAGGTCAGCTGTTCTGGAATAGTTCTTGCAAGAACAGTATTGTCAAATGCCTTTTCAAAACCCATCAAGCACCATGATGAAACTGGCTCTCATGAAGACCTTCCCAGAAATGCTAGACAAGAACTTACCTTGCTGCAGAGGAGAAGTTCACTTTCCTGAAGGAGTTACCAGCCTCAAAAATCACTAACTAACCTCAAAATCACCTCAGATTAGAGCCGTTATAAAGGCTTAACAGGGCATAAGTATCAGACACATCCCAATATCAACTGTTCGAAGACCATTTTTGCATGATTTAGATGACTTCAGGTTTACAATATAGAAAGAAATAAAAATTAAAAAAGACCATGAACTTAGAAGGTGTGTCCAAACTTTTGACTGGTAGTGTATAATAATTCTGAGAATTTAAAACAAAGGTTCTGGATTCATGTACCATATTCTGCTCAGCGATGTAGCACTCCACATAGCGGTTTGGAAATTCATTTCTGAAGATCTCAGAAAAGGTGGAATTCTTTGTGTCTGCGTCCAAGACAACTACGCGTTCATTGGAACGGCCAAGTTTTGAAAGAGCCAGACCGTAGGCCTTCCTCGTAGCAATCTGAAAAACAGTTAAGCGACAGTGATATGGTGTGAGTCTTCTGGTATACACATAAAATATGTCATTAAACTGGATAGATTTGTATCAAAAGAAAAATTTATGAGGTTTGACTATGAATAAAATTTTTAAAAGATCCATCCTGCAAAGTTAAATAACGGGATTTGGCTTGTTTCAGTTTCACTGACGTACCTTTTCTCCGAGTTTGTAGCTGGGTTCGCTGGACATGTGGATGTTTTTCAGGCTGACGTTAGGTGCATCTTCGATTGGTGTAAGAGGAGACAGCTTGCTGCTCTTTGTAATCTGACTTTGTAGATCCTTTATTACACTCTCTGCCATGTCCTTAGGCAGGGGTTTACCATGCCAACCCATCTTATCCTCTGTGGCTATAATACACACAAACACACTTCTAAAAAGTTTTGCTCACAAAGCAATAAGAATGCAAATGTGAATGTGATAAACGGGTTAATGGGCCAGTACTATTCGCCTTACTTCTCCATAAAACTTAATACTGTAACATAATACTAGATCCAAATACCTATATTCTGTGCCACCAAGAACACAGTGGTTTTCCTTTTTTATGAGTTCCTCTCAGGGTTTCTTCCTCCTATGATAAACAGAGCTAACTCGATTGTTTTCTCAATAGGGAGCTACATCATGCATGATTGCCTGTTGCAAAAAATACTATACGTGGATAACAGAACTGAGCAGGTGAAATAGACACCAGTCAGGCTGCTCCAATCACAACTGTTTCAAGCCGTATAATAGAGCTGTGTAGGACTATCATAATTTGATTAAAATGATTTCGGAAAATTTGTAAAGCGAAACTTGAGAAAAGATGAGACCATTTTGCTTGCTGAGGAGGGAGTAAAAATATGAATATATAATTAATGCAAAATTCTGCCCTACTCTTACCTCTAAAGCTAAAGAGTGAGTGGACATCAGTTCCACCTTTCAATTTGCTGCACATACCCTAAAGGAGTGTGAAAAACGGGGTATGCCGTGTTAATTAAGCGATGCTCATAAAAGACAATCTCAAAAAAAAAGTTGTGTATGCAAATAATTTAATATAAACACATAAAATATATATATGTATAAATATGATTATTTTATTGTGTGCTATGGGTAATGGCCACAGCTGCATGGATACAGGTGGTTTTTCATTGATAACAAACGTATCCTTTATGAGATCTCTGTCACTCAATGCTACTAAAACATCTCTCCTCCGCATGTGTCTCTGCCTGAATACCTCGCTACTCCTACCTTCGGAGCTCTCTACATTTTGGTAAAGAAAGGACTGATTTCCTACTTTAATAATGTTGAGAAATAGTTCTTACTCCTACTCCTAAAAGTAGGACTAAAATTGCGTCACTCTGAGAATTTTTGGCCATTTAGGAACGATTTCTTACTATGAGATGCTTAGTCAATACGGGCCGAGATCTCAAACACTATTTTAGAGGCAGCACTGTTTTACACCTTTATGACTGTAAGTTCCTGACCAATGCACAAGTGATGTCTTTTAGTAGGGTTTTGTGTGTTGTACCTGAAATGCCTTTGCCCTTAAAGGTTTGTGCAACAATGGCAATGGGCTGGTCATGTGGTTGACATAGAGCCTTACACAACTCCTCCACACTGTGGCCATCCACAATGATAGCATGCCATCTACACACACACACACA
>JAQMYL010000039.1:21552103-21564083 GCA_030014365.1 Clarias pachynema | reverse complement strand
CTGTGTGTTAAGTTACCTACCATATCCAGGAAAGGTGTTTGAAATGGGTTCAGTATAAAGGCTAATAAAATAGTAGATAGACAGTTATACAGGCTAGAAAGAAAGTGAAATAAATATGACTAAAAAGACAGGGCTTGTTAATATTGAGTTCTAGTTTAAACCGGTTTAGAGCAGGTGTGTGTGAGCCTCGACTGGCACGTGAGATTCTGATGCACGCGCAGTGAGCAGCAAGTGTAGTCTTTTACAGTTAAAGTTAGAGTGCACGCGCGCGCGTCCAAAACGTTTACATTAACAGCAAATAATTGTATGCATTTAATCATGCATAACATTATGCATGATTATCTTGTTGTGCCAGACTATAAGTTATATAAATAACATTTACAACTTTTAAGTGCATGCGCTCCACTTCCCAGACTCGAGCATCAGCCATAGAGTGTGTATAAATCATGCATGTACAGTACAGTACAGTATGCTGCAGGTCTCTTACCCGCTCCCGGCCGCAGTGGTCGCCCTTATGGAATTGATCCGGAGTCGGTTCGCGATGTTTCTCAGCTCTTGTAGGGTTTGTTTGCTTGGTTTGTGATAATCCCCCATGCTGGCGTCCTGTGTATGACTTTATGAGACGGAAAGCGTGAAAAGGGTTGAAGATAAAACGAAGTAGAACAAGAGGTAACGCGCGCTGCACTGCGTGTGTGCATGCGTTTATATGCTGCTGTGTGCGCGCGCGTGCGTGTGAGCATTGAATATCAGTATTACACGACACGCAAATAATAAGTGCCTGACATCCTGAGCGTTTATGGTTTTTTTGTTTGTTTTTTATCTCATTTGATTGATGCAGGTGTTCACCAAAACAGTCACTGCTCCATTCCTACATGTAAAAATGAGATAATGCATAAAGTTTACAGTCTGACTTTACTCAGATAAAGCCAGTGTAACCGACCTGAAGTCTGACACTCCCTCTGCTACATGGGAGAGCAAGTCATGCTAGCTTCAAATGTTGGTGTTAGCTAGTGATGCTGTGAAGCCTGTTAGCATCAGGATAAGCACTGAATGATAATTACATATTTTACTGCAACAAGATGGAAATTAAACAGCAAATACATGGTAAATTACTATTAGTTCTGGTTGTGGAGAGCAGAATACACAGGTGTTTGTAGTAGAGGGTTTAATCTGAGCACTTCAACCTTGTGAAAAGTTCTGCACAGAACAAAAAAATATGTGTCTATCTCTTCTGATTTTTACATCAGCAAATTGCAAGATCCAGGAAGTTTATAGTGGGACAGGAGACACAGGTGTCACAATAAGATGACCACAGCTGCCAACTATCACGCATTGAGCATAAGATTCATGCAATCACTCATCTTAACACGCTCTCGCACCACACATCCAAAGTAATTGTTTGTGGAAGATGCAAGCAAAATCACTAAGCTCAAGCCTCTTTCTGATGAGTCAGCTATAAACGGCATTTATTTTGCAGTCAACCTACATAGATAACTGCAACGATCCGCCACTCTGGTCTCTCCATGTGTAGAGAAATATTCTCAGCGTAATCAAATTTAAATTTATACAATGCAAAAGAAGGGATAATATCTAGAACCGTCATAGTAGTTGAACAGATTGAAAATCCTAAAAAATAAATCGATATTCAAATGCATTTACAGATTGCAGCAAAGTTACACGTGACAAGAGTGAGTGACGGCAGTAACAAAGTATTATCCAAACTACCCAAAATGGTAAGACCAGAGCATATTGTCACACTTTTCACACTATTTTATATTTCTTGGGATTAATATATCATATTTTTCAAAATTACATACCAAATAAAAGAACACATTCTCATGCACATTATTTTATATTTTATTTTCATATCTTGTTTCAGTACAGAATGTGAACATGTGACATGTTGCCCCATCAGCGTGTAAGTTGTCACACTACGTGGGGTAAGACTAGATTTTGCAACATAAAAACGAGAACCAATTTAATGTTGTGTTTTACTTCAGATTCAAAATTTAAAACAGCTACAGAAAAATCTTGATTAATCACTGACCCTGAGTCCAACAAATCCCAGAATGTGGCCATTAAATCACTACCAACTACAACTGGAAAGTAATTTCAGTCATAAAACCTGTCAAACACTTAAACAAATCTCAAACCACATGTCAGGCCTCACTAGTTAGACCTGTCATCAGAATCACAGTTCTTGCACATACAGTATAAACTGCTTTGTCAGGGGTGCACTCTTCATGAGCTCACTGTTTGCATTTCATGCACCGGACCCAAGTCTCTACAGGACAACTGTTCTCAAATGGCTCCACACAAGCACCAGACACAGGTACTCATCTACATCGAATTAAGAGGCATCTGGAGTCCTTCTTATACCAGGCTTCATCTTCTTGCCTGCCTTACACTTCTTCTGAATTTTAAATTTTGGTTGCCCTGCATTTCCGTTGGAAGAGACTCTTTTTATCTTGTTCCTCCCTTTCAGACTCAAGTGTCTCCTTTACTGGTGTCTCAATGGGAAAAGTGGTTTTTCTTGTTTTGTGTTTTTTTGGTTGGTGGACTAGTTTTCTTGGACTTAGCTTTTGGGTATGGCCCAATGGCCTTCGGAGTGGATTGGTGGGTGGAGATGGCGGCAGGCAACATGTGACAACTTGCTCCTGACTGAGACAGTTTGTTCCTAACTGCCATCTTTGCTAATGTTAGCTATATCCAAAAGTTAGCTTAAAGCAAAAAATGAACTGCAGTTATAACAAGACACATTATTCTCTCTTCTAACAAGTCCAACTGTACAGTTATTACATTTCTAACCTAGAGTAGATTATTACAAAAAAAAAAAAAAAAAAAATCTAATTGATAATTTTGAATGTTAAAACTGGCAAATTGGTGCTCACCTCAGTTAACATTGTGCTGTGCTTTATTTTGCTTTTCTCAGGCAGGATATGACATCAGATCATGTAGAGGTACAAAACTAGTATTCCACTTTTGTGTAGCAGCATCTTGTCATGAAAATATTAACAATGTGACAACTAACCCATGTGACAAAAAAAAAAAAAAACAGTCTTTTTGGAACACCAGCAGTCTTCAGTCTTGGAACTGTGTGGGGAAACTGGTGGTCATAAGAAACCCAATATGCAGGGAGAATATGCAGACCAGAGGCAGGATTTGAACCCCGACTTGAAGGAAGTTTTTAGGCACAGCTATTTGACCTGAAAGGTTGCTGATCTTGAAACTGTTACCCCAACACTGGGCCTTAAGGGTACAGTACACTCGCAGCAACTGCTAGGGTATGAAACCTGTTGCACCAGGTACACAAAAACAATGCATACATTTTTTCCCCCTTATTTTTTCCAGCAGCCTTAACTTTTGACTTTTCTAATACTCTAATAATTCTGATTTAATGTGTCCCTACTATTGTTATCGAACATCTGTATTATTATTATTATTATTATTATTATTATACCGACATTACAGCAATATTATGCTGAATTATGTGTTGTACATTTTTTTAGATAAAAATAATGATTTACTTTATGCAATTGAAAAGTCTTACTAGTCAACCATGTAATTTAAGCTAACGCTGTGTTTGCACACGGTTCCCTTCAGCAAACAAAGGAATGAGATCAAATGTTACATACAGTCGTGATTCATGACACTGAAATCATGTTGTAAGCCCACTGAACTGCACTCTGATTATTAACATCTGGGCCTGCTCTGCACTTTTCTTGTTCTTGTTGGGAAGCTTTTATTAGCTGACCGCTGTCTGACAGCTGTAGGCATTCAGACAATAATAATAATAATGGACACTAAAATATTTTTTCACTCAATCTATAAACATATATTAAATAAATTTGTCTCTTTTCTCCATCCAGTCCTGGAGCCTATCACAGTAACTCTGGGTAAAATTGGGGAGAATTAACCACCATTTATACACACATTAACACTCCCGCACATTAACCATCAACCCACCTATCCGGTTCTGTGAGGTACAGTAGGAGGAAACAGCAACACTACCCACTGAATCACAGTGAACTCTTATCCCAGTGAAAAATCTGACTCTTCCTGCTGGTTGACCTCTCAGTACTAAGACTTCAATGTTATACTTTCAGCCAAGCAAGAAGCAGGAATACTTCCTTATTACCCAATAGCTGCGTTCCCATCACAGCCTTCCTGTGGCTTCCCACATCAGATTTAAATCATGTCAATATATACATATGTTACATACCTATGAAACTAAAAGTAACTAGGTCCAGCTATCTAAATACACACTTCTATGTATTGAGCTCCCTTAAATACAGTATGGGTCCAGAAAGCAGGTTATCCAGAGAGGGTCAGTGTGCATGCAGGTTTTCATTTCCACCAAGCAGAATCTACACCTGATAGTCTAGTGAAAGTCAAGATAACCTGGAAACAGGAAAAAAACAAAACAAAACAGTGGTTTCACCCCCAATCATAAATAGTTGGGTTTGGGTCAGTCTGTGCCTACAGTAGCCTGAGATTCTTATTCTTAGCTGACAGGAGGAACCCAATTTGGCCAATTTTGGCTCTTGTAGCAAATCGACCTCGATGGTCAATACTTTGTGCATGTTGAGATGCTTTCCAACATGATTTTACCACAGATTTAAAGAATGATTATTTCGATTCTTTGTATTCATTCTAGCAGCGTAAACCAATCTGGTTATTTTCCGCTGATCTTTCTTGTCAACAAGGCCTTTTCCTCCCACAGAACTGTGCTCAATCAAATTTTTTTTGGTTAACAAAGCTGTATAAACTGTTGCATGTACAAGTCCAAAATCAGGAGTTTCTGAAACGCTTAAACCAGCCCATCTGGTATCAACATCAGTCACACTTTTCCTTCATTATGTGGACACATCACCTCAAGCTCTTGACTTACACCTTCGTGATGTTTTGCATTGTGTTATTGCTGTGTGGCAGCATGGTGGCTTGGTGGCTTAGTGGTTAGCACTGTCGCCTAGCACCTCCAGGTCCTGGTTCGTTTCCCAGAGTCAGGTCTGCGTGTATGGAGTTTGCATGTTCTCCCCGTGCTTGGTGGGTTTCCTCCGGGTTCTCCAGTTTCCTCCCACAGTTGACCAGAAGTCCTACCACGGTTGTACCAATGGGAATAAACACAATGGTCATCACTGGCCTTAACAGTTCCTAGATGGATGGATGGATGGATGTTGCCGTGTGATTGGCTGATTAGAGAACTGCATGAATGAGCATGTGTTCCTAAGAAAGTGGACAATCCGTGCCTTTCTATCCAACATGCTGTCTTCAGTGATCTAATCATATACCCAGACTTATGAAAAGCTGCTTTGGTACATCTAATGGTAACTAACTGCCTAAGTGGCAGCACGGTTAGCACTGTGGCCTCGTACCTCCAGGATTGAGGGTTTGAAGCGATGAAGGATTGTACTATTCATCTGTTAAGTTTCGAATTAATTAAATTTGGCTCGTTTCAAAAACTACACACCTACACAAACTAGAATCACACAGTCAACATGCTTGATTGTAATACATTGAGTCATTACGATCAACTAAATTATCACTGCACTCCAAATATTCATGTGGGAATGGTCATTGAAAAATATATGGTACTTTAAAGAGTAAGAGCGAGAGAGGCAACAGAACAGTTTTTATTGTACACTGAAGTAGCAGAACAGAACAAAACAAACCAACTTTAAAAAGCATAATGACAATGATGTCTAGATGTTTGCATCAGTGCACACTCTAGTAACATGCATTTAAGGATTTATTAGAGTTTATAAATACTTGCTAAACAGATTTTTGAAAAACAAAAAAGACAGATAAAGTTAGTATAAAGGGATTGAGCCTGAGGGGAAAGAATCATGAGATGTGATACCTTACATTAAAAAAAAAAACTAAAGATGGATCAGTTATTTAATTACTTAAAAAAATTTTTTTTTTTTACCCCAAATGTAGTCAATCACACAGCATACACTTGCTTTGATTGTGTTGTACTGAAATTATGCAGTTAATTCACATCTAGCTTTGAAGTAGTGAAATGTCTATAAACTATATAAATGTCTGTGAGGATAATACTTCATGTAGCTTGAATGGCTAGTTAAAGGCACAAAAGCTGGATACTGACAATATTTGTTTGATTACACACTGCCTGGCTAAACAAATTTGGCCTTTTTAGAATGGTCGAATTATTGGGCTAAATCACGCAAAGAAAACAACAAAAGATTTGAAATGACTGGAACTGGAACCATTTAACACATTATGAAAACCTGAAAGGATTGTGCTGAACTCTCAACCTTTTAATGAAGGATTATGGTAAATAATAAACAATAAGCTAATAGTGAATGTAAGAGCATTTCTATTCACATGAGAACTTACAGTATTGGGACTAAATAACTGTCTGACTATAAGAAAACCACTTGCTAATAAAATTAATCAGAAAAACGTCTAATTTACTATGGAGCATAAGATTGGATTTTGCAGCAACAGGAAAAGGTCATGTGACCCTACTCTAGATAGATGGGTGCATCAGGATAAGAAGGGAAGTGCATTAAGCGATGCACCCACCATTCATGGTGGCCACCGTACAAGCCTCTGGAGACAGTGTTATTGATCTGGGGTTACTTCATTTCGTTCAGTCAGCAACGTTTGTGACAAAATGAAGTCAGGTGGTGTACCAAATGACCAGGTTATCATATCAATGGAGTTTTTCTTCTCTGATGGCACCGGCATATTCGAGGATTTAAATTGTAAAACAGTGGTTGTGGGAACATGAGGATTTTCTTTTTTTTCCACTCATGATTTTCCATGCAAAATCTTAACATGCATCATAATGACAAAACAACAGACATAAGGGGGTTAAATTATCAATTTACAGCTATTAAAGAGATTAAAAAAATGCATTAAAAAGGCTCACAGCTTGTATGTGTCTAAACACAAGAGAGACAGAACAAGCACAGCTAAATACTTCAACATCCCCCATTGCTCCCAAACAACCTAACTGAACAACAAAAATGACAAGGAGTACGACTAAATGGAGGAATTTATATCATAGAAAATGTTTCAACACAGAATAATCATTTGCTACTGCAGGTTTGCTTTTTTTTATTTGGCATTTGACTAACCAGTAAAAGGTTCTGAACGTTTATTAGATACACGTCAGTTATCTTGTAAACCAACAATTCAATGCAAGCTCTTGAAGTTTACTCAATTCAACTTTATTCAAAACGTCCTGCTCATCTTGACAAATCATCTTGTGCTTATTAATGAACTTAGCACGAATGAAAGTAACAGCAAAACCTTACCTGCAGAATAAACTTAAGGCCTGAAATATTCAAACATGACCAGCTTATCCAAGGAATCAAAAGGTATTTCATAACTCATAACATGTCATTAATAATCAAACTAATTTATCACTATAATAATAAGCAGTTGTACTCTTATTGTCCAGTGCAAATAAAGCTTATTTATTGCAGTAACACTACTGCAGTTTAAAATGCATCACAAGCACTAGTGTAATCCATAAATTTGCCAGATTTAGACCTGCATCCAAATATTGTGAAAGTGCAGCCATGGTTACTAGGGAGGCATCAATCTGATTGCGATCGTATTGCGCATCAGTCTGGTTTACTCAAGCATGCGCCAACACCAACATCCGAAGGTCATACTGTCAAGCTAATGATCAGATGGCAGAAAAATTAAAGCAATGTTGATGACAAGTATCCTGATAAAACATCTATCTTATGGCGTTAAAACGTCCTTAATAGTGAGTGCACAGAGCAGGGTCAGAGAGCTGAATCATCATAAACATTTTTTATTATAATCCTAAATCTTGTTGAAGGCGCATGCAGAGAAACTGTCGCCGATCAACAACACTTCAGCTGTGCGAGCACTAAGGAACTTCAGCTTCAGGTTTGTACTTTGCTTTTGAATTAAGGTGCAAAGTGTTTAAATGCATTCATTGACATCGCTCTGGTCTGCTGCAGTTTTGCTGTATTAAATGTACTGTTTTATCACCATAAGATCTTGAGTTCATCGTGGCAACAAGCAACACAAACAGGGCTAACTAAAATTTATTATATTAAGTAGGTGTCGCAGTTCAACACGAGTACTGTTCTTGAGAAATAAAGAAAAAAAAAATCGTAAAAAAAAAAAAAAAAAAAATGGCAGCAATGCATCCTTTAACACGGCTGTCAAAAATGCCTGTATTGCATCTGGTTTCATAAGCTTAGCCGTAAGAATCAGCTAGACAGAATGTCAGACAGGGTGACCAGTAACCTGGCAGGACGAGATGAACAACGATATGACAAAAGAAGCGAGTAGTTTTCCCCTCACGATTCAAAATAGCCACAGCTCAGAGGTGAGGCAACTATGGCTACTTAGTCATCCTGAAGCTTGTGTACTTGCAGAATAGCACTGAAATAAAGTGTGTTTGGATTCAATCCTCTGTGACTAAGATATGATGAGAAGGAGTGCACCAGTCTGCGGTGGTTCTGTCCTAAATGCAGCCGCCTGGGCTGATAGTAAGAGCGCTCAGTCCGGGAGTTTGGGGTCAGTGGCTATAGTTTGACGTTGCTGAAGTCTTTGGTGAGGCTCTGCATGTACGCTTCGTGGATTGTGCTCAGGAACTGGGCATCGTTCTTAAAAGAGATAAAACAGAAACCAAGTAAAATTTTCCGTTCAAGCAATAAAAAAAAAGAAAAGAAAATAATATCTACAAAGTTAAGCTAAATGAATTCATGCTCCATTTGAATGTGTACCTTTATCAAATGTATGAGAACGTCTTGTAGCTGTGCCTTGCTGTACACTGTTGAGGGAAGCTCTGCAGCACCGAGTGAGGCAGGGGGTGATGGTGGAGCAGCAGGGTTTCTCGGCAGCTCTGGGGCTTTTGTAGTGGACTGCTGGAATACGCTGGGGGAAAGGAGCAACGACAGCTCCTCGCCTGGCACAACTAGCCCAGCCTTGGTCTGAAACAAGACGAGAAACTCATTAAAGCACATGCATGCTTGCAGTCCAGTGATGCATGTATAAAATCTAAATGCAATCTCTAAGTTTTAGTGTTGATGTTTGTCACAAAATATCAGTCATTATTCAGTGTTGGCGATACCTCCTTGTGAAAAGACAAGGGGGGGGGGGACAGGCTTCTTAGGGATGAGAAACAGGTGGCTGCTGTAATGATACAATTTCCCATTGTTATTTATAAAGTACTCTATTCATCCATCCATCCATCAGATGATGGCATGATCAGGCTGGTCATTAGTACACTACTGATGCTGAATGCTGAGTAGGTGGAACAGATGAGAGGGGAAATGAGGTTGCTGCTGAGGTTTTTACATAATTAATTTTTTTATTATATCTTTGGGCAGTTTAAAGCCTGTCACAGTAAAACATCCATTTCCATTCATTTAATTTAATGTACATAATTTCATTTAATCAGAAAAATGGAAGTGGGGCGGTTCAAGACTTTTGCACACTACTGTACATGTCAGTGGTAAGTAAGGGAAAATAATAATGTTGACAAAAACATATATTCATATACATGTGCTTAGACATGTGTACTCACTGGAATGGGTTTGACAAGATTCGGGGCTTGCGGCTGCGAAAAAGTACCGGCTTCTTTACTCTTCATGAGACGAACAGAAGAGAAAGGCAGACAAATGAAGTACGTAAAGAAAAATAGTCAGAGATACAACATGCATGAATATTTACTCTGCACTACAAATCAATAAAAAAAATAAATAAAAAAAAAGCCAAATGCCTAAACATGATTCAGCGCTGCTTACTTGTGTGGATGCTGCGGGTTTGCTGGTGAAAACTGCCGGTGCTTTGGGTGTAGGTTCTCTGAAACTTTGAGGCGTGACCAGTGTGCTCGGCATGAAGCCCGGCACTGCTGTCGGCTTGGGGATCCCGTGGCTGTCACTTTTGAGTGGATTTATATATTGGGGCGCGGCCTGAGGCCCAGTCTGGCCACGATGCCCGCCAAGTGCTGGAACGTTCTCAGGCCTCCCGGGAGAGATGGAGTGCTGTGGGAGGAGGGAATTTGCCGAGAGACACTGTGTGAGGAGGGGCTCCAAGGCGACGGGAGGAGGGCCGTAGCTTATTCCACGCAGGAAACTCTCGCCAGAAATCGATTCGGCTGGAGGGGTTGGGTTTTTTGGTAAAGAGCTTCCGAACAGCTCCTCCACTGTGATCTGCTTCACCACCCCGTGTGTTTGCTGCGGACACAAATGGTGCACGGATTAAACAAAAATGCTAGAATGCTATAAAGTTAAAGAAAGCTACTCCCAGGAGATCAGCAATTTCTGAAATATTTTAACCCAGTCCATCTGGCACCAACAGCCACTGCAATGGCCAATGTCACAGAGATCATACTTTTCCCGCACTGTGACGTTTGAACATTAACGGAAGATTTTATCTGCATCAGCCTGATTTTATGCAGTGTACTACTATGCCAAAGAATATGATCATAATATTTTGTCCATATTGAAGAAAATTTTTTTTTGATAATGCTGCCAGATTAAAGAGTATCCTGGCTGGAGCGTGCACTGGTACAATGCAGTACAGGTTGGTGTTGTGCCAAAAAAGTGACTGGCTGCTAAAATTTAGTTGGACTGAGCAGGAGCGCGTTCTGCAGTTCTCTGTTTGACGTTGCATAAATGCAACACAAAGCAAACATTTTATACTGGCGGGTATAGGTTTGACTATGTTAATCTGACAACTTTTTGTGACCCTGTAGGTCAAACTTTGTGGTAGAAAATGTGTGATTGGTTGCCGCCGTTCATTTATATCCGTTATATCTATCTGTATCAAGTAACAATATCTAAAGCGTATCATTATCAGCTATGAGAATCACCAGGGACCACCTGAATCATGATTCCTGATTCAGTGTTACATTTTGCAGATTTTCTTCAATCTTAGCAAATAATTCGGTCCTACCACATAGAGTGCTGTGCTTCCTGCCAATGTGTGAAGAGTTTAGAGCATGCCATCTGCAGGACTATAGAGGAACTACATCATCTTACCATTTCAAATACAAACATATATAAATAAAAAAGTAATATAAAAACATAGATTTTGGTGTCAGTGTGGCAATATGTGACCCCCCCCCGCTCTCAACTTATTTTTACCATAATTTTATCACAATGCTGATTCATGATCATGTCATAACCCAGTCCTACCTACAGGTGTAAAAATTTTAATTAGTCAAAACCTACAACTGTCGACAGTGAAAGGCTTAGGATGAGACTTTTCATTGTTTTCATTTATTACCAGACTTCATATTTTCCCAATTTTCAGCACTGGAGCAATATAGTAAACTGCAATAATCATAATTTCTTGATATTTTTTGTGATATCTATGTGTATCCATGTTGTGGGCGTTACAGTACTTAGAACTTTGTGGATTACATTGGACAACACAAATCGGATTATCCAGACATTCACTGTCACAGTGCTTAGCATACAATTACTGTTAGAAAAGCAAATAGAAAATTCACCAACTTGAGTCGTTATAGCGTTACAGATTTAGCTGCTACTCAATACATGGAAACATCAACACACTAATATCACAAACGATATAAATATTATGAGCAGCATCAAAAAATATTGTAGTAAGCAAAAACTAATTATTGCAAGTGCTCATGAAATGGCTTAGGAGAGATTTGATTTTGTATGTTGATTTATTTCCTTTTAAAACAGGACGACGCCATGAGGATGAGTGAAGTGGTACACACACACAAACAGACTGTACTCTTGTTTATGAGATACGAGATTTAAGTTCTGATGAAAACTTGATTATATAATGGCTCATTTGTTTGGTTCAAAATCCACAAAGCTCTATAATCACAAATACTGATTTGTGTAGACTCTTTAATATAACCAGGGCTGATAGTGGAAAAAATTCCTGAGCCTGAACTTTTTTTCCCTTGCCCCCGAGGTGAGTAGGGGTGGGGGTACTATGTATGCGACGCACTTTTAACACATAACTTGTTGGCCCCTGG
>JAQMYL010000039.1:21523026-21546324 GCA_030014365.1 Clarias pachynema | reverse complement strand
CCCACAGGGTGAGATCTTGCGTGGAGCCCCAGATCGAGGGAGATTATCAGTGGTCTTGTATGTCTTCCATTTTCTAACAATTGCTCCCACAGTTGATTTCTTCACACCAAGCTGCTTACCTATTGCAGATTCAGTCTTCCCAACCTGGTGCAGGTCTAAAATTTTGTTGGACAGGTGTCTTTTATACTGATAACAGATGCCATTAATACAGGTAACAAGTGGAGGACAGAGGAGCCTCTTAAGGAAGTTGTTACAGGTTTGTGAGAGCCAGAAATCTTGTTTGTAGGTGACCACAATGTGATTTTCTGGATTTTTTTTTCTTATTTTGTCTTTCATAGTTGAGGCATACCTAAAATTACAGGACTCTCATTTTTTTAAGTGGGAGAACTTGCACAATTGGTGGCTGACTAAATTCTTTTTTGCCCCACTGAAGGCTAAACCTTCAAAGTGGACATGTACACACTTACAGCTGGCGTTCCGGTACAAGAGGAAGGGATCCTGAAGCTGAAACTCCAAATCTTTATTAATCGGCTCCACCAGGTTTTCAGTGCTTAGACGGTTCATTATAGTGAAACCGTGACGTGGCGATGCTGATCTGCAGAAATAACACAAGGAACATACAGAATGTAGTAAGAAAAGCATTTACACTACTTTAAAGACTACAGTGGACTCATGTTAGTGTATGACAAATATGTATAGAGATCATATTTACCTGGCATATACAAATAAGGTGCCTTCAATATCAGTTTTCTCCTGAAGAAAAAACAAAACGTTATTCCTCATAACCAATACATATAGACACTTACATGCAACATTTATCGGATGTACAGTACCAGTCAAATGTTTAAACACAAGTTGGGATTTATTTTCTACAATCTACAATACTGGATTTTTATTTTCAAAACTATAAAATAACAAAAACAACAGTCAGCTGTTATTTCACCAATTAACATCACCTCACATTAGAGGTGTTATGAAGGCTTTACAGAGCATAAGTAGCAGATACATCTCAATATCAACTGTTCAAAGGAGATTATTACATGTTTTGGAAGCCATCAGCATTGTTTTACAATGTAGAAAGAAACTTCATTTTCTGTGAGTGATCCAGACCCCCTCTGCCCTCTGGACCTTCCTGACTCATTCTAGTTGGAGATTTTGTCGCATGGTGGCCCCATGTGGTCTATTTGGGATGCATGTGTTGACTGTGGATGGTTACATTTACAATGAAGATGATCTTGGACTTGGACTCAGGATTGAAATTTTTACAAACAGTTTTGTACCCGAGCCTCCAATAACAAAAGTGGACTCCATATAATTTAACTACACACCTTTCCTGTTATACTGAACTTTCAGCCGTGTAACACACAGTATGACTGCAGATCAATCCCTGCTATCCGTTATCAACCAAACAAGGACCGGTTCCCTTTTGAGTCTGTTTCCTTGCAAAGTTGTCGTCAGCTCAGGGAGTTTTTCCCTGCCACCGTCACCCTCGGCTTTCTCGTCAGGGAAAATCGAATCTTTCTGATTTCATACATATTTCCTCACAAATTTCATATTTGTTGTTGATCTTCCGGCAAAGGGTCGCCACAGAGTACCATCCGGTCCGCAAATAGAAGCTTGGCACAGGATTTACACCGGATGCCCTTACTGAGGCAACCTTCCCATTTTATCCGGGCTTGAGACCGGCACTGTGTCCAGTGGCTGGGAATCAAACCCAGTTAAAAGCACTATATAAATAAAAATTTTATTGAAATACAAATCAGGAAAAGACCAGGATATTAAAAGATGTGTTCAAACTTTTGATCAGTAGTGTATGTGTTTTGGGTCAGCAGAACCTGTACATGTTTTAGAAAGAAATGTTTTTCAATTATTTTTATTTCTCTGGCCTTTCACATGTGTGCTGGACTGCAAAACTCCTTAAACATTCCTGGGGTAAAGAACAGAATGAAAAAAGGAAAAGAAAAGAAAAAAGAAAAGGGGACTTTGGGCCACACCTCCATCCAAGGCGTGGAGTGATACCAAATTAAGTCCTGGAGAAGAAAGTAATTCCGGCTGCAAGATGGCTGCTACTGGAGTTTTTAGATCTGAAACAAACTTTTGGTTGTGTTTTTTAATAGTTAATACGATGACGTACAGTGTTAAGAACTACTAGAAAATCTAGTAGTGACTTTTTCTTTTTTCTCTATAAATCTCGGCGAGGTTTGATGGGAGTGCGATGATGATGCTACTAATGATGATGATGATGATGATGCGGGAATGCTGTGAACACGATGCTAAAAATGGAGTTTTCTTTAGGGTTTTTTTTGGGCATCAATAGCATCGGAATAAATGAATAAACTTCACACACCACGCATCATGTCGTGGCTGATGGACTACATCTGGGGTAAGAGAAAAATTCTGGAAATTTCACTGAATTCACTGATGAACTCTTCTTTAACTTTTACTGGTTACAAAAAGCGGAGTGAAGTTTTCTTTCCAAAGCTGACTTAATTTGTGACCAAGAAAACCAACAAACTTTTTTTTTTTTTTTAAATCTGCGTATGGAAGTAGATTAGAGGAAGACGGCTGATCACGTTATAACGGACCTGACAGCGCTGAGACGCCTCGTAAAGTTGAACTCACCCCGCTGTCCGGCGCTTAGCTCACATACATCTCTCAATAAACATGGTTACATTTGAAATGGCGCAATTTCCCAAACGTAGTGCCCTACACAGGGAGTACAAGTCATTATTTATGAAGTGTGCTTCATGTATAAGCACGGGTATGGGAACAAGACGTAGCATTTTAGCTCGCGCGCACTCGGCTAACGTAAGCTAACGCCGTTAGCTGTGAGGGAGAATCAGAGAATATAAATAACTTCTTACCCATTCGTTTGCTTTCGAGTTGAATTTATAGAGCGCGACCTGCCCGGTAACATCGAGCAGCTTGTTAATATACGGGTCATACTGCTGCAGAGCCGCCAGACTCATCAGATGTCCAGCTTTGTTGACGGTCTCCATCTTGAACGCTAGCATAAGGGCAGCACGGAAGAAATTCCGAGGACACCACTGATTCATATTTCTGTCCGGATTGTAACGAAGGCACGCAATCGATGGTTCCGCGTTCATCAGGTGGTTAATGACAGCGGTGAGATACAGTATGTAAAAAAACAACAACAAATAATCAACAAAGCAAAAAAAGTGTTGCATCGTTTATATAGCTTTAAAAGTATTGCATTGGATTTAAATATATTTCGGGGTCATCTTATCGATTTTGGACCTTCTTAAAAAAAAGGGGGAAAAAAAGGAAATATGATTAAAAAATCTAATTCAAAATAAAATTTTGTCACATACACGTGAAATGCTTATACTACTGTTCATGACCTAAAAAATATTAAGAGAGGGTAGAGCGAAAAGACAGAAAGGATTTTACTGCAAGGAAAAGTTGCACTGAGAGAAATGTAAAGTTTAAAATGTAACAATTTACAATGTTGCAATTGAAAAAAAATTTAAATAGAAAAATATAAAATGTATTATTGAAACTTATTTAAACTTAAGTTAAACAGGATGTGAAAAATGTGCAATATAGTAAAATATGGCGTGTAGGTAAATATATTTTCGTGGAAAAAAAAACAAGATACATTTTGTTTGCAGTGCAAATAAAATATCTAAAACTTAATCCTGAATTCAATACTGAAATGAAATATGGTATAAAACGAATCCTGTGCAACCATCTTAAAGATAAATGTTTTAAAATGTGTATGATCTGCAGAATTGCACCAAACCAGAACTATAATGTCTGCAAATCCATGCGAAGTGTGGAAAAAATGCCACCTTCCATCTCCTCTTTGCAGAATCTGTTACTGGTTGCTTGCTATCTTTCCTTAGACTCTCAGAAGCTCAGTTTCTTAAATATTATGGGCCATATGCACTGTGTACCCTTTCATGAAAAATTTGCAATTTTATTTAAAAAAAAGTTTAAATTTTTTTTCAAAGGTTTTTTCGCACCTCCAGCATCGTGGGTTTCATTCTAGCTTTCGGTCTGTGTGCATGGAGTTTGCATGTTCTCCCCGTGCTTGTGGGCTTCCTCCAGGTACTCCATTTTCCCCTCAAAAATACATGCAGATTAGGTTAACTGGCATGGTCAAATTGCTCATAGTGTGTGTGTTCCCTGCTATAGATTGGCACCCCATCCATGGTGTACCTCACCTTGTGCACTCGGTCTCCTGGGATAGACTTAAACATTACACAGTAATTTATTTTAAGCATTTAATGATGTAAATCAACGTCTTCCCTAACGTGTTCGTGTTTAAAAATAGATTATGTATTCTCTTATAATGTAACTTATAATTACTAAATAGTTTTAACACTACATTTATCTCATTACTTGAAAGTCTTGGCCAGTTTCAGTACAAAGAGAAGAGGGTATAATGTAATTATTTTTATTTCCTGCCTAGCTAGAATGCTAACTAACTAGCGTACAAATCTAGCATATTGCCTAGCTGAAGCAAACAAGACACCACCTGGTGGTAGAGATGAGAATCACCAGTCACCTCCCAATACGATATTATCACGATACTTACAGTAGGTGCCGATTCATTTAAAATTGTGATTCTATAAGTCTCACGATTTTATAAATATCCTGAATCAACATTATATTTTCCCCAATTTTGTTACAATTTAAAAAATATAAAAAAGTATTATGAGTAATTAAATGTAGCCTGTTCTTCATAACACATTATAACATTAGTTTTCTCACATTTTTATTGAGCAGCACTCAACTTGACAGTGAGCAGCAAGCGCAGGCATGCAGGACCCCTAATGCATATAAGTTTCGACTATTTAGTGTTCGTTGTGTTTTGAGACCGTGTAAGCGTGTTTAATGAGTGGGGTATGAGACTAATTTGCTTACAGAATGAATAAAATAATCTATTTCGGAGTCAATACATGACTCACCACAAAACAAAACAAAAAAACTCATAACTGAATGGATTTTTCCCCATCCCTACTGGTTGGTGAGTGCACTACTATTAGCTTAGACTAGTGGCATAAGGAGAATTAACAGAATCAGATCACATACAGGTAGAGGAATTCATTAATTCATCTTCTATCCTTTGTGAATCACAGGAACACTAGGAGTGAGGTGTGAATATGCTCATAGTCAAATAAAACAAAAATGAAGCTTAAAGCAGAAATTGCTCTTCATGTTAACAAGCAGCTGGATCTACTGGGTGAAATAGGACTTACAGTCAAGTTTGGCTTTCTGGGGTTGACTTTAGCCCTCACACCCCTCCCCTGCCATAATAAAACCTTTAACTGGTACAGGGGATTTTCCAGAATGGGAAATGGCTTTTAGGGCAATCCATGTTTCAAAATAACTTTTTTGAATGAACGTAAACAAGACCATTTAAAAAAAAATCTAAAATGTATTATAATAGTTATCACTGTTTAAACTAAAGGCCCTGTCCTGTACAATCCATAGTTTTAAAATCTACAGAGAGCACACTGATCATGTTCTTTCTTTGAGGGCATGCGATATCTTGACTTGGGAAATCTGAAAGCTTGGATTGCAATGACCAATATGCAATATACATTATACTCCTACACACTCATATTATAACATTGAAAAAAACTCTCTCTCCTGTAGCTTTTAAACAACACCAAAGGCCAAGTAAAATGGTCTTTCTATCTTACTTTGGAGCGTAATTTCTGCAATGATGTTTATTATGTTCCAGTCGAAGTCCCAAGGTCAGTTTATTCAGTCCAGTTTATGGAAAGAATTTATACAGTATGTGTACAGTACTTCAAATTTGTGAACATGTAATAATTTTGTGTACAATATTAAACCTTTTCGTACAGCCAACTGTTTTATTTTACAGGTTGTTTTCAAGTTGTCAGTTATCAAAATTGTGAAGTCATTATTGTAAATTGAATCAAATCCTGTCTGGTGTGTATCTTTACACACCTATTTCAGTCTTGTTGCCAAGTACAACTACAACTAAGCTGAATATCAGACTACAAAAGGGCAAGTGCATAATTCAGTATTAAATATAGGGGACAAAAATAGCCCTAACGGTAATTAAAAAGTATTTTATAAACTTACAGTAAAAGAAACTGTGGTCTGTATTTATCTTGTGTTACATGAAGCATGAATTATACAGTATAACATTGGCAGTTGTCGCCTTAGACAAAAACACACCACAAGATGTCAGTGTACAACAAATTAAATGTGGGGGACGGTCTAATTGCAGGAAGGACAGTAGCTTTTAAAAGGATATAAATTAACCCTAACATCCCCAGTGACTTTTGTTTCATTTTTGGCAAGCCTAATATAAAAGTAAACTATCAAATACATGTAAATATATATAGAAATGTAGAAATACATATATAGAAACCAGATGATAAATTCAAATCCTTATGTTGTGTAACTATATTATTAAGAAACTAGTGTTTTAGTGAGATAACTTCTGTTGAGTACTCAGTCCTGGTCTCTCTCAGCCATGTGGGATATAATGTCACGGTTTGTAGAGAGTATGGCTGAGGGTCAATACCTGACAAAGTAGGTGACAAATTGGCTGAACAAAAAGAACTCCAGATGAAAAACAAACAGCCGTCAATCCTCAGGATAAGAGAAGGAAGTAATATGGGGGGTATTTCCTTAAACGTAATTCTTCTTCTTTGAATTCGCAAGACTGGATTTTTTAATCCACTGTCTCTTTAATGACCCTACTTACCCCTCCTTCTTGGGCGCCTGTGTCTACTTACAGTTCAGCGCCCTCCCATTTGGAGATCTGCGGTCTCCTGAGATACGTCGGCTACTTGGCAGGGAAATTATAAAACAGATTTTTGTATGCTAGACCTCTGAAATGATCGCAGGGTTACCAAACGCTCCTATATTATAATAATGTGAACAAGCCTGCCGTATAATCTATTAATGATCATTTTATAATACTAGATTAACAATCATTAAACATAATTATGATAAATGATGTTTCTGTACAGTAAGCTTATTTAGAAAGTGCCTTTTTTTGTCAGTGAGGGCTGAAATAGGTCACTGCCACCCCGTGGTAACATTAGCAGGATTAATATTGGCGGATTATCACTAACTGTGAGCCTGCCTGTTAGAGCAGGTGATTCATGCATGTAGGCTGAAATTTCCACATGGGCTGTTCCTCCAGCTTGCTTTACGGAATGTGGCAAACTAATGTCGTCCGTTGGTTACATATGAGCACCAGGTGAATGGCGTTTATATCTTGGAGACCAGGGCGCAGAGGTAAGACTGCTCGACTTGGAATTTATGTTAACTTACTTATCTTGAAAGTCTGGCTACTTTGATTTTCTTAACCAAAGTTTGATCAGCTAGGCATATTCTTCCAAATATAGCCATGAATCACTTAAGCTAATAATGATGAAAACTAGAATTTCTTTTTAAATAGTAAGTAATAAATACATTTTGCTCAGAAAAATGTCATAGACCTTGATATTAAGCATACAGACTCAGCATAATCTAAATAATTATTTTTAAAAATGCCCGTATGTATAAAGTTTGACTTGAAAAAAAATTACTTCTAATTTAAATCCGCAAGTTATAATGTATCATGGTTGAGAATTTTTTCATATTTGAGATTACATTCCACCGAGTAATACAACAGCAATGTAATAAATTATGATTAAATAGATACTATTTATGGTGGTGCAGTTTAGTAGTTGAAATTGGTACGAAAGCAATTATTGAGCCACCTGGTGTTGGGAATTCAATTCAATTCAATTATGGACAGAAATCAGAAGTGTGAGACGCTGTATCTGAGAGGTTATCGGACTTGCTTCAAATAGGTTTAAAGTGAGCACTGGCAGCTTCTACTTTAGTAGCACGCTTTTAGGTCCTGTTTTGTGCTGTGCTGAATGTAATCTAGCCTTTGATTGGACTTCTAACTAAAGCCTACTTGTTGATTATTTTCACAAATGTTTTGCTGTCTTTATGACAATCACATTAAAGATACATACTTACTAAAAGCTGTGAATGCACCCAAGGCTAGTAGTTTTAACACAAAAGGCTCCAAGGTCATCTTTGAAATGAATTGGATTAGATTTTTATGGCTCGTTCAACTATAGACATTGTCACAAAGTAGTTAACAGAAATCCCAGTATAGATGAATAATAAACAGGTCAGAGGTGACAGTGGCAAGGAAAAACTCCCTGAGAGGACACGTGGAAGGAACCTTGAGAGAGTGTAAATGAAACCCAACCGCTTCAGTGTTATTGAAAATGATTACTTAAAAAAAAAAAAAAAAACTGAATGAAGTCGTTCAAAGGGTGCTGATGAGCTTCATGGTGGTTATTAGTGGTTATGGGCGGATGGTGGTAGTGGTTAGTCGTCTTGCACCTTTTGAGGCGTTGAGGGTTCGGTTCCCACCTCGGGGGCTGTGATCATGGAGTTTGCATGTTCGGCTGGGTTTCCTCCAGGTACTTTGGTTTCCACCCACAGTCCAAAGACATGCTTTTGGCATTCATAGTGTGTGAATGACAATCGGGCATCGAGCTGGCAACCTTAAGTGACTGCCAGAGAAATGATGGTGGACGGACCAAAAGACCAAAGTTAGTGGTTATGATAACAGCAGCAGTTTTTAGCTACTATCTAGGTGAGGTTAATCACTGACTGAAAAAGACTTTTGGGAATTGAAATCATTAGGGGGTTCATGATTTTAAAAAAAATAATTATACAGATTAATTTAGTCAGAAGTGGTGTAAAACATTGCTGTAATGAGACTCTGAGAGACCCTGAGGGTCTGTTGCTATACAGTACATCCCTGAAGAAACTGTTGCTCGTCGGTGAGGTTAGACACGGACTTTACACTTCAAAGCCCCTCCGCGCTGGCTTTTCAGCACAGAGTCTGACTGACGATAAGCTCGATCATCACGCTCGGATCAGAGCAGAGCCGCGGTGCTGTGAGGAGGACAGCACCCGGATGTTGCCGCAAGCGCTCCATGGCGCTCAGGGAGCTGCGCGAGGAGGAGGAGGAGGAGGAGGCACTTTCTAACGCGTGGATGGATTAACGGCGTGAAGAAGAGCGATTTAACGTGTGTCCACTGGTTCCTGCGGTGAAACCGGGTCATTCCTCGACTTTCAATGCGGAGGACGGCATGGACGAGCCAGAGGAACCGACTGAAGGTAAAAGAGAACGCGGCGCGCGCGCCTGCCGGCTAAACACTTCAAAGGCTTGTCAGTGATGCTCGCGCGCGCGCTCGAGACTGATTTCTTTCATTCGCTTCTCAGATATAAAATGTCAAACGTCAAGTGTTACGGAGGCTACATGGAGTGTGCTTGTGATTGTGCAAAACCAGATGGTGTTTTAAGGTAATGCATTTACAGCACAGTAGGATTAGGTCTGTGGCGATACACCGTTGCACGGTTTAATCAGTGATTAATGTCACAACTCTCAGTGTCTCTAAGGAGACTAGAATAATAACATGTCTGGGACATTTCTGTGACTTTTACTGGACAGGTTTATTTGGTAACGGTAGCATAGTGGTTAGGGCCGTAGCCTTGCATCTCCAGGTTCCGGGTTCAATTCTGGCTTCGGGTCTGTGCTTGATGGGTTTGCTCTGGCTGATCCGGTTTCCTCTCGAAGACATGCCAATTAGGCTAATTGGCGTTGCCCATAGTGTGTGTGTACAGTATGTGTGTGCATTGCAATGGATTGGCATCCCGTTCAGGCTTGTACCCTGCCTCATGCCCCAAGTCCCCTAGGATTGGCTTCAGGCCCACCGTGACCCTGTATACAGGACAAAGCAGTATAGAGGATGAATGAGGATTTATTGTGTAATTATGGAATTACACACACACAAAAAAATAGTCATAGTCAAAATAGTCAATGTTGAAAAAAAGAAAGAAAAAAAAACTAGTGTAGACCGCATTCATAAGTGTAAATGTGCCTGGTGCATTTAAAAAACATGAATCTAAAAAAAACATAAAATCTTTTCCTTTTAACTTAAAGGAAAACTTAACATTCTGTACCAAAACTGTCTACTTTACAAAAAATAGCCAATGCTCAATCGTTATACCTGCTGATGAGGTGCCCAAAAAAATGTATACACACTTCAACATGAAACATATGCATCTCTTGATGTTTATGTGGTAGATTCGACTACTGACATCTTTAGAGGAAACACAATACTACACATGTATGTGTATTTGCCCTAACTGTGATGACTTTAAGCACACAATGCTTTCTGGGACATAATTGATATATATATACAGTACGTAATTAATGTACGTCCCAGAAAGCATTGTGTGCTTCAATTCATCACAGTTAGGGCAATTTTGGCTCAACAGCTAAGCCACTGGGTTACTGATCAGAAGGTCAGAGGTTCAAGCCACAGCACCACCTGCTAACCCTGTTTGCCCCCGGGCCACCGTCTCATGGCTGATCCTGTGCTGTGTACAGCTTCCTAACAAGGTTGGATATTTTACTGTGGCGCAAAAAAAAAAAAAAAAAGCTTCTTTATACACTGTAAATTGTATATCAACCAGTCTCAATGTTGAACTCAACTAAATACCACTGGAAAATATACAAATATATATGAGTACGGCAAATAAAAGTCTGTGGAGAACTTTAAAATTATTTTTTTAGCAATGCTTATTCATTCACACATTTTCTTATGGGTTATTGCCTTCCAAAAGGGTTTGTATGATCAACCCTTTCTGTTATACACAGATGTGGGGTTCTGCACAGACACTTTTTGTATATGGACAAACCAAAAAAAAAAGACTGAAAGGTTCTAGATTTAGATTATGGACTTTATTATACACAAACAAACAAACAAACAAACAAATAAATCATCTACTACTATAATACTACTATAATGTATGGCATACATCAGGCAGCTCAATGACCTTCAAAAAAACCATAAATTTTTATCACTCATTAATCACTCATTTGACTTTAACCGAATTCAGTACTGTTACATAATAAATATTAGAAATAAACAAATTTTGTTAACCCTCTTGGAATTAGGAGTTTTCCTTCAAATGGTTCATGAATCTAAGAGAAGCTTATGTTCATTTAGATTTATCACTACAGGACATTTTAACGACCTCGATGAATGAAACTTCACAAACCTCCTAATTATGTTCTCACGGTCTGATGCTTCTGAAAACTATCGTAAAAGTAAATTTACACCAGATGCCACATGCGGCAGATATTCTTTCATTTTAACAAGCGGTTCAGTCCGCACCAGCTGCGTCAGAGGCGCGTACGTCACACTGCCCTTTTAACGCTTCATCTGTTTTACCTTTCAGATTCTGGCTTAAGTAAAGTATAAAAAGATCACGCTTTCACACCTTTGAAAATTTTATTCAAAGTCAAAATCTTCAAAAATGTCATAATCAGTGCAACCTGTAGTTTTATTAAAATATTTACATTTCTCATAATACTTATGGATTAAATGAGACTAATAGGTTGTTTGTTTAATGTCTCACTGCCTCATGCCATGTGTTCTTTTTTAATTAAGCTGTATTGTAATTACAGCTGCCCAACTTTGCTTGTCCTCATCCATCATGATTCATTCACAAGGTTGTATATATGGGCGTTCGTTTTCTTCATCCAAATAAAGCATGCTGTCGATGCCGGAAGTGCACGTGTGAATTAAATGGACCGTCGCATCCAAATCCTGCTCAAATTAAACCTGTGCATTTTTCAATACATTATAATCAGCAAATTTATTATCATGTTTTGTGCTATTATTACAATATTAGCACATGATATATAAACAAATATACAAATAAACAGAAAATTATAGAGAGAATAGGACATACAACATTTCCAATTAATGTGCCTACACATACATTTATGTATATCGTATCATTAAATCTTACGTTCCAATCTAAACAGGTTTAAGTAGTGTAGGACTTTTTTTTTTTTTTTTTGCAAATCAATTTTGAATTATCAGCGTTCAACAAATTACTATTTTGTGATGCCTGCCTTTGAGAGAAGAACAGCATTAAATCTCTTTCTATAACGTTTAACAAAGTTGGAGACACTTGTTGATATCAGTTAACTCACTGCACTTCATGATGCTTATAGGTCTGCAGTCTGGAGATCAATCTAGGCATTGCAGAACATTGATTTGGGAGTTTCTGGAACCGTTTTTGACTAACATCCCCCAACCCCCAATAAAAAAAATAATAAAAAAAAACCCTAATTGTGTTTGACTGATGGCACTTAGTTAGTAACCTAGTAACCCAGTGTAAGTATCTATCAAATGACGGAAACTTCAAAGCACTATTTGTAATAAGAGCGTCTGCCAAATGCCTAAATGTAAATGTAATTCATTATTCTGTTCTCTGTCTATGGTCAGATCTAAACCTCATGTCAGAGGCAACCAGATTTCGAGCTGAAATATCCTGATAGTTCATGATTCAAACAAGAACCCTTGAATACCCACATAAAGCAAAACAGCCCCAAAGCAGCAGTGATCAGCGACTATATTTTACATTTTACGCTGCCTGTCAGCTGCTTTTTCTTGTATGTAAGCAGTTTTCTTTTGTAGGCAGTTATGCTGATGCTGCGCATGACCGAACCAGGATATTTTGGTCTCTTCTGAGCATAACACATGATGCCAGATCTACTGCTTACTACTGTATATGATGCTTAGTGAAGTTCAGGCACTGCATTTTATGAGATCGTGTTTATTGAGTTCTCAACAATCTGCTAAACTGTGCACTTCTATAGCTTTAGTATTTGGGCTGTTATTTTCCCTCCTGCAAATGTTTGTGTAGAGAGTGAGTGCACGGATCCCTGGCAAATATTTTTGTTATGGTACTAATTATGCTTGGGATTTTGAATTGTTTTGTGTATGTGTGTGAGTGTGTACAGTGTACAGTGCATTGTAAAAAGTTAGTATATATGGGAAAGTTTTATTTTTTCCCTATAATTGAATTCAAAAGTCAATTCATATCTCTCATATATTTAAGAATTAATTACACATAAAATGTAACATTTTAAGCATTTCAAACTTTTTTTTTTTTTTTTTGAAGATTAAGGCAAATAGCTCATGAAAATCCAGAAAAATCCAGTGTGTCAAAACAATACAGCACAGTGGTTAGCACTATGACCTCTCACCCCCAGGGTTCGAGTTCTGCCTTATGCCTGGGCGGAGTTTGCATGTTCTCCCTGTGGTTGGTCGGTTTCCTCCAGGATCTCCGGTTTCCTCTCACAGTCCAAAGACATGCAGAGTAGGCATGCTGACCCGATGCGATGGACTGGCACACTGTTTAGGGAGGGTCCTGATAGCTCCAGGCTTCCTCTAACCCTGTACACGATAAGCGGTATAGAAAATGAATGAATACAGAAATGTCCAATTTCTGAAAAGTATGTACGTTCATGCATTATTAGCATGAATTACTGCATCAGCCTGTGGCATGGCAAGGAGGCGATTAGCCTGTGGCATGGATGGCTAAGGCGTTATTGAAGACTATGTTGCTTTGATAGCAGCCTTCAGCTCGTTGAAATTTAAACTGAAAATAAAAAGGAATGAAATATTTCACTTGACAAAACATTTCACGTTTGGAATTAAATTGCAAAAAAAAAAAAGATATTCTATTTTTTTAGAATTACTCTTAAATGTATACACCACGAGAATCCTTAAATGTAACAGCAAAGCTTCTGGAGACAGAGAGCAAATAAAAAATTATGCCGATACCAATAGTTTTGGAAGCCGTTCAATTTCAAACACAATACAACTAGCAAGAAAAACATGGTGCGTGTCAAGTAGTTTTGTTAACAAGTATAGTTTAACAAATTTTGCCAATATACGAACATAATCATAATGTATTTCTTAAGAATGCACTGTAGAGGTAATGATAAAGTTTGCACACTATCAGTACTGCGATTGTCGACACTTAACTATTCCAGATAGTGTTGTGACTCTGGAATAAACAGGTGTCTTTATGCCACTAAACCGCTTATGACCGGAACCAGAGGATAATTTAAAATCGGTACTTTAATATCATTCCTATGTGGAGCATCGTTGCAGTTAGAGCACAGAGTCTGCTGTTTGCGAGGCGTTGTCAAGGAGATTCGCTTTGTCCAAACACTTCTTTGGCGATGATATTAATAGTCTTGTGATAGTCTTCAAGCGTGCCAAGTACGCTTCATATAAAGTGTTTCTAGATTTGATTTACATCATGAAGTGTACCTGAGTGGGTGTGTGATATTCTGCACAAATAAAGCTCCGGAGCTGCATGCGTGTAGATTTAACTGGCGGATCTGTACTCCAGGGGCGGTTACGGCTGCCGATTGGTGCAGTGTTTGCCCTGTTGTCAGGGGATCGGGAGGATTGCAAATCCTAATGACGCTAAAGCCATCTGCGGGCAGGAGTCCAGGAGAACATAACCGGTCCTGCTGTCTTGGTGGGAAGCGTGGCATTCCTTTCTCTCTCTCGTCAATCAGAGCGACACTAGCCAGCCTGCGAGCTCATGTATATGGAAGAGGGGTGTTTGGCTGCCGGTGATGTTGCAAGAGCAGCAGTTTGAAAAGATGCAATATATCTGCACGTGTCTCTGAGAAAGCACGTGTAAGCCTGTACCCCCGCAGCTGGTGAATGGGAATTGACTCGACATTGGGAGTGACTGTACTAGGGAGTAAAAAAAAAAAAGACAAAACACAGTTATGGAACATTAATGCTGGTCTAGATGATACGCTACTTGGTTACAGCTTAGTTCTTTTGATAGCAAGCCAGCAAGTGGCAGATGAAGTGACCTGGAAAGTGCTCTGCCAGTTACAGCCCTGCTTTTTCACATGACAGTATATTGATTCTTTCTTTCTCTCTTTGTTTCAGTTCTATTGTCTGCATCCTGAATGAATGCCTTGTGTACAATATTATTAAGGGGATTACAAGTTTGTAATCAGTGCCATAATACCAACAATTGTTATGCAAATTTGAGAATACAGTTTGTCACTCCAGAAAAGAATGTGTCATTTGTTACAGCTCATTACCTCTCAGGCTATATAAAGTCCGTCTAATTTTTCCAAAATTCCTGACATGACGTCTTTCTTTCTTTTTTTCTTTTTTCTTTTTATAATCCCCAGGGGCAAGCTATGCTATCAGCACACGGGCCCCTTCCTCTGGTGACGCACCACCCCTTTGGTCAGAAAGCCCCTCCCTTTCTAGACAGTCACTCCCCCAGTCTGGAACGCTGTCCTGGCAAGCCGCGATCACTGCGGCGAGAAACGCCAGGGCCGATGGCAACCAGACCATAAGTACATCGGACAGCGCTCCGGTAGGCTCGCTGTCTCAGAGGAAGAGGCAGCAGTATGCCAAGAGCAAGAAGCAGGGTAGCGCCACCAATAGCAGGCCTCCGCGGGCACTCTTCTGCCTCACCCTCAACAACCCGATACGCAGGGCCTGCATCAGCCTGGTGGAGTGGAAGTATCCTTTCATTAGTACTTCTCCGGGACCTGAGTGACATCAATGAACAGTGAAAAGTTGCAGTGAATTATGAAAACAAAATGCTCCAACTAAACTTGTAAACTGTTAAGGTATTTGTGTGATAGTTTTAATTTAAGGATGTCTAGTTTTTGAAATTCTGTAAAGAATATTATAATAGGTGCTGTCAATCAATTAAAAAAAATGAATCAAGTTAATCACAATCATAGACACAATTAATCACAATTTAAAAATATTCTTTTATTATACATGTGCAATGTTGGAATAAACATAATCCATAACAAACTGGTTAAAGAAAACAGATTAGGCAGTTTTATAATATCTCAAACATTAACATTTAATAAATGTAAAATTAAAATCTCTCGAATGGTAAACTCTTAGCAGCAGCAGTCAGATTGTGAGGCCTGCCTGCTCCTATAGTGGGGACCATGTCTGTTATCTCCTTTTCAACTTGGCCTGACACGCCCAGAGTGAAGGAGCGCGGTTGCCATTTGTCATCGATGAGATGTGCTGTTTCTTCTTAGATTTATGGTTACTCACTGATGTACAGTGGTCTCCAGTAAGTGAAATAAAAGTATCCAAATGCCTCAGTTTCACAGCCTTTTACAGTGTCTTACATTTAAGGTATTTTTGTAAAAGTAGTTCTTCTTTAAGGTAGCTCGAGCACACAACTTTAGTTTTATTCAAAGAAACTTTTTATAATAAGTTGTTGTTCAGCACACCTGGTGATGTTTCTTTTTGTGTCTTATTATCAGTGTTAAACGTGCCATTATCACACACACACACACACGCACACACACACACACACACACAAACAGAGTGCTGCAATTATGGGAAGCCATTAGGGTCAAACTTAAAGTATATAATTATATACTTTTAGTCATATAATTAATTTGGGTTAAAAACATAGTATAATATTGACAGCCCTAATTATAACTGGTTATATAAAAGTTTTAAGTATTTGAATATCTACGTATATTTGAATATCTATGTATATTCTTATATATGCTCTTTTATAGTTCCGAGCAAAACATTATTTTGATTACTGTAACTGACATTAATAAATTTTCCTTAACCATGCTTTTTTCCAGACCCTTTGATATCTTTATATTGTTGTCTATTTTTGCCAACTGCGTGGCCTTAGCTGTTTACATCCCCTTTCCTGAAGACGATTCCAATTCAACTAATCATGACCTGGTGAGTACTCGGGGCTTTCCTTTCACTTCGCTGAGATTCTCAAATTAATCCACCATGTTTCCTCACGTGTGTTTACTCGGGTCTATTATTATCAACTTTTTATGCTTTGTGTTTGGTTATGATTCGTTACACATTGTTGTTCCATGAGATGTTTATGTATTTACGGGAAACATGGCTTGTTTGCATTTACAGTCATGTTCAAAAGTTAGTACCAACCACCCCCCAACCCCCTTTAATTCTATGTTTTTTGTGTGTGTGTGTGTGTGTGTAAAAACATGATAAAATAGCGGAGGATCATAGCAGGTTTCAACATTAGGCAAATACTTTGAATTTTCGTTAAATAAATCATTGCATGGTGCAAAAAAGTTAGATGTTGTTGTGTGTTTTGGGCTGTATTTGCTTAATACTAAGACCTGCCGAGATCAGATGATTTTTATTATGTTTTTACACAAAAACGCATCAAATTAAAAGTGGGGGTACTAATTTTTGGACATGACGGCATACCACAATCCAAATAATGATCTCAAGGAACATCTAATACAAAAAGCATTGTTTGTGCATTGTTAAATATGTCAGTCTCTGTTCAACTCAGTCACATTTTAGCCCTTGTGTTTACTATTTTTTCAGTTCAGTTATTTTCTCTGTATAGCACATCTAACATTCGACCTCGTCACAAAGAAGATATTAGATTAAACGTGGCAGATTAAGGTTCATAAGTAACGTCTTGGTATTTTTCGGATAAATATCGACACGTGATTATATATTGTGATATTTTGTGTTAAGTGAGTTAAATGTTCAGTTGTATGTCCAAGTCACGTGTGAGATGTCCTAAGCACTTTAATGAAAACAGGCTGTTATCAAAAAAAAAAGCAAAGACCGGGTTTCGTTCCCTGTTTGAAACAAAGAAATGAAAAAAAAAAGGTAAAATAAATATAGGGCTATTTCTGAGAATGCTCCTTCAGTTAGTCTCAACAACAAACAGAGACTGATTAAAATAAAGTTAAAGACAGCATTAAAAAGGCAAACATAAAAGAAAAACTGTCCTACTTGCTCTGATGAAGTAATTAAGTCTTCTGCCTGCAGTAGACTGTGGAGCTCCTTTAATGGTCATACAGAGAAATAAATACATAATGAGGACATACTGAATGAGATTTCTTTTGGAGCAGCAGACTTTTATGGCTGTGAAGGCTTTGTGCACGAATTTAAACACCCTCTTTGTACCGCAGTTTACGCCATTGATAATGCAGCGCTGAAGAATATTTTACGCATCCTGTTTCCTTTTTGACTTTTAAACGTAACGCCATCTGTTTGCATTATCATGATAGCGTATTAAACACAACATCACAAATTGTAAACACTGGGTTTATATGCATGCTCAGAAAGATTGGGGAGGGGCTGTGGAGAAAGGGGGTGGGGCAATGTGAGGACGCTTTTGGAGAGTGTAGGCGTGTGGACATGCCCAGGGAAAGTAGAGGCAGGCTTAAGGGAGGGGCACAGGGAGGGGGGGGGGGATTATAGAGGTGCCTAGAGATAGTGACAGCGTGGGGCGGGGCGGGGCTAGGATGACCAGGAAGAGTGGAGTCAGGGCTGTGTGATGTCCAGGGAGAGTAGGGCTCTGTGGGGTGTGGGAGAGGAAATATGCAAAAAACTGGCACAGCTTCGTGGGAGAAACGTGGCATGTAATGCAACATCACTGTTTATCGATATACTTTAAAAACTCGATATACCGCCCAGCCCTACTCCATAATGAGCAATCCATAGGTAGGCTGGGGAAAACACCCAGAGAAGCCATATGAGGATGAACCCTTGAGAGGAACTAGACTTAAAATGGATCCAGGTCTCTACTGTGTAACCTCTTATAGTGGGATTATTTAATTATAACGTTCAGTATGCACGTGAAGTAGAGTAAGAGCAACTGTACTGAATCTGAGTGTATTGAAGCTGGGAGGTGTACAGGACAGTAATAGCTTGCTTTATCCCCTGAGGCAAAAATCTTCTGCAACTGACATTCATTAAGAAACATTTAATATATCTTTGTCCTTTGTATATTCCTATGCTTGGGGATCCTGCTAATAACAGGTAGCAGGATTATGAATAAGAGATGGAGGAAATGTGACTGCCACTAATGTTACACTATGTTCCAGAGAAAGGTGACTCACTACAACGCTTAGCGATTAACTTTCAAATTTAGATTTAGACAGACATGGTGTATCAGCATCAGAGAGGTGACGATACTTATAATAAACAAGAGGATCAATGATCTTTAATTAACTTAGTAACTGTAGTTGTGCTTCGAAAAAAACTAATTTGACAAATACCACATGCAAGATGCTTGTGTATATTTCTTGACAAGCAAATGTCTAGCATTTATATTATTTAACATATTAACAACGGACAGTAAGAATTGTGTTTGCAGTGGCAGCTCGCACCCATACAGACACACATGTCCACACAGACAGAGAGGATCTTGCGTCATTGGCAGCTCATCACTGACTACATGTCTGCTGTCACAGTGGTATTAGTGATGGAAGCTGCATGAGTGTTTGTGTGTATACCTGCCACTGAGGCAGTGAATGTTTGCCTCTGTGTGTATACTATTTGATATGGATAACCGGGGATGTGGTCCCCTTTTCAGGTTAGGCCTATGGAGTCATTAAAATGATGCATTTCCTCTACTTTTATTGCTCTCATTGTTTGTCAGAGTTCCAAGCACAAAGCAATAACTGGCCACCAGGGGCACTATGTGTGAAGCATGCTCAGACTCCTCTTATCGCTTATTACTAGGGTTGCAAATTGTAGCAAGATGCACCCTTAGCACTACAATCTGAACAAATGATGTATGAAAATTTACTCAGTCACTCAATTACTCACTCTCGGGGCATTGATGGCTCAGTGGTAGGTCTCTCGCCTGCCATGTCGAAGGCGTGGGTTCAGTTCCCACCCAATGGCCAAACCCCAGCGACTGGATACCTGGATGAAATGGGAGTGTCGTGTCAGGAAGGGCATCTGGTGTAAAACCTGTGCTAGGCTGTGTGCGGATGGGATGGTCCACTGTGGCGACCCCTTCATAGAAGCAGCCGAAAGACCGACAACAACTCACTCACACACTCACTATAACCTGTACAGGGGTGCAGGGCACAAGATGGAGTACACCCTGACTGGGATACCAGTCCGTCACAAGGCAGAAGCACAGACTCACTCACACACTCACTTACAATTAGTTTAAACAAATAGCATAATAATTAGGAGAAAAAAAAAAGGAAAAACATTAATTAATAACAATGATGTAATGACAGTAGCTGAGCCATGATCCAGTGGATCCCTAACTATGGTATGGTACCTATGTAAACAAATTAATTAGCCAACTAATTAACTAATTAACAGCCAACTTTAATCATTATTGTATGAAATACTTTTACTGCTTCCGTTTTCTGTTATACGCTGATCAGCCAAAACAGTAACATCACACAATATTAATACATTAACACTGATTATACCAGTGAACTGAGCATTATTATGCAAAACAAACATTATCGGGTTAATGAATTTCTAATTAGTCAAATTAATAATGGCAATTTATCAATTTATGATTAAGCATTAACATCCCTACTATTCAGAGTTTGTTTACGTTTATTCAAGCAGTCTTGATCAACACAAAAGGTCTAAATAATCCATGTAATCCGTGCCTGTGGAAAGGCTGTATGTCTTGGTGTGTGTGGCACTGATTAGCTGAAGATTAACAGCTTGTCATGAGAAGGGCGTCGTGCGGTTTCATGTGTGTCATGCTTCTGTCCCAACCCACAATTCATTGTTTTTGTCACACACTAACAGGTGTTCTTTAGTTTCATTTTTTTGTTGTTTTAGTTAATTGAATGTTTGTTTAAAGTTGAAATATTATGATATATTAAAGGCACAGATTTAAGCTTTTATAAGGTTCCTATATACCTTTTTATATATATATATATATATATAAATTTTGTTGCAATGCACTTATTGTTCCTTTTAGCTCTATACCATTATTATACTAGTGGTCAAAATGGGAACTGCAGCAAGTACTAATAGATGTCCACTGGGGCATGAATCACACTGCCCCATACTGTGTGAAGAGGCATCACATACCTGATGGCTAGTAGGATTGCTAGATTTTCGTTAGTTTAAAAACACTCCATGGCCATCAAAATTGTGTTTTATAGACAATCATAGGAATTAAATGAATACATTTGTACACAATGGAAAGGTAAAGTGCAGACAGTGTGTCTTTTAATATACAGAAACAATTCTTTGGTCAACAAGTCATTTTTTAGTGATTCACTGTTTTCTACATAAAATTTTTTCTGAAAACAGTGAATCACGAAAAATCCTTCAGCTGGGTGACATATGTGCAGAGATTGTGTGAGGGAAGACAGATTATGGAGTGGACCTGAAACCTGGCAACCATGATTAATAATTACCTTGAACTCATTTGAACTAAGGTACGTCAGAAACCGATCAAAACAACAAGCTGCCAGTCGGTCTGCTCGATGTACGTGTGCTGTCGATCCACAAGTGCCTATTACAGGGCTCCATATCCTATAGCACAAGTATAATGACCTTTGCCTTTGCATAAAACGGTGTATATTTTCAGCAGAAAAAGTGTAAAACAACATCAATCCTTAATTCTTTTTCCTCTCATAGTGTAATATCAGACTCTCTCTCGCGATTCTTTGCTTTGTTTACACTCTCGTGCCCTTTCACTCTCTCTTTCTCTTTTAATTGGTTGCCTATCACCATGCACTCAGACTCCTTTCATGACTTTGAGTTGAGGTGAGATGACCTTTGACCTATCAGAGCTGGTGAAAATTTCCTGCCAATTACGACACGACACCCTTGACACAGCTGTGACTGTTACAGGATTGTCAGGGTGACTCACAGCAGCCAGGAATATCTTATCATATAGTGTTTTCTTTTCTGACTCAGTAGTTATGTTTATTTTCCCCATTTATAGCAAAAACAATCCTTCTCAAATTAGCTTTAATAAGTGTAACTAATATGCAACAATCATTTTTAGA
Source organism: Clarias pachynema (assembly GCA_030014365.1). Lineage (NCBI taxonomy): Eukaryota > Metazoa > Chordata > Actinopteri > Siluriformes > Clariidae > Clarias > Clarias pachynema. Next base: position 21,524,654 of record JAQMYL010000039.1, on the reverse strand, counting down.
TATTCACATGGGTCTCCAGACAACATAAAAGGGAGAAAAACATTACCCTGTTAAACATGGGAATTAGATTTCCGTCTGATGTGACCTGATATAAAGAGATACCCCGCCCCCAGCTTGTTGCTCAGCTCTTCAGTTGTCTGGTGAGGCGTGGCTCAGCTGTAGGTCATTTAAATAGACACTAAACTGGCGCATGTGCAGGAGGAGTGAAATAAAGGGAATTTCAGGTATTAAAAAAAAGCATTATCTGAGAGCTATTATAAGAGTGGAGCACTAACACACACTTTAAGGTTTCATATGTAAGCTCTATTGTTGTTATGATTTTTTTTTTAGCCAGTCTTCATCTTTATTTCTCATAAATGTTGTGTGCAGCTCATTAAAAGAACAGTATGAAAGAAAAGTGTGTTTATACTGTAGCAGTGCTCCAGCAGAACAGGACAGGCAGTGACACACTGCATCGCTTGGAATCGTTTCAATGAAACATTAACAGGTAATAAGCTGAACTATGAATGTAGATTCCTGCCTATAAAGTGACAGAATCTCATAATAATTCCATCTTTTGGGGTATAAGCAAAACGTGATCTGACAAACCTGCTTTTTGTCTTCCTTCATGAAACAGCTACTCTTTAGTGACGCCCAGTTTGACCAGTGTGCACAATATCAAGGAAAGGTTCTTATTGATTTTATGTTTCGTCCCAGAAAAGATGTCCTATTGTTGCTCCATTCATTTATACTTTAAATGACTGCAATTCTATTCGATTGACTAAAAACAAGTGTACAAATGATTTTAGTTAATGTAGACATTGACTCCATGTGTGCGGTGTTCCTGTAGAATTGGGTTAATGTTTTGTGTTATGTGTTTCAGTATTGTTTGTCCCCTTGTGCGGGTTTAGTAACACAGATTAAGTGCCGCATCCACCTGCGTTTTAGCCGTTCCTATAGAAACCCCAACAACATATTAGAAAGAGTGCTGATGTTGATCCAAGCTTGTGATTTGTCTTGCAGCTGGCATTCCTGACAGAGCTCGTGTTTCAGAAAATCACTCAATCGCCTTCTAATCAGTTTTCGAATTTTATGATCTATCAATATATCATGTAATATTGTGCTGAGAGTATCTTATTAGCATGTAATAAGCGTCCAGAGAGCAGGGTAGAGCGGTGATACAGAGGGTGGAATTGTTTTTTCACAGATTGTCTGTAATACAGATGATGTGTGTGCATGATGTTCTGCAGTGTACTGACCCCCATTAAGGGTGTGTCCTCACTAGGTCTCCAACTAGCAATTATTTTTTAATCAATTAATCTATCAAACATTTTCCCCTTTTTTTATTTAGACTAACAATTAATTTTGGCAATTAATCTGCTGCACGTTTTATGGTTTGTTAATGAATCCTTTTATTAACTTGCCAGGATATAATAACCACAACTTCAGAAAAACGATTTATCTTTTAACCTTTAATTCAAGAGTTTTCTCATAAAATAATTATTTTAGTAATAAAATTTTCCTCACAGTGGTGTAGTGGTTAGCACTGTCGCCTTGCACCTCCAGGGATTTGATTCCCTGCCAGGCTCGATTCCCGTCTCTGTGTGCATGGAGTTTGCATGTTCTCCCCGTGCTTGGTGGGTTTCCTC
>JAQMYL010000039.1:21496648-21506948 GCA_030014365.1 Clarias pachynema | reverse complement strand
CAAGCAGTTCGAAAAGATGCGGTCGGCTGACGTCACGCGGTTCGGAGGAAACACGTGATAGTCTTCGGCCCTCCCGGATGAGTGGTAGTGGTAGCCTTAATGAGGGAGCCCCCTAGTGACGGGGAGGAATTGACCACGACTAAATTAGGGGAGAAAATTGGAAAAAATCCAAAAAAAAAATTATAAAAAAAACCACAACATATACCGTAAGTCTTGAGCTTGTTTCCCTGGGACGAGACGGTCCCATCTAGTCGCGATTTGAGACCTGACATTGTATTCCTTATGTCTGGTCTGCGCTGTTATTTCCTTCACAAAGATAGGTTGTTGGAAATGGGAGCATGACTTTTTTTTTTTTTTTGGCAGTCTCAGGATACTCTTCTTTGATTTTAATCCAGAACATTGGCAGAGTTTAAGTTTAAGGCCACATTTATTATACAGAGCAGGCTTGGAGCATGTGATACACCTTGCGATAAACCCATAATTTAATTAAGGCTCTCTTTAGGCATTTTCTTTTAAATGCAGCTTTCTTTTTGTTGGCAGTCTCCGAGTCTCCTCTGCTGTTTCATCATTGGGTATTGTCCCTGATTTTAAAAAAGCTTGTTTTTTTAAGCTAGAGTTAACTCATAATGTTGGCTTAATTTAATTGGGCATCAAAACCGATACAGGGAGAAGTGTGGGAAAGAGGTACAGACGGAAGCGAAGAAGAGATGGTCTGATCATTTTTTCCAAATCAAACACTTTGCAGAAGTTTTTTTGCTGAAATAAAAATAAATATACGAAATCATCCATGGCCAGGTACCAGTCCGCGGCCCGGTGGTTGGATACCGCTGCTATAGAGCACCTTCGGAGAGTATTAGAACAGGACATAGAAGATACTGGGAGATCTTAAAGGAATGTTTCCAACATCTTGTAGAATTCATGCCATGAAGTATCAAGGCTGTTTTGAGAGCAAAAGTGTCAGTATTCGTATTCGTGTTAGTATACCTAGTCAGTCTATACAGTTTTTTTTAATACAATGTAAAATACTGTGCAGTCAAACAAATTTCAGAGATAGTGTGGAAATAAACAATAATAATAATAAAAAAGAATTACTAGAATTACAAGTTTCCATGTAAAATAATTCCATGTTTGATTAAACAGTTTGTTGTTTAAATTTGGAGGATTGTGTTCTGTATATAAAGTTTGTGACATGAAGAGAGAACCTCAAACCTCAAACCCCCTCCTGTAGTTGTCTTGAATAAGCCTCCATGAGCTTTCTTTGGGCAAACTGAGCTTGCTGAAGTTCACACCCCTTTTACTGCATCCACTGCATTCAGTCAAGTAACACAAAGGAAAGATTTGAGTAACCATGACAACAAACCTGGAACTGTATTGACTGAGACCTCTGGTGGACAGAGACGGTATTGTAGTGTGGGAATGTTTCAGTGTTCTTCACTCGTAATGAAGAGCGAAGAGTAGTAATTGATTATATCTGCGTCTGTGCTTATGCAGAGAGATCATTTATAACGTTCGAGACCACAAAGAAGCAGCCATGTTAAAAAAACAACAACAACAACAACATATTATATATAACATTGAACTGCACCTAACCCTGACGTGAAGGTCTTGTTGTCTCTATGGGTCAAACTCCATGAAGAGGAGAGCACTCACACTTTGATCTCTATCATCGTTTATCCCCGTAGTACTGAATGGGCTGAGATGTCATCACGTTAGTTGATCTTGTTCGAGGCATGCTCTGATACGTGACCTCCACGTGTATGATATACTGCATGAAAGCCTGTGTCAATGTTCATGTGGGTGTCTTTGTACAGCATGTGCGTGCTTCTTTTTGTGTCTCCGTGTACATGTGTGTGCGCCAAGATGTCTGTGGAGAGAACAAGATGTTTGGAATAAAGGAAGAGCATTCTGGCTTTGGAGATGTGTTTTAAATCTTTCAAAAATAGTTTGAGTATGACTTCATAGCAATAAACTTAATTCTGAAAATAAAAATGAAAAAGTAAATATTCTTAGAAATATTTTGCAAAAAAGTTATTTAAAAAATCGGCTTGTAAAATTATTATTATTATTATTTTTAATATTAGAGTGGTGTAAAGTTGGTAGTAGTGTTATAGCTTACCCTGTGCTGTATTTAGATCAGTTTTTTTAACTAAACCTTTACACATTATTTTTCTGACTGGCCTCTCAACTCCATAGTCAAGGGTTCAATTCCCGCCTGTGTAAGTTGAGATTGCATGTTCTCCCCAGGCTTGTTGGGTTTCCTCCGGGTACTCCGGTTTCCTCCCACAGTCCAAATACATACAGATTAGGCATTTCTGTATTGCCCATAGTGTGTGAGCGAGTGTGTAAGTGTGTGCCAGGTGATGGACTGGATAAGTACAGGATAAGTGATATACTGTAAGGAATAAGTGAGTGAATTAGTATTGATACCCCAGTCGTCAGTTAAGCATAATTGGGGCAAAGAACACCACTAGTGCCAGTGTCTGATAATCTGAAGTAACCACCACAAGTCTTTATGCTGAAATTCATGTTTTGAGCTCGAAATACACAGAGAAACATGTGACCCCTGGCTTAAAGTAATTATCATTTATTAAATCCGCAAAAAAATCTTTTTCTCTCACCATACAAGATTTTTTTTTTTTCAGGAGAATGCATCAAAAGAACAAAAAACATGAATCAAAGAATGATGAAATACCCGCATCCTGCACACAGGTTATGTTTTCATGACCTCGATTTATGATCTTGCGGTTCGATTAAGCTGTTTGCACACTAACCTATCAGACCACGATATAAAAAGTATAGATGTTAAATAAAAAAGCAACTTCTACCAAATCAAGTGCTGGTTTGTAGTCTGAATAGTACAATTGGTGAAAGCTTTATTGTTAAATCAATCTAAATCGGCAGTGATTGATATGATAGTATTAACTAGGATGATATCTAGTGCTTCAGTCCACATTTTCCATCCATAATTTTTGTATGGATGTAAAGTTTTCATGTGAGCGTGTAACCTGTCTCTAAGTCTGTGTAACTTTCAATGCAAAACTATTGAAATACGTTTTGGACTTAAGAGGCCAGCTGCTTACTTTTATAATTCAAGTTTATAATTTTGAAACTATGGATTCCTTCTTCTTGTTATGCAACAGGTCCTAAAGATCCTCACAAACTCACCGTCATATTCATTCGAGCAAGGAAAACATGATTTTAAACAGGTATTAGGTATGGGTATTAATATTAAATGCACTTTAATAGGTAGATAGTTATTAATGAACTTACTTCATATCGAAGCTCGATTCAGCTTGGAAAATGACTTGATCAGTTTTATTGTTAATATTACCAATTAGGAGGCTGAATATTTTTAGTGTCAGGTTGTGTTTATGCAGCGTTTCCTAAAGACCCACCAGAATCAAGTAGATGTTTTAGCTTAATTATGATGTTATGTAACGACGTGGGCGTAATTAAATGATGATCAGAAAAAGTATGTCTTTAATCGTTCTGTGTTTATTATCAGCTCTTTCTACGCATCCTAGTAACATTTTATTCTAGACTGTAGTTTTAAAATGCATCATCGGTCTGTTTCCAGTCAGTGTGTGTTAGTGGTGGTGGTGTATGATGTTGTATAATGGACTCTATCTCCAGAGTATGGGTTTGGTCAGCTGTTAATAACTCTCACAGAACAATCATCATTGTGATAATTCCTCCTGGCACGGTAAACACTAGGGACCAGTTTCACACCAGAGGTGTTATTTTCACACTAACAGAAATCATGATACACTTTTCATTTTCATTTGTGTGTTTATCTTTTGTATACTGTGCCAGAAGTTTTGAATCTGATGAGGTAAAGCTACACATGTTAATTATAAAACTGGAGCGGTTTAACAGAAACGTAATCGCCAAACCATTAGGTGATCACAAGTAGGAATCCTAAAGACGCTACAACGATCCATGGCCTGAGAGCTCGGCGTTTGCCTTTTTTGGACAGAAATCTTTATATAAATAAATACAAAATGCAAAACGTCACATTGTGGGAGCACAGGAAATTTGTCTGAGAACATGCGGAACATTAAAATATTTTGCTCTGCTGCTTTTATTAGCGCTCAACCATGAAGCGTCAGTAATTTAAAGGGGACTTATTATGCGAAATGTACTTTTTAGTCATTTTTTAGACATTCAGATGTGTCTCCAGTGTGTGTGTGTGTGTGTGTGGGTGTGTGTGTGCGCAAACGAAAAACATGAGGAAAAACATTGCTTGCTTTTTCCCCCCTTTTTTAAAATCTCATACTGTATAAAAAGATACCCCTCCCCCCACTTGTTGCTCATCTTACTCATTTCTCTGGTGGGGCGTGGCTCAGCAGTGGCTCATATAGTGTCGATAAACACTGAAACAGCACATTTGGAAGAGGAGTAAAATAAAAGAAGTTTGAGGTATGAAATAATGAGGGGGTTTGTCTGAGAAGTATTTCAGCTGGAGCATTAACAGACACATTTGTTGGAGCTCTGAGGCCTGTATTAACTTGTAACATTAAAATACGGGTCCTATTTAGACATTTAGACCTATTTAGAACTCTGCTGGAAGTTATTTTCACGTCCTCCATATAGTCCTGACTTCGCTCCAAGCCATTTCCACATGTTTGGGCCATTAAAGGAGTTCCTGAGAGGCCAACGTTTCAGACATAAAGCAGGCAGTTTGATCATGGCTCCGGCGAACTGAGAAAACTTTGTACCTTGATGGTATCGAAGCATTAGTGAAAAACTGGGATACGTGCGTTAGTGTAGCCAGGGGGGTTACAGAGATCAATAAAAGTAGTTTTTCTCTCTTATAACTGTGTTCTGTTATTCTGCACTACCAAAAGTCCCGGTTTGACTTGAACACCTCTCATAGTTTCTGAATCATTATACATCACACAGTTTCTTATATCGTTATACATCATATAATCCTTGGAGTTTTTTTTAGGGATTATTTCTAAACAATAATCATTAAGACCAAGGTTGATCTATCAGAATAATCCCCTGGAATGAAAGTGCTGGCGAAATATTAGTCACAGTTTGGTTGTAAATTTATATTCTGAACTGGGGACATCCCAACAAACCACATGTATCTCTGAACATTTTGGAGAAGTGAAACAGAGGAAATATATTTAATATCTGTATTATCTGTATTTACGCTGACGTTTTAACACATATTTTTGGGCACCTCTTCTGTTTTTTGGGGATACTCTTGATTTTTATAGCAACTTATCAGAATCACATCTAATAAGTTTCATAAACAAAGTGTACATTCAGACAGTATGTCTATTCTGTACAGAAACATTTCAGTTGTAATGTACTGTAGAACGCAAATTGTGGTAGAGGGCAAAGATAAAGATGGAGTGGACATTGGAAATGCATGTGCACCAGAGTGATCACGGTGAAAACGAATAAAAAAATGTGTGTCTCTTTTCTCCAACAGCTGACTTCTTTGGTTTAGTTTCAAGTGTGATTTATGAGACATAGTTGGGATGGGAATTTGGCTGAAACATGGGCACTAGGGTTAGTGTTTAACAGGAAACATACCAGATATAGAGAACCCAGCTGAATAAACGTGCGTCTAAAACCGCTCAATACAGTACAACTAGACTGTACCCTGGAAGACTTATTCAAAAAATGAAATACAAGTTGTAGTCAAGGGTAATATTCTCATGCCTTTTCATTATCATTATCAATGTCATTCAATTGCAGCAATTTGTACAGTACCGTGAAAATGCCTTGAGACACCTCTTAATTCTTCATATTTTCTTTCTAAAGAGCCAGACTTTCTTGTACTTTAATGTAGTCTTGAGAAATAGTTCTAAAGGCATCCACAAGGACCTTTTGACTCACATTTTTGGCAAGATTTTGGCTCTCATTTGCAGTCCAGTGTCTTTATTTGACCGGTTTCAGACGAGTGTTTTGTGTTTGTTAAGACACATGAACTATGCTATGAATCTATGAAGCTATGAATCATTCAAGGATAAAAACCATCTAACTTTAGACATTAATCAGTGAGAAACATGTGTAGATGATGCGGCTGGGGATTAGTATCCTGGTGATGCTGAATATTGAGCTGTTGAAAAAAAGACGAGAGGGGAAACGAGGTTGCTGCTTTAATTTATCTACATTATAGAATTGACAGAAGACTTTTGCACAGTACTGAAGATTTGTTGAGCCTCAAACAAGAAAGGCAAAAAGATATTACACTTGTATATATACTGTATATTCAAAAGCAGCTTCTGTCAATAATTCCACATTTGATTCCTTTAGAATGAATATAACTTTGAGATAATGTTAAGTTTCCCCAGCTGAACATTATCAGCTCTCTTCTTGAGTACCTGCATTATCCGAGGTGGTGATGTCCCTCTCCATCTTACTTTGAGTCTCTGCTCGACAGATTTCCGCATGGTTTGTTCGAATTTTCTATCAAACGAAGTAGCATGACCTAATTTAACACCTTCACATGCACACAACATTCTACTGCATTCGTCTCACAGTTTCTGAGTTTCCACCCACGCAGCAAATCAAAGCGGTGGGGATCGGGTCGTATTTGAAGAATCGTAAATCACGAAACAGATGGTAGGAACTAGAATTTGCAGAACTCTTAGCGATGTCATTGTTGCTGGTTACATTAAAAAAAGCTAAAAAAATCGTCTTGCAGCGATTGCAAGCAAAACTTTGCCTTCTCTCCTGCTCTTCTCGGGACAGTTCCCAGGACGAGGCTGTTTAAACGACATTTATGTAGCATACTGTAAATGATTTCATTCCAGAAACATAATTAACACATTAGTCGTTTCAGATTGAAATCGCACAGCCATGCCGATGCCTTGTTGAGTGATTACTCAGAACGTCTAAACGATGCTTTGTTTTCGCCTGTACTGTCGTCGCTTTGTGAGTCTGCGAGAACAGATGCTGAACCAGCTTCTTGCTTAAAGGTGTATTTGACTTACGGTTTACTTCAAAAAACTCACAGTGGCGTAGTGGATAGCACTGTGATCGCACACTTCCAGGGACATGGGTTGATTCCTGCCTCGGGTCTGCAAGTGGGGTTTTTAAATGTTCTCCACATGCATGGTGGGTTTCCTGCCAAAGTCCAAAAGCATGCAGAGTTGGCTAACTGGCGTTTCCAAAAGATAATTTTATGTGTCACCAGGACTTTTGATTGTGCAGAATAACAGAACACAGTTATGAGAGTCTGATCTGGCCTTGTTAGTGTCTTTTTGTCAATTGCGTAGCAGAAACAGAAAGGGTACAGTACTGTAGGTGCCGGTACAGAGAGCTGTCCCTGGTCCTGAAATGTTACTGAAAGAGTTCACATCATGACATTACATGCATGCTACATAAAATAATAAAATCTCACTTAATTGATTATCAGGAATATGTATATTCACATACAGGTATATCATTCAACTATCGTACACATGTATCCTGACGTTATCTAGGAACAATATATATAGTTATATAATAGAATGTAAGAATATAACTTATTTGACATGTAAAGTGTTTTAATCTGCTGGACATATAACAGAAGAAGGAGAAGAAGTTTTTCTGCCAACTTTGAAGTTTGAAGATGGCTTCCCATCTTTTCCAATAAATCCTGCCTTCTGCATTATATCACTCTTCTCTGTGGTAGACATTTAAAAAAAAACTGTGGGAAGTGCTCTCACACATTAAAAAAAATCCACAAGAGCTTATTGTCACTTAATCGTCATGTATGTTACGTACACTGTAATGGTTTATGCATTCTTTATGATTTAATCAAATTATTTGTTCAAATATGATGCTAAACTGTTAATGAAAATGAGAAGTGGTCAACCAGTACAGTCCTACCAGTGAAATTATGGGTCAAAGTAAATATTGTGAATTTTGGTCAAATTGTCAACTATGTTACCCAGAAGTGTACATAGTAGGAAAACGAACTGCAACTAGCAGATATGTTACACTGAAGGAATTTACTACTCAAACTTCTATTCGTTCTGTTGAGAAAGAACACTTTTTTGTTCCGCGTAAAATGTGAAACGCCAAATTATACAGTGACTCACTGGCATTTCTATCAAAGACATCTGACAACCAAGTTGGCACAAGATTATGAGGAACTCACATTGCAACTTTAAACTCATACACCAAGTGTTTACCCTGCTGTATTTTCATATTATTATACCTCTCAGTTTACAATTATACTTTGCACATATAACAGTGTAAATTCTGTGCAATTTATGTAATTTTCTATATTTCTATTTTAATTGAAAAGAATTTTCTGCAACTTTGTAAATTTGGATATTCCAACCCAATTTTTAAATTTTTATTGGACATTCTTGAGTTTAATTGTATTCTCTAGTACATTTTTTCATCTGTAGGTCACAGACAGTGTATAAGCATATCATAGTGTGTATGGTCATGTACGTGACAACTAAAATTTGAAATTGTGACAATGACGAAATTTAACCAAAAAGCACTGACAGTAATGATATACTTATTACCTTGAAGAAGCTTACTTTGTGCATACACAGGACGTAACTTTCTTTAATCGCAGTTCTATGTTTAGAGGATCTTTGTGGTATAATCTGACATGTAGAACACAGGTAATAGGAGAGTCTGTTATGTAATTCACCCTGGATCTTATCGGAATCATCTTTTACAGTACGACAAGTAATAATCTCAGTCGCACAGTCTAAAACCGGCTTTAGAGTGAGACTGGATGAGTCTGGACAGGATCCGTGTAGTTGTGTTATGCAGTGATATCTCTGTGTGGCTTTCAGTTTCATAAATAGAGTTGTCTCTGGGATGATTAATTTATAGCAGAAATCTCAATCAGGCCACTCGGTTTTGTCTGGCAGCAGCGCTGAGTGCAGTTTAACACTCTTGCTTTTGAATTCTTCATTATGGAAAAGCACAGCCAGGCCTTGCACAAATATCCTCCCTTGTAGCAGGATGAATGCTTTTTTTTTTTTTTTTAATGAACAATATGAAATTTGGAGTTGTCTTTCATCTGTGGTCTTGAGGTAAGTGCAGATCCCTGTTCACCATTAGAGCTTTTATTAATCTGTTTAGTCCAGCCAGAGAACAGATAATGTCTCTAGATAACTCCCACACACGGACGCTGGATTAAATCAGAAAGGGACAGACACAGGTTTGTATGTCTGCCGTTTGAGGCTCGGTCATACAATACGCTAACACGAAGCAGATTTGATAAGACAAGCTGCTTGTGGTATAACAGGGATAATAAAGATCCAGTTTATTCTAGTCGGGACACTGTGACAATTAAGTGAATGTTCCTGCCCATGTGTACGCACACACAAAGGGAATAATTGTTTGAACAGAAAAAAGGGTTTGACTAAGAGTTATGCGTTCGTCTTGATGGGTTTCTCTTCATATATAAGGAAGTCCGTGGGTGCTTGCTGAAATAATCTTGCAAACAATATGAACGGCTTAATGGAGCAGGATGCAGGATGAATAGCAATGAGAACACTGTAATCCAAGAACCAAGGACCCTTGCAAAAGGACTAAATAGGAGTGGGCACTTATTTACTGTAAATGAATTACAGGTGAGTTGTGTATACAGTAGAGTTGTGAATCATAAACAGGCTGACGATTCGATTCGATTCGATTCAATCAATCAAGCTTAGAAGTCAGAACAGGTAATAGGTGAGTCTGATTTGTCTCAAGCAGCTATATTTATCCTTTAGGTTTTGAACGATTAAAAATGCCTAAAAGTATCTAATAAATCTTGATATTTTTTTAATGTCATATCATGTACAAAGAGAGATTTTTTTCCCAGCTAATATTCTGCTCCACACTTCAGTCCACCCGGCCGGCCATTAAGAAGAAGCAGCCATGCTCTCTCAGAACATGAGTATAGAGGAATAGAGGAAAGCTGTGGTGTATTTTGAAAGAATTTGTTCATTTTAGACCATTAATCGTTAATAAGTTTTACGTAAATAATTCACCTTTAAACTGACCGACAAAAGATTGAGGTTGGAAAACCGAGATCGAGATTGCATAACCGAGTCTAAGACTTATTTTATATTTTCCTTATCAATCATTTTTCTTTCCAAAAAGGTTTGGAGTTGATCAACTTTTTTGTTGTTGTTAGAGGTGTTTTCTGTCATCCCAGCAAGCTGTTATTTGTTCAACCCCATCACATGTGTGGCTTCATCAAACATGTCCAGAGTAATTAGTCTCAGCAAAACCAGTGATACCAGCAACCCTGAATGCCCCTATCTCTCTCTCTCTCTCTCTCTCTCTCTCTCTCTCTCTCTCTCTCTCTCTGTCTCTCTCTCTCTCTCTCTCTCTCTCT
>JAQMYL010000039.1:21484348-21496154 GCA_030014365.1 Clarias pachynema | reverse complement strand
CTCTCTCTCTCTCTCTCTCTCTCTCTCTCTCTCTCTCTCTCTCTCTCTCTCTCTGTCTCTCTCTCTCTCTCTCTCTCGCTGTCTCTCTGTCTCTCTCTCTCTCTCTCTCTCTCTGCATGTCCTTTAGTCTGTTATCTTGCTCATGTGTTTTAGGTTGATCATACACATCGATCACACTCCCCCAGTCCCCATAGTCACCCAGCTCCTATACCATACATCTCCTTTTTAGTATGTTGCGTGTGTGAACGTTTCAGTAAACCAACCTGAACAAAATAAAAATCTGCCAGAATGAGCCATTATTTGAATCTTTCAATAAAACTTTTGGTCGTGTTGATTATTCTTTTTTTATACAATTTATTTCAGATAAATTGAAAACAAACAAAAAAAACATGTATGTGACAGCTCAGTTGCATTTAGTGACACCCATAAAACTCCCTTAAAAGGCAAAACTCAAAGACGGACTAAATTGTAAAAATAAAAAGGCAAAACATCCAAAACAACATTTTCTCACAGGCAGACGTGTCAGTTACTTTGACTTGCAGTTACACCAATATATCTAGCAGCACATGAAAAGCAGACAAAGTCCAAACTAGCTGTGAAAAGAAAAAAAACGACATGACAACAGAGAAATGAAAGGATATCTATATTGTGCACCGGTGACCATGGGCATCAAGCATAACACACAGGGAAACTGGTGTGTTTAAATCTTATAAGTGTCTTAGCCAGAAATTGTTCACACCGTTGCGCTTTCCCATATCTCACACACTTCGGCTTCGGGCGTCTCATTCCACCTTCCCCAGTGGTGTACTGGAAAAGCAATAGGGCACATGTTGAATCCTGAAATATTTGTGATGTTGGTAAGAAGCTGACTAAAGAGTGTACCGAACATTGCATATTAGAAAATATCAGATCGGTCAGTTCAGGGTCACATTGTCTGGGCTGTAAGTGGCTTTAAAAGAAAATAGCATGGCCATACACAGTATACTTATAAGACTGTCCGGAACCTAAAGTGGAATGATAGAATAGAAAGAGTTCACTACAATAAATTGGAAATTGCAATAGACAATACAATTAAAGATAGAATTTACAATAAAAAAAAAAAAAAGAAATAAGAATGTAAAAATTTAGGTTGGATTCTACAAATGTACAAAAGTTACAAAATGAAACAGAATAAAAAAATATATATTTTTACTCAGAATTGACAGAAAATGGAAAGTATAATTGTAAACTGAGAGGTATACTGTAAAAATAGAAAAATAGAAAAGGGTAAAAATATGATATGTGGGTATGACAGCAGCAGTATTATTAAAAGATGAAGTATGAAATGTAATTACGTGTTTATCAGCAGCAGTGTTATTGTCCATCTTCCAAAATGCAAGTTAGTCCTCATTTTATGAGTAATGTATAAATTTCTCTAAGCATAGCAGAAACCCCGCCCACTTCAATAAAAAATTAGGCCTAATAATATCTCTACTAAAATTAATACTGCAGATCAGTTATTTAAACATATTGTTTCACTAAAATTAACCTAATTTTATTATCAAAATAATAAAATCCCACTTTTACATTATTATTATTATTATTATTATGTTCACTATTATTCAAAAGCAGAAGGTCAGTACTATGGTCTAGGTCTAGTACTAGGTCTTACTATGAACAACAGTGAATGAAAATATACTGTAGCTTGTACTTACATCATTAAAAGAAGTAAAAAAAAAAAGGTAACGTCTTATATTTAATTTAACAACTGACTTTATTTAAACATTTTACCTCTCGAATGTTAGATATAACAAATATTGCAGAAGTTTTTTGCTTTAAACTTTTGTTTCTATAGTTCTATACAGTGGGGGCCAAAAGTATTGCTATAAAAGTGAAATTCAGTGTTTTAATAATTTTTATATTTATATAATATGAAAATTTATATAATGAAAGATCGAGATAATAAAAATAATGTGTTGTGTTATGCAATGAAATCGCTGTGCAACAATCAATATTTAGTATGAAGTCATTTATTCCTCAAAACCTGCTGGATCCGGCTGGGCATAGAGTCAAAAAGACGTCTGCGGCACTCTGGGGTCAACTGCTCAATTCATGCCTGCTTGATTGCTCCCTGAAGATCATGTTTAGAAGATGGGTTCTTGCCTGCCAATGCCTTCTTCACCACCGTCCAACAGTTTTCTATTGGGTTTAGGTCTGGAGGTGACCCAGGCCATGGCTCCAGAAGCTGAATTTCATTGTCACATAGCCAGTTTTTCTCTGGGCTTTCAGTTACTTGATAAGTTACCAGATAGACTTGAAGTAATTAGTGAAATTAGTTACATATCATATCATGTTGCCTTAATACTGTACCTTCGGCCACCATAATAGATAGATAGATAGAGAAAGAGAGAGAGAGAGAGAGAAAGTACTTGATTAATCCCAACTGAAATTGTAAAAGTTAAGTAATAAATGCAAAAAGCAAAATAATATTTGTTTTGCTGATCTGGAAAATGACCTGATGCATGGCCAAAATCCATACATGATATAATCTTTACAATGAGTTTTATGATCGTTGCACCCTCGTAATTTGTATTTCTTTGAAATCTATTGTTTCTTTATTCAGTGCCATTAATATGAAACAACTAGACAAAATATTCATTAGACATCATGTACAGTATGCATGTCATTTAAATAAAGTAAATTTGAACAGTGCAATCCATATATAAACATGCAGTGACTTATCGGTAGTTATATGATTTGAAGCTGAACTGTCAAGTTTCACATGAGTGAGTCTCGTACTCAGGAGTACTTGTAGTGTACACTGCTTTTACGCATGAATAAACCTTTTGTAACTCAGTGCCCAAAAGCCTTAAAATTAGTTTTTTTCTTTCGTTTTGTCCGATAATTGATGTTCCCTTCATGATTCAGCTTAATAACACCTGCAAATAACATACGTGTAGATTCAATAACAGGCACAATCGACTTTTGTGTCTTTCACAGCAATGAAACAAGATGTCCTTTTCAACGTTCATTAATGAATATGTGATTCGGGGTGTTTCTGCCTCAAGGGGCAAGTGAGAGTTAATGCACATTAATTAATTTTCCATCTTCAGTGCTGGTTTCGAAGCCTGAAAGTCACTTTGGGAGCTCAAATTCATATGTCTGGAGGGCATGTATGAAAACTGCAGAAATCTTAATAATGAGAAAGTTTAACTGAATCAGGTCTTAAAATAATCAGAAGGTGTCTTGAAATGATGAGCAATTATTGCACCTTTTTCCCCCATCGGATATTTATCACACATCACATGGCAGCAGCATGTTAACAGAACCTTCATAACGGTTTTTATTTACATGTAGATCTTTTTTCTTCTTCTTTTTTTTAAAACCAAAAACAGACTCACATCTTCATTTCATCCATTTATACACATCATGAAGAGATTTGCAACACAGCCATGTCATATTTAGCATTTATTAAGAATTAGATTCACGCACACATGGACAGATATAAACAGCTCGAGCCTGTGTGCAGTGCAGGAACAGCTCTGGGATTGTGCTGCTTTTATCCTCACACTGCCTGCTGTAAAGCCCTTAAGCACGAAGGGAGGGAGGACATGATGGATTATCTCTTTTTCTCACTTATTCAGACTCTCTTCCGCCCTTTCTACATCTCTCATTTACACCCCTTCCCCCTCTTTCCTCTACATCGCATCCATGTGACTCTCTCTCTCTCTCTCTCTCTCTCTCTCTGTGTGCATTGCCTCACTTCTCCATCCGCCAGTGCTTTATTCCTTTATTATTATTTTTTTTTTTATAAATGAGTCAAGATACTCACTGCTCAATCAAATATATAGATAGAATATCATATTGTGGTTCACATGGGTGGGCAGTTCATGTAAAATAAGCAAAAGGAGGACAGCAGTTTTACAGTATGTAATTTTCCAGATTGTCCCAGGAAGAGTACCCGTAAATATACAAGTCGTTCTGGAAGAAACAGTTTCTAAAAATAACTGAATTGCAAGGATATTGCATT
The DNA here is from genome assembly GCA_030014365.1 of Clarias pachynema. Classification (NCBI taxonomy): domain Eukaryota; kingdom Metazoa; phylum Chordata; class Actinopteri; order Siluriformes; family Clariidae; genus Clarias; species Clarias pachynema. The sequence goes on along the minus strand of JAQMYL010000039.1, from coordinate 21,492,145 downwards.
TGTAGTTTGAGTTGGTAATGGTTGTCAGTGAGGTGTGTATCACTAACATGTACAGTACATCGTTACTGTTGCGTGATGATTTCTTCAGAGCAGCCATAGTTCACTTAGAGTTAATATACACTAAGGTTTGTTATAATTTGTATATTACGATATATGAACAACACAACTTGATGTTGTGGGTACATGCAATGTGCAGCATATCTGACTTATTTGTACAGTATAGACTGGTTTGCGTTACAGGAAGACTATTAGAACTGTTAATCCTAGGTAGACTCTTGGGTCGAATAGATTTTTGGTTGTGATTTTTAATTCAATAGTACTATAGTTTGCCTTAAGCAACTATTATTTTTACTTGTTTTAGACCATTACAAGCTACAAAACATATCTAATAAACATTAAAATGCTGTGTACGTAGCTTGTGTTTTTGATTATTTGAATGTCATGACTTGAACGAAATAATATTTTTTTGACTGGCTGTCCTACGCTCCACTCTCCAGTCCAGTAGGTGGCGGTATTGCACCAACATGCTATAAAATCTAAAGAAGAAGAAGCACTACTATTTTCGTAACTTGAAAATGGTTGTATTTTCTGCTATAGCTGTGATGTATTTTTAAAGAATTTTGATTAAGGAATTAATCAAAACCTGAAACAATTACTTAAATTGACAAACTAGCAATTGATTATATAACACAGATCTAAAGACTCACTCACTCACTCATCATCTATACTGCTTTATCCCGTATACAGGGTCGTTGGGGGGGGGGGGGGGCCTGTCCCAGGGGACAAGAGGTGGGGTACAACCAGGATGGGGTGACAATCCATTGTAGGCCCCACACATACACACAATCACATGCTCATTCACACACTATGGGCCATTTGGCAACACCAGTTATTCTAATCAGCATGTCTTTCGACTGTGGAAGGGAACCGGAGTACATGGAGGAAACCCACCAAGCACGGGGAGAACATGCAAACTCCATGCACACAGACCCGAGGCGGGAATCGAACCTAGAACCTGAAGGTGCAAGGCGACAGTGGTAACCACTAAGTCCGCTGCTCTAAAAACCAAGGTATCACAAATAGCCACACTGTGCAACCATACTGCGCAGAATAGCATCCCAGAAACCTTGAGGTGTGAAGGTTACAAGAGCAGAAGAGCACACTCCTGTCAGCCAATAACAGGAATCTGTACTGGCTAATCGAACCTGCACGGTTGAAGATAGGATAAAGAAGAGATGATGTTTTCCCTCATGATTGCATTGCATGACACTGCGGTCACATGATTGACTGTTTAGGTAATTGCATGAATTTGCATTTGTATAGGTGGACCTATTAAAGTAGGATCTGAGTGAATGCCTGTGCCTTTATGTGCACTGACACAGGGTTTGAATAAAGAACAAGTAAAGATGTAGAGGGCATTGTTCTTGCTGATGAAGACAAATTCTTGAATGTAGAATTTACACACACCGGTAGTTTAAAAGCAGCTCTATTGTGTGGGGAAACTGTGTCTCTGGCACAACGCTGTACTGCTCACATGCTGCTTAATTTACACCTGGCCTTGGCAGATGAAAATGAAAACGTGTGCAAAACTGGCCTCTGCTAGTTAGATAAATTGAGCAGGATATCTACAGTAAATAAATTCACTATACAGTGGATATATTGTCCACTCTTTTTTTTGTGCCGACTATGTACAGTACTGTGCAAAAGTCTTATTAAAAGCACCCTATTATAGGCTGTACCAGTTTTGTTACAATATATACAGTACTGTATGTTTATCATGTCTGCATAATTATGTACAAAATCATTCAGTATTTCCATATACAGTATAAATTAAAAATAAATAAATAAATAACTTTACAGGAGAATATATGCATGGCTGTAAAGAACAAAATACTGTATAGCACAAGATAGACCAGTTTTCAGATGGAAACAAAAAACCTAATGTACACTCCTGGGATTTACATAAAAATAGAAAGGAGTGAGTGTGACATAGTTACCAGAAGAACTTATATTCTCCAGCAAGCTCAATAAAACCTAACATCTGTTTTACTTATTGTACTGTGCAAAAGTCCTGGGCACATATAAAAATATGGCATAAGCAAAAGATGCTTTTGAAAACATTTCTGCATAAAAGAAACTTCTATAAAGAGCAATAAAGAGCAATAAAATAAACAGTCAATATTTGGAGTGGAAACTCACTGCTTAATATCAGGAGTTTTGAGAAAACAGCTGTTAGGTTTTACTGAGCTTGCTGGAGAATATGAGTTCTTCAGGTACCTTAGTATATTTGCATTCAAGGTGGTAAAATGTTGCTGTTCCTCTAAAATTTTACAGGCGGTGTACTCCTAACTATTCACACATTTGCAGGTAGCACAGAATCGTTATTTTTTTTTAGAATTGTAACAAAATAAAATTATATCAAAGCAGGGTATTTGTAAAATTGTGATACTAACAGAAATGCGAAATGAATTGAATCAGCATTTTGGTATCACGTTAATATCGTATCAGGTTGTCCCTGGTGATTCCCAACAGCGTAATCGATTGGCTTTTGTACATTACGGTTGCACGCCATAAAATGACATTTAAGCAAATGAAAATATCTCAAACCTAATCTAATGTATCACATTTTCTTATTGTAAGAAATGTGAAATAAACTATAAACCAAATATAAGAGATAAAAGCCTATTTCTAGACATAGAAATTTCTTTTCCGTGGCCTGATAATTTTACTAAAAATGTATTTACTTCTTAAAAAAAAAAGAATTAAAAGAAATTCTGCACAATTTTCTGCCAATAGAATTAAATTTATGCTTAAAAATGTAGTAAAATATGTCTGGAAATAGGCTTATATGTCTTATATGTGGTTTATTGTTCATTTATGATTCATTATAATAATGAATATTGTATGAATATGATCAATTTGACTAGATTCAATATATTTTCAGTTCCTAAGATGACATTTTTTGCAGTGCAGGATTAACTAAATTGTACCATATGCTTGCACAGTCTTCGAATGGGTAAGAGAAACAGAGAGCAGAAGAAGAGACGAGAAGAAAAGGCTTTGCGTGTGTGTGTGTGTGTGTGTGTGTGTGTGTGTGTGTGTGTATCAAAAGCAGCTTCAGGCTTTGAAGGAGTCAGGAGGTGGGGAGACTTGAATGTTAAAACGCCGGTAGGAGATCGTATTTAATGAGATTGGCTGACATTTGTGAGAGTACGTTTCACTGTTTGTGTGGTTGCTATGTTTCGCGCTGTGTTGTGCGTCGCTGATTTTGTACAAATGACCAGAACTAATCACACTGAGTTTGCATGAATTCTTAAGCGGTGTATTGGGGTGTTTTCGAATAGAAACAAATGTAGGGATAACTGGAGAAACAGCACACTCTCACAGGCAGATCTGTCTGTCAGGATGTCTGGGTGTCGGCTCCTGTATAAAGAACTCCGAGAAAAGTGTGACACGACAAGTTACGCAAGTGATCCACCACTGTGTCCATTTCTCCCATTTCTCCTCTTTCCTTTCTACTCTTTTCCTTCATCCTCTCTCTTTCCCCTATCTTTGACTCCCCCTCTTTCCATCTCTCTGCTCCATTTCATGCATTATTAAACGATGAGATGTCGTAGATACATTTATAGGTGTGAAACGTCAATGAAACAAGTAGTTTTTGCTAATTATAGACCTAATTATTGAATTCATTTTTTCTTAACAAGACAAAAAAGCACATTATTAATGAGAAAGTGTGAAAGGAGGTTGTTTATTAGCTGTACATTATTGCCACAAATGCCCTCGTGGTACATTTCACATTCTCTGTTTTGTCCCCATTGATTGTTTGTCTGTTTGTACCCTCATCTGTCATTACCTCAATTCTGAATTCTCATATTTGACTATTTCTTTAATAAGCTATTTTAGGTGATAGAGGTCTCCCAAAGTGGGTCTGTTACTGCTCTACATTATATACTCTAAGATAATGGGATTCGTAGTGTTCCTGTCAAGAGGTCATCATAGCGGACCATCCCATCCGCGCACAACTTGACACAGGTTTTACACCGGCTGTCCTTCCTGACAAACCCTCTCCACCCATAGCAGCGCTTGAACCCGGATCGTCACATCCCCAAACCTAGAGCCTTAGCCACCTGAGCCACCACTCCCCCTAGCACATCCATACACATTGTTTAAATATTTTATGAAGCCATGTTGAAGAATTTATGAGAGGTATTACAGCTTTACATGAACAAGAGAACCACATCCATCAGTTATCGCTGTGATTTGACAGATTTCAGTTTTTTCTTTTCATCCATATCTTGCAAGTTACTAGCTTTACAACACTTTTATTATTCCTTTTATGGCTTTCTCAATCATTTTGTCATGTTGCTTCCCAAGTTAAAATCATGTAATGACCTTGCCACACAAGTCCTTGTAAATAAGGTACCTTTATATCCACTCAACTGCTAGTTAACGCAACTATCTAATCAGCCAGTCAACTCCGTGCATGTAGGCATGTCTACATAGTCAAGATGACCTGCCAAAGCATCGCAATGGGAAAGAAAGGTGATTTAAGTGACTTTGAATCGTGGCATGATTATTGGTGCCAGACGGCGGGTCTGAGTATTTCTGGTCTGAGAACTGTTGATCTAATGGCATCTTCACACGCAAGCATCTCTAGGGTATAAAAGGAATAGTCTGAAAAAGAGAACATATCCAGTGAGCGGGCGAAAATACCTTGTTGATGCCAGAGGTCAGAGGAGAATGGCTGGACTGGTTTGCGATGACAGAATGGCAACAGTAACTCAACAGAGTTAACACATCAAATCTTGAAGCAGGAAAGCTACATCAGAAGAAGATCACACCATGTGCCACTCCTCTCAGTTAAGAACAGGAAACTGAAGCTACAGTTAGCATGAGCTCATCAATTGGATTGCAAACCATTACCTGATTTGATGAATCTCGGTTTCTGCTGCAACAGTCAGAATTTGGCATAAGGAACATGAAAGCATGGATCCATCCTGCCTTGTATCAACGGTTCAGCCTAGTGTTGGTGGTATATGGATGTGGGGGATGTATGTTCTTGCCACACTTTGGGCCACTTAGTACCAACTAAGCGTCGGTTTAAATGAGTATTGTTGCTGACCATGTCCACCCCGTTATGGTCACACTATAGGATAACACCACATCTCAAAGCTAAACTCATCTCAAACTGGTTTCTTGAACATGGCGCAATGACTTCACTGAACTCATATGGCCTCCGCAATCTCCAGATCTCTATCCAATAGAGCACCTTTGTGGTGTTTCACATCATGGACTCGCAGCCGCAAAATCTGCAGCAGATATTATGTTAATATGGACCTAAATCTCTAAGTAATGTTTCTAGCACCTTGCTAAATCGATAGAATTCAGTCAGTTCTGAATGTAAACGGGGTCCAACCCGGTACTAGCAGGGTGTACCTAATGAAGTGGCCGGCGAGTGTATAAATGGATGGATTTCTGTCATTTGTTTTGCAGCCAGCACTATTCTCAGAGCTGCTGTGATGGAAAATAAATCAACACATTCTGACCAATCAGATTTCTGGTGTATATGAGAATGCGATATTTAATCATTTTATATATTTCAGTTCTTATTATAGAACTTCCACTGCAGTTGGATTCTCAGTCATTTGGCGAGGGAAGTCTGAGAGAATGCTTCACTTTTAACAGTTCCTTGCATCATTCTTCACACGTTCACACAGAATTAGCAACAGATGTGTGGGTGCACCTTCATTGCCTTCACTGCATGTAATATTCCTTTTTCTGTATGCATTCTCAGGGCTAATTTAGCACTTTTCCCTTTTTGTAGTCATGTAGGCATGAGACAGAATATCATGTCTCAATTATCCTGATAAAAAAAAAACCTTGGCAACACAAGATTCCATATTCTGAGATGTATTTCAGTTTAATATTCATTATGATCTCTACCTCATTTTCCACACAAGGTGGCAGCACGAGAAGTGCACGAGTAAGCACACTTACGATTAGAATCCGAACTGCCATTTAAGTCCCATATTTTATATTTCTTTAACGGAGTTAACACAGACTCAGAGCTTCTTTTTTTTTTCATACCTCAAACTCCCTTTATTTCACTCCTCCTCCAAATGCACCGTTTTAGTGTCTAGGTCATGGGGAACTGAGCCTCTCTGGAGAACAGTAGAACTGAGGAATAAGCTGGGGGAGGGGTATCTTCTTCATGCATGTGTGTATATTAAACACAAGAATATTAATATTTAAGCAATATCACATGAGAGGGAGTGCCGTTGTGATGAATATCAGCATGGCACAACTTAAGAGTATAATATTGCTTTTATGCAATAGTTCCGCCGGAGCTGGAGAGCGATATTTAGTGTAATTAATGTGTTAAAGTAATTTTCAATTCTTTCTTGTACTTTGTAGCCAAAGATGAGCAGAATAAAATACGGAGAACTTTTTGGAGAACATGAAAATGTTTTATTTTTAAAAAAGTTGTCAATTGTTCTGAGAAAAAATTCAATTGGCAGGTCACACTTAAAAAAAAAAAATCCGAAATTGGTGAAAGAATGCACAAAAATGCAATAATTTACAGAATTCAGCATTCTTTCAATTTTCAGCATAAATGTATACATTTTCAGTCTAAAACGAGTCTTGGATTATCACGACTTGATGATCTTAAATGTATTTAAAAAACCTTTGTGATATAGCAAGTAGACAAATAAAAGGTATAAATCTGTATACACTGAGTGACCTTGCAAGGACAGAGACTGGAGCATGTGGGCTCGATCTTATTTTTATGCGAGGAATGATACGCAGGTGATGCAATGCTCTGAGTTGGATGGCTGGAGTCCTAGGACAGTGTGTCCCAGTCATCATATTCAATATCAAATGTAACTTCTTTTTTTTCTCTAATGTGCTTGCTAGTCTTCTGTGGGAAGAGAACGCTTTAAAGAGAAGAGAACACTTTAAATCCTTGTTTTGAATTCTTTAGCATTCTTGAAAACACACACCAGCTTGTGCGTGTGTATACAGTATACTATATATGATAATATCTATTGAGAGGTGAAATAAATAACATTGATTATTTTGTTACAGTGTCACCTGTCAAGGGGTGGGATATACAGTATAAGGCAGCAAGTGAACAGTAGGTTCTTTGAATTTGATGTGTTGGATCTGAGTGACCCTGACACTAGCCAAGTTGTGATGTCTAGACGACTGGGTCAGAGCATCCTCACAACAGCAGCTCATTTGGGGAGGTGTTCCTGGTTTGCTGTGGTTAGTACCTACCAAAAGTGAGGAAGGAAGAAAAACTGTTGAACTAGTGATGGGGTCATCAATGCCCAAGTGCTCTATGGTGTATGTGGGGATGGAAGGATAAAATGTCAGGTCCAGTCCAGCAGAAAAGCTACTGTAGCACAAATTGAAAAAGTTAATGCAGGTTCTGAGAGAAAGGACACACAGTGAATGGGGCTGTGTACCTGGAGTCTGGTCAGGGTGCCTGTGCTGACCCCTGTCCATCGTCGATAGCATCTACCCTGACCACCAACAGTGTTCCCTAATGACAATTACCTTCCCAAAAATCACTGGTCCATCTCTGATCCATGGAGGCACCACCTCACTTCTATTGCTTCTTGGTTCCAGATACAAGTGCACACCTTGTGGAGTTCACGGCTTACTGAAGCAGATGTTCAAAGGGGCCCTAATTGATATTAATATGTATATATATATGTATGTATATATACTCAGCAAAAAAAGAAACGCCCCTTTTTCAGGACTGTGTATTTCAACAATAATGTTGTAAAAATC
>JAQMYL010000039.1:21397648-21412675 GCA_030014365.1 Clarias pachynema | reverse complement strand
TTGAGTTTCCATTATTTCCTATGGGAAAATTTAATTTGGTTTACGAGTGTTTTGGAATACGAGCCCACTTCCGGAACAAATTATGCTCATAATCCGAGGTTCCACTGTACACCATTTCATGACAACAGTATTCCTTAATGGCAGGGAACGTTTTCAGCTCTTCAACCCTTTCATAGACTCTGCCGCACTGCGAATATTGTTCAGGAATGATTTTAGGAACAGTTCAAGGTGCTAATTTAGGATCCAAATTCCCCAGATCTTTTATGGTCCAGCTAGAACACTAAGCTTACTAAGCTGCACAGATCAATTCTGGAGGGACAGAGAAATAACATTTACTTACATATGGTACTGTATGTAATGTAAAGCTACATTCCAGCTTTTTTTCTTCAGGCTATTTTAAGGGTGTGGAAATCTCTGAGCCGTTTAACCATATGCTCTCCAGTGCTGAGCGTGATTTTCTCTGCCTGTTTAACCTTCACACAGCTCCTCATAGACCTTCCTTCAACTTTGAGTGTCTGTGCAGACAAAGAAGCCAGGATGAGACTCCTCATTCTCCCTCCTTTCATCAGCACACTGCTCTACCTCTGCAACTAATGCAGCATCAGGTATCCCCAGTAAACACATACAGTACCAACACACACACAAAGCTCTGGTAATACTGCATAGCACCATGTGTCCTATAGTACATTAAAATGGTTAGAACCAGAGCAGAGTCATGAAGTAACCTGGTGCTCAGCCAGTTTCCCGCTGTGGGATGTGGTTTTTGCTGCTAGTCCTATTATTTGTCTGATTACTAGTACCATTCCAGATCATTGTGGGATGCAAGTTGAAAAATGTTTGAGTTCTTAGATTTTAAAAAAAAAGTGAAGTTACTGCTTGAAGATAACATAATTTCCTGATAACATATGATTATTCATATCACATTAATTGTTTACATTTTATGACAGATTATGGAATCATTTTATAGAATTTCAAAATGTTTTATTGTACTTCACTCATTTTAACCAAAGGAAGTCTTAAGAGGAATTGCCACATGCGCCATCAGTTGCTATGCATGTGCCATTTGTTTCTTTGGCATCTCGTGCTAGCTTCTCATTTAAGCGATATCACACGAGAAAGAGTCTCACCATGGCTGTGATGCATTCGTACTATAGGCATGAGAATATCACAGACCTGCTGATACCTTGGGTGTGATTTTGCTTTTATACAACAGTTTCACAGGTTATGATTTGTTTGTTTATTTAATTAGTTATTTTGCTCGACCAACACATATCCTTCCACGCCCTGAGGAAATAACATTTAGCTGGTGACCAGCAATTTGTGTAATTAAGTGGGGTGAAAGTAGCTTTAAATTCTTACCAGATGAAAAGGTGAGAAGAACAAACCATGGAGCTGGAGGACGATCCTGAGAAATTTGAGAAATCCTGAGAAAACTTTATATTTTCACTTATTCTGCCTTAGAATATTAGCTAACTTCTGTGTTCTGAGAATGAACCCCAAATAGCGTTAAATGGAAAGCTAGAGGCCTATGTAAGGTACAATCCCTTGTTGCACACATCAAGTAGTGTCCTTAATCAGGGGTTAGAGACGGATTTGGGATTCAGCCTTGTGTTAGAAGCTAGTTAGCTTTGTAGCCAGCGTGAGCTGTAAACACAGATGGTTCAGAGGCAATTTGGAACGACTTAGAAGCAAATACTAAGGAGCCAAAGTGATGTTTTCTTGCTTCCGAAAACATTTTCCAGTGACTGCTTCTTGCTTCAGACAAACATGCTTCAGTGACAGGCTTTGAATGTGGGTTTTTGCTGGCACCCACTTTTCCGTACTGTGAACCGCACTGACCTACTTTCACCCACGCTGGCACCCGACAGTTGTTAGATTCCTAGAACACCCATGATGCAAATTCACACCTGTAAAGATACAGTACGTACTGTATAGTTAAATATCCCAGTGGTGTTTTGCTCTATATCACCACTTGTTGAATGCCTCTTGTATAATTACTTTGTAATTACAGATTACTTTGGATGGAACTAACTGTTGTATAAATGACCTTATAAATTCTATAACACTACACATCCTTTTGGATAGATACAAATCTTATCCAACCTTCAGATTTGCTCAGCCTTCATATGCAAACCCCTCACAAAAATGCTGTTTATCTGCCTCCCACTCAAAAAAAAAAAATGTTTTTCTTCCAGTCCTCAGAACAACCATGCAAAATATTAACATGCACTGCTGCTTTGATTTTACACTTTTTATTTATTCTACAATACCCTCCATTACTGAAAACCATCCATTCCATGCATGTAGGTGATGGCTGTAGCTGGCTTAGACTCCAGCCGAGCACGACTCTCTCCTACACGCTCGATCCACTCATGGTCCACACCCCCGGACACGCCCCCATCCTACACCCCTCTCATCCAGGTGGACTGGCATGGAGCTCCACCCAGTGCCAGCAGCACTCCAGCACTGGCTCGTCGCAGCTCCTGGTACACCCAGAAGGGCCATGATTGGTCACCCAAATCGGTCACACCCACTTCCTCCCTCTTACAGATACCACCTGCCTACAGCAGTCAGTATCTACAGCAGAGGGGCAGCGCTCATAGTCTGGTGGAGGCAGTGAGTGTGAATTTTACTGTTTGATCTCGTATTTCTTGATGCATTATAGATCGCTTATGTTCACCTAATTTTCCTTTTTTTTGTATTTAACTAGTCATTTTTTAGGCAAGCAGGTATGTCATTTATACCTTATAGACATTGTAGTAAAACGTAAGCTTACTTTTTTTTTTTTTTTTTTTTTTTTTTGTAACTCTAGGTGTTGATATCGGAGGGACTGGGAAAATATGCAAAGGACCCAAATTTTGTTGCAGCAACCAAACATGAGATTGCAGATGCATGCGAGTTGACTATTGATGAAATGGAAAGCGCAGCAAGCAACTTGCTGAATGGAAGTCTGGGCAATAGCATGGCATCAGATGGCACAGGCACACCCCAGAGCATCATAGGCCACAGTCTCCACAACTACAGCGATGAGGAGACCGAGCCGAACAGTAAATACGAGGAAGACCTCACTGACGAAATTATATGCATTTCAAATTTATAGCATTTGCTAAAACTAAAAAAAAAAAAAAAAAAAAAAGAACAAACAGATGAAAGGAGAAATAGTGCCTTCTATGGGAGTGGAGACAAACAACTCTCTGGGCCGATTAACCAAGCAAAATTCTATCCCATTTTTACAGCCGTCATTTAACTGGGACATTGGCTTGCTGCAGAAAAATTAGACACAAAAATGTGAGCTCTCAACTGTATGTATGTATGCGTGTGCATGTGTGTGTTTCTCAACAGCTTTTTACAAGAATATTTTTCCACATTCTTTACATATCAACCAAAAAAAAAAAAATCTTCTTGCAGTCATATCCCTCTCCATTGCCTTACCCAATGTACACGAAAGCTAGTAATTAGCTTTGATACACTGCCATTCATTGTCCATTCCCAGTGTCACTCAAAAAGGAATAACAAAACAGCCAGATAAGTCTGTTAAGCAATATCACCCCCTTACCATATTATCAAGCGAAAAACACATCATTAGTGTCATAAGGGAGAATCAGACAACACAGCATAAAGTCTAGGCAAACCTTTCCCTATATTTATATGTTAAGTAATTAAGAAAAAAATATTTTCGCACAAAGACAGTAATATTACACCCATGACTAAAAGTATTTATGAAGAACATTTCAGTCTATCCATGGTTTGAGCCAATGCAAAATCCACATGATGTGCATAAGAACCATGTATTTCTTCTAATGTGACACAATTACAAAATGGGCATGTGTACCTGGAGGCAGGATAAATCTGCACAAAACATTTTTCACTGAAGCAACCCCAGATCATAACACTGCCTCCACAGGCTTGTACAGTGGGCATTATGCATGATGGGTGCATTGCTTCATGCGCTTCCCTTCTTACCCCGATGCACCCATCACTCTGGATTACTGTCAATCAGACCACATGACCTTTTTCCATTGCTTCAAGTCCAATCTTTATGCTCCCTATCCTGACTAGCAAGTTGCCCAACAACAGGTTAGTCCAAATTCTGTAATTTCTACTGTCAATTCTTAATAATAATGCGCCTTTCCCAAGTATTTAAGTGATCTCTACTCATGGTCAGTCATATATTTATTTTTTGATCACATTACTCCCACAAAGTTGACATTTTGGAAGTCACATTAGAAGGTCTGCTTCTGTGCATATCATGTGTAGACGTATGGGTTACCAATGCTGCTTTACGAGAGATGTAGTACCATTGAGTGACATTCAAATACCATTTATTTTTACAGACATGTTGATGTAGTATAAGCCATGTTTTCATGCTTTGTACCTTTAAGATTCAGTTTGAATTTTTTTTGCATGGGTTTTGAAGAATGTGTGTGACAACTCCTGCTGTCCTCATTACACACTCCTACTCCTCAGGTGACCAGTCATGTGAAGTACTACCTACACACATCTGCACTACCCAAGAGCTGCTAACTCCACACTGCACCTTTGCTACCTCTACCAGTCAGGCTCTAATGTAATGTCAGCATGTTCCCTTAGGGACCAAAGACATTAGGACGGGGAGTGAAACAGTTTTTTTGCCCTTTTTCAGATTGTCCAAACAACTGTCACAACAGTTGCATGAGTGTAAATCATACTGTCATTTCCAAGCGGCTCTCTGATTAGGCTCTCCAAAACTGACTCCACGGATAAATCAAAGCCAGAGTGGGCCAGCTTGAATGATCTTACTGTATAAGCCAAACGCTAATCCACGTCTTTTTATCTCTCATGATGTTAAGTCTAGTTAGAAGGATGGTTGTGTGACTACAGACACTTTTTGTCGGTTTGTAGGTACTGTTGGTCACTTGGACTGCTCAAAAATCTAAAGGATTATCTAAAGATTTATAGTCACTGTTTACAGTATAGCATTTTAAAAGAAATTAAACAATTCTAAACCATTCAAGTAATGCCTTTCAAACAATGAAAGTCACTTAAGTAAAAAAGATTCAGTTATGGTTCATTTGAATGCCAGCCTGGTTGCATGGGTACATTTATTTGAAGAAACATTCTGTTTCACCTCTCCTAACTGCCAGGTGTAGTGGAATCACTTGGGTACCTTCTTATGAGTATGTCCACATTCAAAGTACATTTTATGTTGTATAAGCAATAAATATCGCGGTCATATGGTCATATTTCCCTTTTACCTTACTTTATACACATCATACAGTAAAAAACCATACAGGGTTTATTTTTGTTCGTTCTTCTAAATTCTACATACATACTACCCCAGAACACCACAAAACTATGTGGCATCTGTTGCCTTTGAGTTGTTCTTCCACCACACTATCCAGGAGTGGTGCAGTTTTTCCCTCCTTACAATGCTCCTCTTGTTTTCTTCACTTGGGCTGTACTACGCAATTTTCAGCCTAATGAGACCTGATGCAAGACTTGCATATATGCAATGAGTGTCTGAATTGTTAGGAAGCTAAAGACAGGTACCTACTTTGTGCTCACTGCGTCAGTATAAGAGCATCATAAAGAGATGTCTGTCTCCCAGTTGCCAGCAGGTCTGCGATGGTTCCTGTTAGCTTGCAGGAACAGGAAACAGGCAGCCACTCTGGGGGAGGTGATTTGAACTGGATAGGATAATGCTGGGGAACCAGCAGGATGAATAACCTTGGACTTGGCTAAATTATCTGTGCCGCCATCCAAACTTTTAGTGAAGTTAGATGGATTTAGGATTTAGACAGTTAGCTCACTCTTGCCCTGTATCCCTAAACGTTCAGATAATCATTTCCTGAAGGCAGGTACACTGATGACAAGTTTTAGGCACAGTACTGTAGGTCATGACATTGGGGTCTGACATCATGACCCACTGTACCTAAAACTTGTCACAGGTCTCTCTGTGCTTTCCCTACTACAGCGTTCAGTAGATCATCCTGATTCTGTGTTCGAGCACTCACAATACAGCAGAATACAGCTGCTTTAAAGGTTTGCCTTCGTAATACACAGGTCATGTATGTCCTTAGGCGAAAGCTTTTTCTTGAATGGTTGCTCAGAACCTTACGCTTGCCCGTTTTTCCTGCTTCCAAAACATCAACTTCGAGAGCTTACTGTTCACTTGCAGAGACTCTGCCACTAAGTGGTCGACACACCGTTATGGCCTACATCTGGGCCGGATGCCCAGTCTCATGATATGCCACTCTCAAGGGTAGTGTCTCCTTCTTGGGCAGGATTCTAAGGAGTGCTATTCTAGATGCTAGCCTGTGCCCTGGAGAAGCTGTAGTGGTGGCTCAAATGATTGAGGCTATTGGCTACTGGTTAGAAGGATGGGGGTTCAAGCCCCAGCATCAGTAAGCTGACACTGAACCCTCTTTGCTCCAGGGGTGCTGTATCATGGCCAATCCTGTGCTCTGACTCTAAAAAGCTGGGATATGCAAAGAAAAAAAAATCACTGTGCTGGATTTGTTTGAGTTTCACTGCGCTGCAAAGTGTATTTCATTATTAAAAGTGAGAACATTCCAGGGACAATTGGCTGTATGACTATGATATTTGATATATATATGATATTATGATATTTAATGATATTGTAAAAATACTCCACTGTCCAACTTTGTGACTTTATAAAATGTTCTCAGTATGCATGCACATGTGCACAGTAAAGCACGCAGGTGATTCTCGCTGCACCCGATGGTTATCCGGGGTTCATTAAACTACAGTTACATATGTAACTACCATTATGTAAACAGTTTCCAGTATTTTCATATTCAAGTTTGGGTTATATCTTTTTTTTGTCTAATCTTTTTGCCAGCAACAAGGATGTAAGAAAGCTTTAATAGGTACTTCTGTTTTTAACCCAATTTTAAAGGGTATAAACTCCAAGGATGTTTGCTTTTGACAAATGAAACCTGATGTATTGTCTGAGCCATAGAGCTTTTTTTCACACTTTTCTCTCTTGCATAGAGATATTTGAAACTAAAAACTGCTTTTTGCACTTTTCATGCTACTGTACACAAAGACAATCTTTTCTAAAGCCCATTTGATGAAATGTCATGTTACATTACAAACTTGTTGGTCCATGTGTGGACATATCATAGTTTTGTACTGCACAGTCAGTTTATACACTCCATTTGAAAATGTTTTAGTCGCATTTGACTAAAATCCCAGGGATGAATTCTGTTTCAAAAATGAATGAGATGCTGGGAATACTGCATCTGTCACTCACAGCCATGCCACACTCACTGATCCAGTCATGAATTGTGTTTGTATTATTTTTCTACATAGTAAAACACTGCATCTGCGTCACTTGCATCGCACGAATGCATGAAACCTGCACAAAGCCAAACTGCTTTGTATCATACTTTACCAACAAGGGCTCTGAGAAACATTTCTGGTATCATACTCTGCAATGTCCTCAGTGATCTCATTTTCATATTTGGAATTTGGAAATGTATGCATCAAACAGCCTAGGCAAAAATATGCATTTGATGGGAAAAAACAAACAAACAAAAAAAACACTAGCTGTTTTTAAGCCAACTTGATAAGCCAGGACAGAACTGCTGTATAAGCAGCAAGCGGTTATTGAGACGATACCAAACTTTAAAGCAAAAATTCAAATGAAACAATAAAATTCACATGCATCATTTGTATTTCAAATATATCTCCTTGCCATTTGTTTCATCATTGTCATTTGAAATCTTTAAAATTAGGTATAGGGCATTCAAGTGTACACAAGTCCTTTTTGCATTGAACAGCAGTTTTATTAGGAAAAAGATGTTAAATTATGTTATGAAGAGAATTTACAAGGCAATGTAAAGGTTTTAATTCAAATGGTTTATTTTCATATAGTGATTTTGTGTACATCATACATTTTTGTTCAATAATCCAATTTATTCAAATATTCAATTTATTTTACTCAATGTATTCTGAGATCTGCCTGTAGCTCATTGCCCAGAATTGCCAGTTTTGTATCGATGGACAATCTGTTTTTGTACATTAGCTATTCTCTCTTGTTCTTGGCCTGGATTATTTTCTAACCAAATAAACTGTTTAAAAATACTCAGTGCTATGGTAATCATCAACACAACAGGAACTAACAGAGCAGTAAACCAATGGTAGTGTAAACAACTTTGCATTGCTTCCAACCTCCACATTTTATTTCTTTAAACTGTCAGAATGTACTTAAATGTGCTTTGTTAGTCACTGATTCAGAAATGTAAAATTCCATACAAACTCACGTTATTCTGGTTGTGCAACTGATATTTAATACTTTGTCAAAGTACAGACAGATCAGTAAGTCCTGATTTTGTTACAGCAGCTCAGTAATGCTTATCCATGCTGAAGAAAATCTAACTCTCTTTGTTATAGACACATCACAACTTACAGTTCCTAACAGGTTTGTGCAATAATACATTCAGTATGCTTTCACATAAGTAGTGTTGATGCAATTCGCATCCAGCCCAGGTGTTAGCATATTTCTGACCAAAAAACTAAATAGTTTAACATGTATGTTCTCAGCCCTACATGGACAATGTTATTTTTTCTATTCAATGATGTGTAGTGTGAATCCAAATCAAACCAAACTGTAAACAAGGCATAAGCATCAAATTCTGTCCGATTTGGACTGTGCAAACAGACTAATAGGTGGGAACATCCACTAAGCCTGCCCATTCAATAATTAAGAGCCTCCATATAGTGTAATTAACTGAACTAGTTATTAAAACATCCATATTTTAAAAATCAATCAACAAAGAGCTCAAGTTTCTAAGGCATAATTTCATACGTGTTCACTACAACCAAATGCTCCTTAATATTAAAAGAATAAGGCATAAGAATAAGATCTCGTATCACAGTATCTGTTTACAACATTATACTTTCTTATAAGACTGTAGCAGCTGTGCAAATATTAAATATTTTGTTTAAAAGACTCATTCATCATACGGTAGTATATTATAAAGTATAGCATTCTGCATTAAAAGTCTTTTAGCATGTTAAAAGACAGGGTGTGTTAAGACGTAACTTTTTTTAGTATGTCAGTATATTAAGACTATTTTAGGTTCCCTCATTCCAGTACGGCAGCATGTCCCCTAGCATGTACTCACAAATTCCTCCACATACTCCTCACTTTTATTTCAGCAGGCTGTCTCATCTCTGTGTCTTCAGACTAGCTGGCTGGTAAACAGGGACACCCTGGTCTTGGAGTGGGGGAAGCCCCATGATCGCATCAGCAGCCTTCTCAGCAATCATAATGGTGGGGGCGTTCAGGTTACCACTGACTATACTGGGCATGATTGAGGCATCCACCACCCTGAGTCCCTGCAAACCATGTACGCGCGTCTCAGGGTCCACAACAGCCATCGGGTCTGTGGCTCGGCCCATCTTGCAGGTGCAGGACGGGTGATAGGCACTGTCTGCTTTCTGCCTCACAAAGGCATCAATCTCAGCATCGGAACGGACGGAGATGCCAGGCTGCAGCTCAGCACCCCGGAACGGCTCAAAGGCAGGCTGGGCGAAGATTTCACGTGACTGCTTCACACACTCGCGGAACTCCAAAACATCAATGTCTGGGACAAAAAGACGAAAACTGACATGAAGAAAGTACATGGAGTGGCAATTTTAAGTTTTAAGTTAATTTATTTGTCAGTATGTTTAGCCTTATTACAAAGATAGGCTTCTGTGTGGAACACTAGCAGTGCCTTGAATAAGTATTCACCTCTATTGAACTTTTTCTGGTTTTTGTAGTGTTACAACTTGGAACTGAAATGGACTCATTTTTGATGTTTCTAATTTATACAAAATAGCCCAGCATATTGCAATACTGTTTGCCAAAATTATTTACAAATAAAAGATGAAAATTCCAGAAATACACCTCAGCTACAAAGATCACAATCAAATCAAAATATTTTCTTATTTTTATGCATCAACTTTGTTCAAGTTCCCAAATTGCCCGTAGTGTGTGAATGAGTGTGTGAATGTGTGTATGAGTGTGTGCCCTGCGATGGATTGGCACCCTGTCCAGGGTGTACCCCGCCTTGTGCCCGAAAGTCTCCTGGGATAGGCTCCAGGCCCCCCGCGACCCTGATCAAGGAAAAAGCGGTACAGAAGATGAATGAATGAATGAATGAACTTTGTTCAAATCACAGAACATTGAAAAAGGTTCATTAGAGAGAGATTGATCACAGCTACAGTTCACATTACCAGGATTCCAGGGGGGCAAAAATCCTATACAACTAATCTTTCTCTTTTAAAAAGAGAAAAACTGATTTAGTGATAATCTGTGATTGTATCTAAGGGTCATTGCCTTTTTGTTCTTGACACCGTAGGATAATCCAACGCAGCTAAGACTGATTCTTTCTCAGGAGCTCTTTCCAAACAATGAGCTACCACAACTATCTTTACAAAAAAAAACTGCATGTACATTTATGCTACCGTGCAAAACTCTTGAGCCATTCATTATTTATTTACATTAAATTTAATTAAAGCATGTTGATTAAATTAAAGAAATGGAAACAAATATTTTACTGTCACAGGCTGCAAATTGCCTGAAGATACAACCTCAGCGACAACCTCATTTCCCCTCTCATCTGTTCCAACCACTCAGCATTCAGCATCATCAGTATACTAATCACCAGCCTAATCGCCTGTCATCATCGGCGCCAGTTTCTCACTGGTTCATGAATTAGATGGTTTTATGGTTGAATGATTCATAGCCATAAGTCACTGTGGCTTAACAGAAGAAAAAAAAGGCATTCCTCTGAAACTGAAAATGAGAACCAAAAAGTCCTTTGGGAATCCTGGAGAGCTATTCCTCAAGACTACATAAAAAAATTACAAGAAAGCCTGTCTGTTTTGAAGCAAAACATGAGGAAATGAGGGGTTGCTCAAGACTTTTGCACAGTACTGTAAATTGAGTTATTTGTATGGCCAGGAAAGAAGTTAAATATTAACGTACACTCACAAATACAGTGTATGTAAACTTTTGACCCAGTGATATGAATAAAATTTTGTCTCTTACATATTATGTTAAACTTATTTTAAGAAAATATAGTAGATACCTTGATGGACTTGACAAATAAATGAGGGCATGAAATGTGTGGAGTTAAATGGTGATCTGCTGGGCCACCTAAATGGACACTGAGAATCTTCACAGATTCCTGTAGTGTTATGTTGTCTATGTATAACTACTAATCTACTAAACTAACTACTAACTACTAAACAGCATCATAAAGACCAACTTAAAAATGATTGTGGCAGTGGGTTGTGGCCGAGCGCTGGTCTGTGAAGGAAGGGGGAAGTAAGAGTTAAGTGGTGACAGAATTACATCGGTGGAGAATTCTGTCTAATGTGTTCTGTGCCACAGTGAGCCCAGAATGAATAAAGGGAGGGAGGAAGCAAGAGCTCGGGAGAGAGCGGAGCAGCACAGAATTGAGAGAGTGAGGCGTAATTTACAGGGGTAACCCCCAATAATTTCTTATTACTTATTACTTATACTATGGTTATAAATTACTTATTGTAAAACTTAAATAAAGTATTTTCCAGATTCAATGTAATTGGCATGCAAAGAATAACACCCCCCAGCCCTGCGTGAGACTTGGTTGCATCCAACCATTCTCTGCATGCAGCAGTAACTGAAGAAACAGGCAACAGCAAGTGCATACACAATGAAAAGAGAAAGAGTAAGGAGTAAAATACCAACCAACAATTTTAAGTTTAAATTCCAAAAAACTAAATTCCTCTTCATACCAGGAGGTATGATATTTACTAGTACAGAACAATAAATTGATACATTACAAATGTGGTGCTTTTATAGAAACAGAATAATTTTATGCATTTCAGATGCATAAAATTCAACTGAAGGAATTACTACAGTACATGGCCCATTTTAGTTCCAGGCTGAAACAAAGTGGAAATGCATGCTTATGCAAGGCATTGTCACTTGAATTGTCACTTGAATGAGACACTTGAAGGGAACAAGCATAAAGGGAATTCCCTACTAAATGATGATTTCATTCAATTTCATAAAAAAAACTTTAACTTTTTTTAACTTATCAGCAAATCAAAATCAATTCAAATCAGTTGGAGTTTCTCGGTTAAGATTTAACAACGAAGCTTTAGCAACAAAACTCCCAGAAATCCACGTCATCACATTCTGTCTATTACTTTGTAATGTCTTAAGTAAGAAAAAGCAGGTAAAACTTTCTTCAAGTGTTATTACTACTTACTTTTTAATTAAGTGTTATACACATGAGGAAGAATCAATTTCAATATAATTACTATGTTGAGTAGTACCTTTGTATAGAGGAAGAGTTCCTCTACCAACTTTAAATAACTTATGTCAGTTAATGGCCACTTTTGCATTACTTTTGTCACTGCCCTCATACTAAAAATAAAGATATAAAAGTAGAATTATTTAACATTAAATGCCTGCATACTGTATATGACAGAACTCACCAGTCAGCATTTCCAGAATTGTGCTGCAAAATCATTAGTGTTTCTCTTACACGAGACACAGAGCTGACATTTAGTTTCCTGTTGACATTCTTTATGGTTACATCAAACCTTTTTTTTAAATTTTTTTTTTTTTAGCAAAAATAACATTTTCCGTCTATTTAAAATCAATAGTGACCAAACACTGGCTTTTACGATTCATACATTAGACATTCAGCAATAAATCAAAGGATCAGCTTTCATTCTTTCTATCATATACACAAATGATTTTTTTTAAAAGTACTTTCCAGGTATCTGCAGTAGCTCTTGGTGTGCTCAGTGGTAAACGACTACATAAACACTGGTGAAATAAATCACTCATGATTAGAGCAGGCCTACCAGTTGAGAGGTATTTGGGGTCCATCAAGGGGTGATCAAGTGGATTTCTGCTCTTCAGTTTTAACCAGCCAACACTCGTACTCCTCATTGGTCCAACGTGTACCTGCATAAAACACCTAAATTGCTGAGAATGGTACAACTTGCATTTTCATGTTATGTAAGGAAAATAAAAGAAAATGTCATCTAGCTCACAAAACAAACAAAAATGTTTTTACCCAGACATCATGCTATTTTATAGTCATTTGAAAAATTTCTTGTGTCTGGAAGATGGTTTTCGAAATGAAATTTAAAAAAAATTCTTTTAGCCTGAACTTTATGGAATCTCACAAACATTGCAATTTGACTTAATCAAACACAGAAAAAACCTTGTGACACATTAATATTACACATTTTATCGATCACTTATTCTTAACCCAGATAGAATGTTATAATACAGCACCAAGTTCACATATTGTGATGGTATCATTATTTAGCATCATCAGGAAATTCCTAGTCTGGTCTCATGCTCTGCATTAGGAAATTTACCAGTGTTACGTTTTAAATCCCTGCAGAAAAAGTGTTGCTTTGGCTTGCAAACTACACTATGTTGCACTGCGCAGGCCACTTGAGTTCCTGCACTCCAACCATGTCTTCACAGAGCTCATTTTGTGCACAGGAGCATTGTCATGCTGGAACTGACTTCAGCCTCTTAGTTCCAGTAAAGGAAAATTGTAGTAGTACACATGTAACACATGTAAAGACAAAAATCCTATACCATATGGTATGTCTTAAACAATAATTTACAGGTTAAATAATAAATTACAGCATAAGATTCCAAACAACACAACAAAATACCTGTCATGCAGAAGCATACATTTTAAAGCACTTTAAAAATTAAGTGTTTTTTCTCCTCAAAATTAGTGTGTAGACATATGACATAGACAGATATAGCACAGTACATACAACAAAAAATTAAAAAGGCAAATTCAATGTCTATGTGTCAATAATATTAGGACAGATAAATGTAGTTATTTGACTGATTAGTACATGAAAAATTATTAATAGAACTTGGAAAAAGTCTTTTTTCAACAAGAGCTAAGGTACAATCCTTTAAGCTGACCTGATAAGCCTCAAGTTTGGGCATAATACGGCCATGATCGATAACCTGTGATGGCAGGAAGTGGAACTGGATATCAGGATGAGTGACAGCCGGGCGGCTGCGAATAAAACCACCACTCTCTAGATGCGCTGTAGCACCATAACCTGTGAGGTGGATCAAAGTCAAATGACAAGCTGTTAATTTTAGAATACCAATGCCATGTTTCCTACACATGCTATTCAGGACCTGTAATAAAATGTATATTCCAGTAGACACTAGACACCCAAGGTTGATTCCTTCATGCTTTTTTATGAAGGTGACAAAACACCCAATGACCCCCAGGGGTTAAAGTGTGCCGGAAAAGTCCAGAACGGCATTCCAGCACCTTCGATAGAACAATACATAATCAGATTGGCAGTTCATACCAAAGATTCCTCTCTTCATGATTTTTGGTTCATACTAATGTTAAGCAAACTGTTAAATTAAATTTTCATGTGTGGCAGTCTGGCTGCAGCTTGGCTTTCCTTCAAACTCATACCACTGAGATACTCGCTCAACAATTCAGAGCAAAATATATGAATTTACATTACTATCACAAGAATGCAAAAGTAAAAAAAAAAAACTGCGAACACAGGCGTGTTTTTAATCTCACAGCTTAAAAAAAAAAAACAGACATCTGAGTTATTTTGAGGGAAGTCGTTTTCCACACTGCACCAATACATCGAGTTTCTTATGGTTCCCCCATCTCCCAAATCCAAAAGGTTGTATACTTTACTGAGAATTAGTATCAACCAATCAAGTATTGTTTTTTGAATAACACTTTCTATGCAAATAATGTACAGTATCTCTACTTTCAGCTTGAGCTGTCAATACTATTTAGCTTTTTTGCAAATAAAAGGACAATGTCGAGTCTATCATGTCAAAGATAAACTCTGATCACCTTTAAAATCCTGATGCCAATACTTTTAATGACTATCCTCCTCTTAACACACTGCATTTTTTCAATTCTGTAAAACAACTAGGGATGCACCGATACCGATACCGGTATCGGGTATCGGCCTCGATACCACATTTTCTAAAGTACTCGTACTCGT
>JAQMYL010000039.1:21372899-21390902 GCA_030014365.1 Clarias pachynema | reverse complement strand
AACGTTGTTTCGTTTCACTGTGTACTAACTGTATATGGTTGAAATGACAATAAAAGCCTTTGAACTTTGAACTTGAATTAATCGAAAAAATAATCGCCCAACTAACCGATTATCAAAATAATTGTTAGTTGCAGCCCTACTCTGACCAGTTTCCTTCTGACTTTTTCATCTGGTTTGGAGCAATGTCCTGCTCCAGTAAGGGTCTGTGTTGTACCAAATACCTTTCACTTCTTAATAATATGAACTGCTTTGGACAGACACACTGTTGCCTCTGTCTTACCTTTTTCATTTGACCATTCTGCTGGTACTCCACTCCTACTGCTCGAGCCCCATCAAAAAGGATCCGTGTGGTCAGGCATCTTACCTCAGCCTTCAGGTTCTGTCTGGCCAGAGCAGGCCGCAGGTATGCACTTGCTGTGCTCCATCTCTTGCCTAAAGCAAAGGAAGAAGTAAGTGTTTAAAAGGAAGGGGAAAGAAACCAAGGTCAAAAGGAGAAGTTGTTCAAGTGGACTCAAGGCTTATTCAAGGCTAGTTAATACAATAGTACAATAATAATAAATATGTAATAATACAATAAATAAGAATGAGGAAAAAATGTGGAAAATGGGACGAAAATGCTTCACTATTGAGTGTAAATTTTAATTAAATGCCCAATCTTGTTTTGAAATCACCATCAAATATCAAAATATTGAATACAAGAAACTGCTAAACAATGAGACCTGCCAGGCTTCTGGTGCCATGCAATTGTAAATGGCCACATTACAGGATATTGCTATATTTTATTGAGCAGTCAACTGGGTATTCTATACTCTATAATGTATTTTATTCAACAATAAAATTAATGAGCTAAAGATGGGAGTCTTGGCCTCTTCAAGATAATTTCTATTCTATATATGAAATGATTTTGTACTAAAATGTGTAATTCTGGCTTCAGACCACTGACCATGCATAACAAACTATGAGGAAAAACTATGGCAGAAACTTGGAAAATGTCACTTGTAAGGCTGTCAAACATTAAGCTGATGTGTCTACTGAACCTTAAAAAAAGCCCATAAAATCCCTTCCAAAAAATGATTAAGCACAATTAGTATTATTTGGATGACATTCAAAACTGAAAGAAAAAAAAAACCTTTATGAATTGTCATATCCATCCAGCCTACACCTTCCTGCTGGTATCCATTCATGTCTTGAGTGAAGGGGTAGCCAGCTTGTTGAGCAGCCTTAATAAACGCATGGTGAAGAGGGTGATTGGTTTTGCCTCTGGAAACATGCAGGGGTCCACTGCCCCCCCTGTACCGATCTGCTCCCAGTTCATGGGTCTGGGCTTTCCTAAAGTACGGAAGGCAATGCTCATAGTCCCATCCCTCAGCACCTTCTGTGTGCCAGCGATTGTAGTCCTCAGCATGGCCACGAATATAAACCATGGCATTAAGTGAGGATGAGCCACCCCAGACACGTCCACGAGGCCAGTACAAGATCCGGCCATCCATTCCTTCTTGTGGCAATGTGTGGTAGGACCAGTTGTACTTGTCATTGCAGAGGTTGTAGGTTAGCGCTGCTGGCATGTGTATCTTCCATGACAGGCGCGTACACGCAAGCAGTAAGTCTTTGGGCCCTGCCTCCAAGAGGAGGACAGACTCAGATGGATTCTCTGATAAGCGGTTGGCCAGCACACATCCCGCTGAGCCTGCCCCTACGATGACATAGCTGAAGGAGGGAGTTTTTTGAATAGATGAATTGGTTCTATAGCAGGAAACTGGGTGGTACTGCGAATGAGGCAAAGCTGCCTTTCTGACAAGTCCTAAAGGCAGCCAAGCAAAAAGAGTGGGGCGCACCATGACAAAATCAGATTTCACAACCCTCTACTGCAAAAGCATGAAGAAGAGGATTTTGTTTCCAATCACCTTGTGGACTTCTCTGTATGCAAATTCACCAAGTAGTTCCACACTAACAACAATCCTGCAAAATAAATTTTGTACGGTAAGCAAGAGAACTGGATGAATCTTTTTCTTTTTTGCCGTTTTATTATTGCAAAATTTACCATAATATGTGATTCCTGGAAGCAGCTTATATTTAAATAAAAGTTCATATTCAGTAATTAATTTCAAGATCTGGATCACTGGCCACAAGGCAGAAATATACAATACCAACGACAGGACTGATACCAGTCATACGCATACACAATCTCATAATACTTAGATCATGTGGTGTAGTTTCATACTTTATCAGCATGTTTTTAGAATATGGGAGGAAATGAGTGTACCTGGTACCTGACAAAGTCAAAAGGACATAAAAAGCCCACAAAGAGAGGAATTTAAGCTTAGGATATAACCCCGCACCCTAGAATTGTGGGGTGGCATCATTGTACTCTAAGCTTCCAACATTCAAAAATTATCACACACTTAGTTGGATTAATTGGATTATGCTCATGAAATAAATTTGAGTGGAAAATCTATACTGAGTGAACCCTTACATTTAAGGCTGCAAAATGATTGTAAACACGTTATAAATAACTTTAATACATACATATGCATGTCATTAGTGAAATACACTGTCTTCACACATAGATAATGCACATATACAAAAACTGAACACAGAGAGAATCAATGAAGTGAGATTTAATCGTGACCTGATTGGGGAAAACCCAACAAAAACCAACCTTTGTCACTTTTTTACATTGACTGTTTTCTACAGTGAATCATACAAAATGGCTTTAGCTGGGTTTTCAAACACAAGGTCACATTTAAAGCCTGTATTGCAAATTATCCCTTCGAAACTTTACGTGTAAATGTAATTAAAGTGCAACCTTTCCTAACACAGCATGTACCACTCATATAGTAGTAGACGAGCAGTAGTACATAATGTTACATAGTATTGGGTTTCCTTATCATATCAGTTTCTATCCATCTTATATGTTCTTATTTTAATCATAAGTTCTCATAACTAGGCCATATGATCACAGTCATAGTTGGCCATAGACTTTGTTGAGTCAGCAGAAATGTTAGACTGGGTTTGATAATGTCCCTTTAATCATTTGGATCAGATAAAAGGCGCTGGAGCAATTTTTTTTAGCAAGTGGTCAATAGATAAACCTTTACTTTAGTCTTTAAAGTTAAATCTGTAACAAATGGATTATACACTGTCATTTGGTTACAGTATGATCAATCAAGCTGATACATTTACAGTAATTAATTAATGATTTATACAACAAATTTATTATATGGTAAATTAATTATATAGTAAATTATTATTAAGTAATTATATATGTCTTCTGAACGTTTTAGTTATTAAAAGGCAGCAAAAATTTGAAAACATGATTTAATTAACGTAATAAAGCGAATGAACATGTATGAATGGAGGTGAAGTGGCCTAGTGAGGGTCTCTGAAACGTGGCTCGAGCCTGTTTAGAAGAGTTAAAAAAACAAAGCAGTTACACACCGGAGTATTTCAGCCGTCGAGGTTGTTCGTTATTAGGTTTTCAACAAAGCACCTAAACTCAAATGCGACTATTTCAATTTCGGCAACTCACCAAACACGGAGAATCCTGAGCGCTTGTCCACTCTTTACTCCGGGCAACTTTTAATCAGCTGTGGCTACTGAAACCACCGACAACACAATCAACCTCATTTAAATAGCCAGTTTACCACACACACACAACACACACACACACACACGTGCAAAATCATACAAGTCACACACAGCTACTGTAGGCCACTTACCCACTGCTCCAGGCACACTGCTCACTTTGTCCCAAGTAATGCGGTGTGTTTTTCAGAGTGGGCGGAGTCACAGGCACAGTTTACCCGGAGTGGGGCAAATAAGGGCCTTTTCACATTGGGAACGATAGCTCCCCTTCCCAATCACTCCCCCATCCCCCCTCCCCCTCCCACAGGTTTGCCCTCCAGCTGTCAAACATCTGTCTGCGTCAATTACCGGGCTAATATTAATACTACTACTACTAATAATAATAATAATAATAATTCTTACTATTATTACTACAGGAATACTACTAATAATAATACTAATAAAAATAAATCGTTATAATAATACTAATAATTATTATTATTATTAAAACATTACATATAAATCTTTCAAACCACTAGACTACAAACCACTCATAGGCTACAAATCATGAGTTTTTATTTTTATTTTTTTTTACTATATTTGGAATAATGCGTCTTCTTCTCTTCTTCTACTTATTACCATAATAATGCAAAAGATTCCCCCAGACATTGGGGTCTGTGTCCATGGAGTTTGCATGTTCTCCCCGTGCATGGTGGGTTTCCTCCAGGTACTTTGATTTCCTCCCTCAGTCCAAAGATATGCAGATTAAGCTAACTGGCATTCCCAAATTGCCTGTAGTGTGTGTGTGTGTGTGTGTGTGTGTGTGTGTGTGTGTGTGTGTGTATATGTTTTCCCTGCAATGGATTGACACCCGTCTCAGGGTGTACCCTACCTCATGCCCTAAATCTCATGGGATAGGCTCCAGGTCCTCTGCCATCCTGTATACAGAATAAAGCGGTATAGAGGATGAGTAAGTGAACGAGTGAAAATGCTACTACTGTACTACTATTACTACTACTACTAATAATAATAATAATAATGATAATATTAATAATAATGTTGTTGTTAGTCTTTCGGCTGCTCCCGTTAAGGGGTAGCCACATTGGACCATCAATCCGCACAACAACTTGGCACAGGTTTTACACAAGATTGGGTAAAACCTGGGGTTTGGGCATTGGCTGGGAATTATTATTATTATTATTATTATTATTATTATTATTATTATTAAAGCATTATATATTGATCTATCAAACCACTAGGCTACAAACCGTGAGGTTTGATTGAAACTGCAAGGCCAATCCTTTCGTTTTTGCCACTGAAAAGTTTTTGAGTTTGATGTAATCAGAGTTTTAGCTTTTTCTGATATTAAGAACTATATTTGTTAAAATTCTTATAAAATAAGACCCACCTTTAGTTTGGAAAAAAAACTATGATGTGAAACCTTATGTGACTTACACTGTAAAAAAAAAAAAAGATACAGTACACGATATCTACTTAAAAATGAAAAAAGACAAACTAAGATGAACACCTGAGAGCTGACCATGGGAGAAATACAAGCTGCTTTGAAGCTGAGAAAAGAGGAAAAATCATCAGAACCACTGCTTTAGCACTGTGCATAGCCAGTACAACATGTTGCCTTGTCCTGAAAAAGAAAGAAATCTTCAAAGGGATTGAATCAGGAAGTGAAAGTATCAGCTTAGAGAGCAGAGATATAGAAGCCATACCACAAGAAGCACATTACTCATCAGCAGTAAGAAACGGAAGGACAAAGGGAAATTAGCAGGACGAACACATTGATGAGCCACAAACGTTTTGGGAAAATATTCATGAAGGTTTGCAATGGTGATTCTGGTACAGTCTCACTAATCTTTATTGCTGACAAAAGTCATTATGGTGGCAGCAGAATTAAACCTTATATCTACCAGAAATATTCTGTCCACCAGTTTACAGGGAAATGCAGTCAATCGAATCTTGATGCAGCAAGGTTATAAACCAAAACACACTGCCAACACAACAATAAATGACTTCATTAGGGGGGAAAAAATAAAAGCCTTCACTCTGGCAAAGTCAAACACTAGACGTTAACCCAACTGTACATGCATTTCACATCCTGAAGAAGTGGTAGAAGAACACAGAATTTATGATTATGAAGATTTACTTTATCCTTTTCTATACTCTTTCTCACCTACAAATTGTATAGTCTGAGAATAAAGGTACCATACAACTACAACTATAGCCAACTACATAAGAGGTGGAGCAAAATGTTAACCGACAGTTTATCTAGCTGGCTTGGTAGATCTCTCATGTAGTGTCAGAAATCTTTTCATGTGGCTCTTTGTAGACTCTCATTTTTGTTTAATGGAGTTGACAATAAGCATCAGTGCACTTTGTCTCTGTCTGTTTCATCTGGCAGCTTCTGTTACCACTGCTGTCAATATAGTAAGTAATGTAGGCATGTTAAAAGCTTAACATTAGTAATAAACATGTATCTATTTTTAATGATTGTTGTTCTTGATTTGTTTTTGGTTTTTTTACACAGGTTGTGACATGTACCAAAACAAATGGTGAGTGATATGCATTTTTGAAATGAAATTAGTTTCCAAAGGTACTATACCAGTGTTTAGTTTAGTATCATAGCAGTCAGATTTGAACCACAGAGCAGGTAACAGAGTTTTAATTAACAACATTTTCAAATACATTGCTGTTTGGGAGAGGATTAAGAAACTTAACTCCAAGAAAGAGGAATCTTAATGCCAGAATATACAATGATATTTGAGATGATTTGTCTGCTTTCATCTTTGTGTCAACATTTTTGGGAAGTCCCACATGTGATAGTCAAGCGTTTTTTTTCTTCTTTTTTTTTTTTTTAAACAGAAGCTACTGTACAAGGTCAGATCTGACAACACTCTTGGCAATTTAAGTTTCAGTGATGCTCTACCTCTAGTATATGTTGAATTAATTTTTCCAGGCCAAATACTGTACCTTACAGTCACAAAACTTATCTTACATAGTAAATAGATGGGAATATGATAATTTTGCTATTAATCCACATGAGCTATAGTATACTCCTTTTAGATGCACAGTAAGGGTCTATCGCTGTTGGTCTGCATAGTGCACGTGCTACTAAATACTGTGCTTTTATAAAAGAGTATTTTCGATTGAAATGTGGCAGACATTTCCCAAATGCAGGATGCAAGTACAGATAAAACTGAGCTTTACTGGGCTTTAATCAAGGGAAACTATTCAAATACAGGGCGCATGAGTGTAGGCAAGCTGGCAGCAGGTCAGGTGATGTGCAAACAGAGTATCAGTGACAGAGCAAAGTGCAAAATCCACAAAATAGCAGAAACAGGCAAAATAACAAAATAACGGATAAAGTCTGCTATACAATAAAGTCAGTTACTAGAAGTTGACCATTTCCCTTAGAAATTTTGTTCTGTTGTATGTGTGCTTGAAGTGGTGACTGAAATTGTGAACAGGCCTGACTCTGAGATTGGACTCGATTGAGATCTTGGGCAAAAGGTTTTACAAAAGTACTGTCCCTTGAACTTTTTAAAATTTTGGCACATTACAACAACAAATGTATTTTATTGGGATTTTATTTGAAAGACTAACACAAAGTGGCACATAATTATAAAGTGGGATGAAAATTATGAATGTTTTTCAAAATTTTAAAAGTGTGGCATGCATTCATATTCAAAACCCTTTAAAAAAAAAAGCTGTGAAAGTTTTAAAGGCTGAAATATTTTTTTATACCTTAACCCTGTTTTAGGGGGATCAGAGTAAAGGGGGCTGAATACAAATGCACGCAACATTTTGCAGATTTGTATTTGTAAGAAATAAAAATTTAAAACCATTTATCATTTTCCATCTCCTATGCAATTAAGTGCTCCAACTTTATGTTGATCTATCATATAAACCCCCCCAACCCCCACCAAAAAAAAAACAAAAAAACATTTACGTTTATGGTTGCAAAACCAGTTATTAGGTTTAGGGACAAATACTTTTTCACATAGGGTTAGACAGGTTTGGTATTCTCAATAAATAAAAATCTTAATAAATGAATTTTTAAATGATGTTTTTTGATGGCAGAAGGCATGGTGTAAGATGTGTTAAAAATTACTCCCAAAGTCTTTAGAGGGGATAGATCTGGATTGGGTTATGCCCCTAAGTTTTAGTGAAATTAAGTCATAATGTTAAAACATTTTTAAAAAATTAATTTTAATCATTTTAGACAATTGTGTGCTTCCATCTTTGTGACAACAGTTTTGGTTAAAAAAAAAAAAAAAAAAAAAGTACTGTACAGTATGGCTATGACGGTCAGTTCCAATATCTATAGCCCATACAGTGCATGTACAAAATACAAAGAACTTGCAAGTTAAAGCATGAATTGAGGCATGTATGACTGCAAAATTGAATCTATTCACCTCTTTAAACTGGATTATTTTGGTTTAACCTACTCCATTATAAAAGATTACCGGAACACATTTTGGGTCTTGAACTGGGTAGCTGTATAAATGTATTTTTTTATATTAAAATGAAGATTTTACACCTGATGAATGCTGCACACCACCCCAATCCAATCCTTCTCCGCTACATGATCTTAATGTTCTACTTATACTTCTGAATGGAACAGCTTCTCTTGCTCTCAACATAGCATGGTCTATAAACATTGACAGTGAGTACAATGATTTCTCATATTTATTAAGAAAAAGGTCTATTTTCATTGTTGTTCAATTTGAAATAAAGCTTAATAAAAATGCCTAACATTTAAAATGATGACATTCAAACATCTTGTATTCAATCATCCAGGAAGGTTGTTTTGTATATATTCTCATAAGTTCATATGAGCCTTCAGAATGAGAAACAAGGCCTTTCATTTGAAATAATAGATTTTGTTTGTCTATAAGATTATGATTAACATTTTCCTTGCTGGTCACATACAATAGTTATAGTTCTTAATAAAGTCTTATCAATTATACATTTAGGCATCAATTTTTATGTTCACTTTTGCATGTGTGTGTTTGCCTTCTTCATCAAAAATCTGTCAGCAAAATCCCACAAAGTTGAAAGAAACATTTGATTGTTGCTTTTCTAGGTAGTGTTTATAGTATTTCTGGCACATGGATAGAAGTGAACACAGACATGAGATACAGATGTGAATATCAACCTCCATTTACTTCAAAACAGGTCCACATTGGTGATTTAGATCAGGTAAGGCCTTCAGTGTGTTTTTGTTAAATGCTGTGTTGGATTTTTTAAAAAGTAAAACTATACAGCTTAATCTTTAAAATTGTAATGGACAGATAGTATTAGATAATATTGCAAAATAACGAGCAGAAGTGGCAGGTCATTTTATTTGACATAAAGCAAATCCACATTTTATAGATCTAATTACACATTATGTGTTATGAGTCTTCACAAAGTTTTTGTTTTCAGGATTCTTGGTTGAAATCAGTCAAGGCATTATTCATAAAAAGTAGTTACAAGTTTATTCATGAACACACCTGCAGTGTAACCACTTTAATTGAATTTGTTAGTGACTGGATGGGTGTCAGTTCAAATTCCAGCTCATCCAGAGAGTCACTGTGTAGTTTTTGGCTCAGCTTTCTTGAATTATTTTTGGATAACACCATCTGCCAAAGATATTATTTGATTTCTTTAGGTTCCACCTAAGTCTAACTGATTTACTTATTTTTATCTTCTATTTGTTTCATGCAGCTTTGGTTCAATTTCACAACCACAGATGTCAATATTGACCCCAGTGACCCTTACAAAGTAACTGTCTATAATCTTCCCCAAGCACCACCTAATGTACGAAATAATTATTTAAAGTGGAAAACGATCGATGTACCTGGTTAGTTTAAAAAAAAAATTTTTTTTTAAGAATCCTACAGTTGTTCAATTGTCTTTATTTTAGATATTTTTTTCCTTCATATATGTCATAATGTTTCTTTGGGCCTGTTCAGGTTGTGATCATGAATTGATGAGAGATCATTCAGCATGTTTAAAGAGGCAGCAGGAACCTTCTATCCCACATCAAGGTAATCAGAGGCTAAAGTTTGATGAACTGCAACATTATTAGTAGTAATAAATAAAGGTTGCTGTGCCGTTTGAGTAGATACCCCCTTTTGCCACCATAACAGTGTTCTGACACCTTTCTATCACAACAAGCAATAAGCATTTCCTTAATTTGAACTTCATTAGTGTTTCTATTGGATCTGACTACACGGGCCAGCCTTCACTGGTTCTCCTTCCTTGAATTACTTTTGGTATGTCCTGACCACTGCACACCAGGAACATCCCTCAGGATCTGTAGTTTTGGAGTTGTTCTGACCCCGTCCACTAGCCATCACAATTTGACCCTTTTCAAAGTTACTCAAATACTGCTTGCTCATTTTTTTTTGCTTCTACTAAGGAACAAAGGTTTACTTGCTGCCTAATATATCCCACCCACATATAACTGCAATTGTAACGAGATATTGTAACAGTAGCTACTGTGAGATGGATAGGCAACTGGATCAACTCCAACTCCAGAACTACAACTGGATCAACTCTAACTCCAAAACTACAGCTTTTGTAGGATGCTCCCAGGCAGCAGGGGTCAGGATGTACCAAAAGTGATCCAAGGTAGGAAAACTGGTAAACTGTCAACAGGGACATGGGAGTACCGCAAGGCATACTGATGTACATGGGAAGTGAAGGCTGGCCCATGTAGTCCGATCTAGTAGAAGAGCTACTGTAACTCAAATTGAGGAAAAGGTTAATACTGGTTCCAATAGAAAGGTGTCAAAACTCTGTTTAAGTGTCAAAAGGGGGACCTACTCAATATTAGGCAGGTGGTCATAATGTTATGGCTGATCAGTGCTGAAAACCTGCTCATCCTGATGAAAACATATCATTCAACCAACTGGTTGGAAATATTTTGGTGAAAAAATCCAGTGTCTCTCTTTGTACTTTTACCTTTCCTTGTAACTGGAGAGAGAGAGAGAGAGAGAGAGAGAGAGAGAGAGAGTATAAAACATATGGTGTTTTAATTAGTTTCAGCACACAAAGACTCAGAAAATACAGTAAATTTTCCTTCGCAAGGATGTTTTCCTGCTCTTTATGATTTTACCTCCACAAGCATAGCAGAGTTTGAGAGTTTTTTCTTTCTTTCTATCTCTCCCTTAAACACATACACACATATAAATAAATAAAAAATACCCTTTAACTGATTTGAGATGCTTTGGTTGAGTTTTCAAAAGCTCGCCTGAAACTCCACATGAATCCTGAGCCTTATAAAATTATTCTGTAGCAGTCACTGAACATTTACAACATCTGTAAATTTTAAATTCACCCGTCACATGTTGCAAAATGTTTTCCAAGATGTCGACAGTATTAATGATGTGTGACAAGGAATTATATTTAAGACCATTTAGATGAGCCCTAATTTGAAAAATACCTAAGATCCCAATTATTTATAATCCATGCAAGACACATTTTCCACCATAAAAGTATAAAGAGCAACCTGTCTTGATGGGAGGCACTTATTGTCAGAACATCTTAATAGTGTGTGCCTATCCGTAAATGTTCCTCATGCAGTTCAGACAGGTTCCGAGTTGAAAGTCATCTGTAAAGGTTCCTAGGGTCAACAGAACAATAGCACTGAGACCAGTGTTACTTTTTACAGTAACTAATTACATTACAAAATTACTGTATTTAAAAGGTAATCAGTTACATTACAGCGTTACTTTCTGATAAAAGTAACTAATTCGAGTACTTTTCCACTGCAGAAAATGAAAACTCCTTGTAATTCCTCATGCATGTTGTTTTAGTCAAGACCTTTATAATTATTCTACCATCATCCCTCAGCAAAGTTTGGCCCATAATCTGTTAACTACTAATACCCCATCTCACCTACGCGGTTTCGTGCGGTGGATGTAAGTAATCATCATGATTCACTGCGATGTTTCCATCTTTCCACGCGCTGGTCCTCGCATAGTCAAACCCCATAGGTGAGCTAGGGGTATAACAGCAGGAATAACAGAGGGGGGCGGGTTATCAGGGGCGGGGCCTGTAGGACAACTTTCACACACACACACTAAGGGATTGGGAATGACTGATGTCTGGCTCATGGATTGCATAAATTGTCTGAATAACGGTTTACATTTTTGAAAAAATAACTTAATAACTGAGTATTTAAATGGCGGACCTAACGCGTTAGATTACTCGTTACATCGAAAAAGTAATCCAAGTACTCTAATGCGTTACACCCAACACTGATTGAAACATTTAGCTGACCCTTAATCATAGCTTCATCGTCTATACCGCTTTATCCTGTATACAGGAATGTGGTGGACCTGGAGCCTATCCCAGTAGATGTAGGGCACAAGCCAGGGTACACCCTGGACAGGCTGCTAATAGGACACACACACTCATTCACGCACTGTGGGCAAATTGGGAATGCAAATTAGCCTAATCTGCATGTCTTTGGACTGTGGGAGGAAACCAGAGTACCCGGAGGAAACCCACCAAGCACAGGAAGAACATGCAAACTCCATGCACACAGAGGCAGGAATCGGACCCAGACCCTGGAGGTGCAAGGCGACGTTGCTAACCACTACACCACCGTGCCACCGCTGACTAAATTTATGGAAAGGGGTTCATGTCTAAAAGGGCTATATGGTAGCCAAACTAAAAACAAAATCGTTTTGTTAGGTTTGGATTTAACCACATGACAGATTTTTTTTTTGTCAGATTTGAATTTAACTAATACATGGAAGATAATACAAAGATTTGGAAACACTTTTAGACAAACCTTTGTTTGTTTGTTGGTCTCTCAAGATAATAATTCATAATGTGCACTGTTCAACCACATTATTGCTTATATTGTCAGATGACTTGGATATTACTACAGTCTGGATAAAGGACGAAATACAAGTAAAATTCTCTCCTCTCTCGGACTCAAAAAAGTACGAGATCCGACTGCGAAGAGGAACGCATATACTAAACTATACTGAGGTTAAAGCGGTAAGTGATGCTTATGTTCACATTAGTAGATAGATACTGTATATGCAAATCTTTTGTTTGTGTTGCTCTTTATAATAAATGCTGTTTGTTTTCTGTTTGTCTCATAGAATGGAGAATTTGAGGAGCTTAAAGCAAACTTGAAGTTCTCTGGGCCATGTGAAAATCTTAAAATATGGGTGTGTCCAGGGGTCCCTCTATGCTAAAAATTATTTGTTAAGACTTCCAGTAGTTGAAGCCACATGACTAATCTGTCAGTTATTATGAATATAAATAACAAAATAATCTGACTTTAATACAGATAACACCGGTTTATGACCATTGTGGATATAAATGCAAATCAGAATTCCACAACATAGACTGTCGGGGTGAGTATACAAGTTTTACGTAGGCATAAAATACGGTTGTCTCAAATGACATCAGTTTTTAACGGTTGTCTCAAATGACATCAGTTTTAGGTGTGAAATGAGATTCCCCTTTAAACAGAAATGAATAGTCTGAAGTGACAGATTTTTACCTTTGTTCTTCTTGGTGTATGGAAGCTGTTGGTAACTCAAAGCCATATTGCTTTTTTTTGGTGACGTTTTGTTTATTATGTCCAAATTGGCTTGAACGCATAAAAATTCTATTTAAATATTATTCAAAATTAGGATTGAATTAGCAGAATAAATAATACTGTATGTTAGACAGAAATCAATAGACATGAATGAAATTAACAGTATATTAGTTTTTTTTTTTTTTTTTAACAGGTGGGTTCATAATTATTTGGACCATGACACAGGTCTTTGTAATTTGGCCCCAGTACACCACTACAATAGATTTGAAATGAGGTGATTAAGAAATTCAGTTTGAATTCAATAGAGGTAAACAAAACAAATGTAAGCAATTTATTACGTTTTCCCTCCATTTTCACAGGCTGAAAGGACAATCAAACTAAACATATGAGGTTCAGTTTTGAATACTTTTGAATCCTTTGCATGTCAGTTACTGCCCTTTACATCTGTAATCCATGGACATGACCAAATGCTGAGTTTCCTCCCTTATGACCCAAGATGTAAATATTCTGGGTTACTTTAAATATATAAGTAAATAAATAATAAAGCCAGCATTTCAAGGTCCAGCATTACCACTGTTGGACCCTTGACCAGGACCCATAACCACCCAGATGTGCCTTATCATGGCTAACCCTGTGCTGTGGCTCCGGCTTTGTGTGCTGCTATGATGATATGACGAATAAAGCCTTCTTTTTGAAAAGAGATTTAAGAGACAGATATCCTGTTTGGTATAACATATTGTTTTAATATTTCTAGAGCCATCAACGGCTGCACCAACAGAAGGTCAGACATCTGAGCATTTATTAACTGCTGTGCATCTTTAAACTGTGATACAATTATAAGCTTCAATAGTGTAGCATTTTTTCCAGAACCAAAGGAAAATCAAACTTCTGTCATCCTGATCTGCATTGGGTGTGCAGCAGTCATCATTTTGTTGATTATCTGTAAGTATTTTGTAGATTATTATTATAATTTTTATTATTATTTTCTTTGTACTTTGGCTGAGGTGGTTTTACATGTTTAATATTTAAATACTGGTCTTTACCATTCTTTGTCTGCTGGTATTTCTCCTTGGCTGTGCAGACAATTTAGAGATATTCTGATTACAGTGAGCTCAAACATGTCACAGTCTCCGCTTAGAGGCAAGAGCAGACAAATTTCAGGTCATGATGTGTATCTATGGATGTGTTTAACCCCTGGATTCTGACTTTTGATGGATGGCTGTCTCTAGGCGCATAGTTACAGTTGTGCCACATTATTTAAATTTTTATATACCTTTTACAATTTGGGAGATAAAAACACACATTTGAGAGCACCTGCACACAATGTGGGGTATTGTGAAGAGGAAGATGAGAAACACCTGAACTGACAATACAGATGAGCTGAAGGTTGCTATCAAAGCAGCATCACCTGGTCTTCCACAACACCTCAACAGTGCCACAGGCAGAACATCCACTAAGTGCATATATGGACATAATATATTTCACGACCTCACTCCAAGGAATTTCTACATATTTGGGCCATTAAATGAGTTCCTGGGAGGCCAGCATTTCAGATGTGAAGCAGGTAGTCTGATCATGGCTCTGGCGTAATGAGAAAACTTAATGGCAACCAGGCAGGCACTAGTGAAACACTTGGATAAGTGCATTAGTGTAGAAGGAGTTATATAGAGAAATGAAAAACATTTTTTACTCTTATAACTGTGTTCTGTTATTCAGGACAATGAAAAAAAGTTCTAGGTTGACTTGAATGCCCCTTGGAAACAAGTTAACCAACAAGCATGTGTATTTCTGACAATTCAGTCTTATGAGCAATTTCATCATCATGACTTTATTACACTCAAAGGTGTCAATGCTTAATCTATGGTTAATTTTGTATCAAAGCGTGAATAAACATTTCACTTCCAGGGCAATTTTGGATGCGGAAGAGGTCTGGCTATTCAAAGAGTGGCCTAGACTCTGCAGGGTCAGTAGGAGTGCTGGTGGTGTATCCTGCAGTGGACAGTGTGTTCCAGAGTGCTGTGATGGCCATAGCTGACTTTTTGCAATGCCACAGAGAGCTAAACTTAATTATTGACATGTGGCAGAGAGGCAGTTTGGCGGAACAAGGCACGCTCCGTTGGCTTAATTCGCAAGTGATTTGTGCTGAAAAAGTTCTCATCATCTTACCACCACAAAAGAAAGAATCCAGCAATGACACAGGTAACCTGCCATTAGGTAAATCTCCTTTAAAAAAATGTCCCCTATGCGCATTGTTGTGTGCTAACGCTTTGACACCTCGGCAGGGTAATGACTGCAGAATCTCTTCTGATATTTGTATTTAAATCCACATTGTACAGCACTCTTAAGAAAAATGGTTCCCTTTAAGGGTTCATTAAATAATGTGTCAAAAAAAATTCCACTCAAAACCATTTCTGACAGGGAAAAAAAATGATGTATTGCTGTATACAGAAAAGTGAATGTATCCCCATGGAAGAAATATAAGCAAGACGAACATTTAAATTTAGGTCAAATTCACTAAGGAAAAAGAATACAACTCAAATATCTGGGCTACTCACCAGTCACACACAAGCACTCTCATTCCAGGCCAGATTTACAGTCGTCGACCTGGAATTGACGGGTCTAATCTGTGCACTGGCATGAGTAAACGGAGTTTAGCTTTTTTTCTTTTATAATGCATGTTATTTATTTAGGGGTGGTATGGTGGTGTAGTGGTTAGCACTGTCGCCTTGCACCTCCAGGGTCTGGGTTAGTCTTGAATCTCCCCTCTGTGTGCATGGAGTTTGCATGTTCTCTCCGTGCTTTGTGTATTTCCTCCGGTTTCCTCCCATAGTCCAAAGATATGCAGGTTAGGTTAATTGGCGTTCCCAAATTGCCTGTAGTGTGTGAATGGGTGTGTGTATGTGTGTGTGCCCTGTGATGGATTGGCACCTGTCCAGGGTGTACCCTGCCTCGTGCCCTAAGCCTCCTGGGATAGGCTCCAGGTCCCCACGATCCTAAATACAGGATAAAGCGGTATTAGAAGATGAGTGAGTGAGTGAGTTATTTATTTAGATGCCTTTCTGGTCACCCAAACTTT
Source organism: Clarias pachynema (assembly GCA_030014365.1). Taxonomy (NCBI): domain Eukaryota; kingdom Metazoa; phylum Chordata; class Actinopteri; order Siluriformes; family Clariidae; genus Clarias; species Clarias pachynema. The sequence continues at coordinate 21,374,697 of JAQMYL010000039.1, read as the reverse complement.
TATATAACTATTTTGTGAACATTGTCTATTTTATCCCTCCATCTTCCCCCTTTGGGACAACCAAAATGAGCTTATACATACTTAAACTAACAAATCAACATTTTTTTCCCCACAGCCTGCTTGATACCAAACAAAGAATGTGTCATTACTGATTACACAGTCCCAGCTTCTGCCTGTGAACTTTTCTCATTGGCACTAAACCTGGTTGCCAGTTGTGCCCATGATCCTCAGCAGCTCCAAAAGTTCTTGGTGGTGCACCTGGACATTGATGGGCATAGAAGCACAACGCCAGTAGAGCTCAGAGGTTGCAAGGCCGTTATTCTGCCCAGAGAGCTCGAGAAACTCCATCAACTGTCCTCCACTCACAAAAAAATCTCAGGTTGCAGGTTTAAGTCATGTCGCTGTAAAGAACCAGCCAAGAAGGTCAGAGATGCTGTGCAGAATTTGGACAAAAGAAATCTAATGAAATAGTTGGTTTCAATCCATTAAGTGGATGTCAAAGCTCAAATAATACATTTCAATCAACATACAGGGTTAATTTTTATTTATTTGTATTAATTTAATAACCACCATCACTCACAGTTGTTGTGAGTCACTTTGTGAGGTCATGCATCCACAATGCTTCAAACCATTAGATGAACCTTAACTCTTCCAAAATCATTGTGTTGTCCCAAAGTCTTGGTACCAAGTGTTTGTTTTGCATGAAATAAGCCATCTATTTAAAATGTTGTGATCTGAGAGACTGCATTTGTTACATGCTACTGCAATTTATCAAGCCAATATGCTTTGCAAGGATGTGGTCTTTGTTTGAATATGACTTAAATGTGGGTTTGTTTGATTCATTTATATTAGTACTGAATGTCAAAGAAGCTCATTTCTTGCTCTGTAATTTTTACTTAATCTTTTATCTTTTTTAGTTTGAGTTATGGTGTTATGAGGCATTACGGTCTTGGTGAATATAGCACAGAAAATAAACTTCCAGCACTTGTTAAGACTCTGCTCTGATTTCTGTACTACAAGAGGGTTGTAACAAAAGGGTTGTGTATAAACTGTCTAAATTACAAAACTTTCCTGAGGGTATACATGTAATAAAGCTCCTGAAAATAACTTTCACAATTTGAAATCACAGAAAACAACAGCTGTAAATGACTAGACAAAATAAAGATATAATCTCGAAGTATGACTGCTTCAATGACACAAACCTAGGAAAAAAGATCACATTCATTACTACTACTTATTCTTCTTCTTACTGCTACAGACATTCAGTGCTGGAGTCTATACATCTGTGATTTTATTTATTTCTACTTTGACATATTTTTATGACTGTACCATTATTTTTTTAGTCTGGGCCCTTACCTGACAGAACTTAATATCTATTGATCAAGCTTTAAGATAGTACTGACTTGATAAGGAGGTTGTTTGCATAATCTGAATTCTCAGAGAATGACATTTAGCAAAATCTGAAGATATGCATCTATGAAGACCACATCCTCAATGGCGAGAAAAACAGAAAACTGGTTTGCGTTTGAATAGAAGATAACCTCTACGCTTTTTCCCCCCCAGAATTGAACACTTTCTTCATTTCATCAACTTTATTTGTATTTTAACTTTTCAGAAAAAACTTGCAGTACAAATTGTGTGTTCTGCACATACATATTACCTTAGCAAATAATATATACAGCAACAAATACGATAATGAATTCTCATGCATTATGTTCTGCCTGTTTCTCACACACACACACACACACACACACACACACACACACACACACACACACACACACACACACACACACAC
>JAQMYL010000039.1:21335487-21348634 GCA_030014365.1 Clarias pachynema | reverse complement strand
TTTTTTTAAAGGTAAAGTGCAGGTTAATTTGTTTTATTTTTACTTTATATTTTGTATTAATTATTTTTATGTATTAACTTTTTTGGGCTGTAGAACGAATAATTTGAGTTTCCATTATTTCTTATGGGAAATTAAATTTGGTTTATGAGTGTTTTGGAATACGAGCCCACTTCTGAATTATGCTCGTAATCCGAGGTTCCACTGTATGAGGAAAAATCATGACAGTACTTAAATATTTGGGCATAGTGAGCAATAAGTGCCACAGGTCATATCTAAGGTCTCGGGAGCATTCATGAAAGAATTACAGTTCTCTGTTTATTGGACTAGCACCCACAAGGCAAGGCCAGGTGGAAAGGGCAAACCTGGAAGTGGGAAAACTTGGGCGATTGGGGTCAGTTTCTCTCCTGGACCAAATATGTGCAAAAAACTGTTCAACAATACAGAACTAAATTGATCCCTTTACAACACTTCCTGGGTTATCAACCACCTCTTTTCCTATGAAATGCCAGTCCCACAGAAGCGCCAAAAGTAGACGATTGGTTCAATATAGTGAACAGTTGTGCATACCACCATCATAAGCAAGCCAAACAAACTAGTAGGAGATTTGCGGATCACCCCTGCCTAAGGCCTTTCCTGGCCACTGGCTACTGTTGCCTCAGCAATCTTTTCTTGGTTGCCAGAAGTGGAACCTTATGGGTCTGTTAGTTATGCTTCTCAATACTTTGCTACTTACTAGGCATTTTGGAAATATTCTCTCAGAGTAAAACAACTTTTGCATGGTGACAACTCTGTTGATTATTTTCTTATAATTGCACACACCATAATGATTAAGTCCTTGAATGATTATGAGAAAGTTTCTCATTAATTAATTTTGAAAAAGTGGCAGAGACAAGTCAAAGAAATTGGGATACAAAGGTAAAGGATTCTAAATATGCTTTATTTGCCAATGTTACAGTACAGCAGGGAAAGCTTACAAAAATATATATTTTGTATTCTAAGAATCCAAACCTAACTTCGAAACTATGTCTGGAAATTAAACTATTTAGCATGAATAAAATTTCCAGCTAAAATAAATGCCAATATAAATTACAATGCCACATATTTGCAAACATTATGCACAAAGAGAGAATATTTGAGTGTTGGAAACATCTTTTTTGGTTATGATGGTTATGATGGTGACACTGAGCTGCTCTTGCTGACTGTAGTAGATAATGTATTAGCATCTGATTCTCCTTCTTCTTTGGATGCCCAAGGGTTTTTCCCACAAAACAGGTAGGGCAAAGCATAGTCCCTAAACTGCAGGAAAGGAACAAAAGTGAGAGGAATAACTACCTTTTTTGTCTTCATACATATACGTATGTATGTTCATCATGTACATCATTTAAGACTTCAAATTTTATTATACAGTACTACAGCATGTATGCATGAGATATCAAAAATGTAAAAAAAAAAAAAAAAAAAAAAAAAAAAAAAAGTAAATTATAACTGCATGCTATGGTATTTTTTTACTCACTTGTCTGTTCATGAATATATAAATGATAGGATTGAAGACAGTGCTGGTTTTGGTCAGGTAGGCAGGTATTGAGGCAATTATTGGGTTGATGTGGATATTGGAATCAATGATCACAGTCAGGGCAAACGCTGCATATGGCAGCCATGTAAGCAAAAAAGCCATGACCATGATAACCACCATACGGGCCACCTGAACCTCTGCCTTGGCAGTGCTTCCACTTTCTGCTATTTGCAGCTTAGCCACCTTGGATAAAACAAGAGAAGTTCAAGAAAATTAGAGTAATTTTTCTCATCCCAGTTTCCATTAACATGCAATAATGACCATCTTGACCTTCAACCATCTGTGGTTAAAACAAACAAACAAACAAACAAAACACTTATCTTTTAATTACCAGTAAAGACGCAGACATAGTAAATGCTGATTTTTGGTAAAGTCCAAAATTAAATGTAAAATCAAATTGGACTGCTGAATAAAATATTAGTCTTTGTTTAGCCTTGCTTAAATGTAAAATAAAAACTTTTTCATATAACAAAAACAAAAGTCTTATATTTCTTTGCTTGTTAAGGAACTGTCTTATTTTAAGTTGAAAATTATACCTACCTGTCGTAAAGTATAAAGAAGGTGCATGTAAGAGAACACAATGGTAGCAAAAGGCAGAGCAAAACAGAGCATGAAGTAGCACAAGATGAAGGAGACATTGACTGGATCTCTGCTGTACCAGTTGGGGGCACAAGAGGTCATCACACCCTCTAGTTGGTAACTGCCCCATCCAAACAGTGGCGGTGTATTCCAAATGAAGGACCAGACCCAGGAAAAGACCACGCCTGCCAGGGCATGTTTGGTTTGGAACATTACTGTGCCCAGTGGTCTGCATACCACCATGTAGCGGTCAACAGCAATCACTGCGATTGAGCATAAACCAGCAATACCTGGAAGAATTATAACAAAATTGTCACAATCAAGTTTAAGCAAACTCATTTAAATTATCTTAAGATTGCCAGTCATCAATTCATCATGCATATTGAAATTATCCATAAATGACCAATAGCTAACTTTTGCTTAACAATCATGGTACAGTGTACAAAAAAATGCTTACATTAGCTAGATTTTACACAACCGTAATGTAATCCTTGGCTTTGGACCTCAATTACAAAACTCTAAGGAAAAATAGAGATTTAGACTTACCAAAAAAGGCAACTCCAAAACCTTCCAAAACACATCCTACCCTGCCAAGACTGAAGTAGCCCATGGCATTGGTGACTGCCGTAAGTAGCCCCCCCAAGATAGCGCAACCAAGATCAGCCACTGCTAGATTAACCAGAGCATAGTTTAGTGGCTGACGCAGTTGTTTGTACCGTAGTGTTACAATAATCACTGTCACATTCAAGATAATGCTAAAAGTGGAGGACAAAGCCAAAATGATTGCCAAGATAGTGTACCCTATTCTTGGCATGATGTGATCATTTACTGAGCCTTGATGAATTAAATCAGCCTCTGAAAAGTTGGATAAATGAGTGGATGCCATTTTTTTCTTTCTGATTCAGAGCAAAGAAAGATCTGCTAGTTCAGGGGTTTTCGGTCAGTGCCTAAATGAGCCTAGTGTGATGAGTGTCATGTGGGATCTATCCTTGGTTTTATGGAGAACGGTTCCACTAAAAATGGTTTTAAAGCATATGTGACATAAGCACAGGAAATCCTTAGATCCGGATTGTCCATGGATTTATTCGATCAGCTTATTGTTTGTGAGACCTATGACTGCTCTCTACTTGATTGCTTTATTATTGTCTGTGAAAAAAAAATACAAAAGAAATTATTTGCAATTAATTATAAGACTTGCATGAACCTTTTGCATTTCATATACTCAACAAAAAAGGGTGGTGAAAGAATAAGATAATGTTCATACAAAACGGTGCTAGGAAAAAATCTTTACTTGATGTATAAACTTTTGTACTATTATTTTTTCTTCTTTCACTTCTGATGTTTGAAATAGGTTAAAACATTGCTGACACTGGATTCTTTTCCTCTTAAGTATTATTATGAAACCAATTCACCATTACTTGTGACTAAGATCATTGGTGTATAAAGCTTTTCTTGCAATATGCATGGCTTGTGTAGGAATATCTTTGAGTAAGCTTATATATGAATTACATCAAAAGAGGATAAAGGAGACCGAAGCTGGGATGACCCAGCTCAGATTTAATTGAAGTCGCTTTAAAGGTATTAAGGACATCAAGAACTTATAGCTTTGCATGGTCTCTATTTTATCTTCAGTAGAACATTCATTAAAATGATTGAAAGTTTCTTTACATCCTCCAAAAAAAAAAAATGCAATTCACAAGTTCAACATCATCCATCCAACCATCCATTGTTTATACCACTTATCATGTGTAGTGTCAGGGGACCTTACAGGAACTCTGGGAACAATGCTATGATAGGGCACAAGCTCTCTTACTAACCCATCCATCACATACTAGACATTTTGTAAATACCAACAAATACATGCTGCATGAGGAAACTGGAGAACCCAGAGGAAACCCACCAAGTATACAAACTCCACTCACACAGGCTGGTTGTGAGTTAAACCTCCAACCCTGGAGGGGTAAGTTGACAGTGCTAACCTTTAAGCCACCATGTTGCCAGCCATACACCATTAACATGATTTACTTGAACTTGTAGGAATTGAATAGTGATACCCAGGTGGCAGCAGCACAGATTTCCCTAATTTGCCATGCCCCTCCCTGTAGAGAGGTACAGCCATGATAATGACATGCCCTAGTGTGTGAGCCAGCCTCTGCATGGACTAGGGAGCCCCTTTGTATTAACCCATTGAAGGATTTCCAGTTGGGAACAGTCTGATAACCGAAATCACAATTGAACCTAAGGCCATGTACCAGACACATCAATGAATGCTCCATAGGCTTCATTTAACACATCATAACTGGGGCACATGTCCTTGGGCAGAAATCTCAGTTTTCACTACAAGGTCAAACCAGAATTACCTAGCCCAAAAGAAAGTATTCAGTGATACCAGTTTCTTTTTGCATCTTGAATAGTCTAGTAAGGCCTAGTGGGCCTTTCAGCGCCTCCAGCCCAAAATGGGAGGCTGGACTCATAGGTAACCATGGTTGATAGAGAGACCTCTCATTGTTCATTAATAAGCTTATCCTCAAACATGGATGGGTGCCATGGCTGGCACATTCACCTTTTACATATTTTGGGACTTGCCAATGTCTAGTAGTCCCTGAAGAGATTGTACCTTGGAAATTTAGCTATGCTAATAAGGTGCACATAATTCACAGAACAGCTTCCATCTTCTGGCATGTAAGACCTGGCTGTCAGGAATTCTTAAATTCAACATTTTTTCCTGGACTTCTAGGTTACAGCCTTTATTTGGTGTTCTAATGCATTTGGCCTGTCCCACAACAGAAACCTGGCTGTAAGCACCAAATCTTTTCATCCATTTGGGAAAGCAGACCTGCTTTGCCAAAGCATTTCAACCATTAGTTAAAGCAGTATGGAAACAAAAGGTCCAATGTTAGAGGATCACTGGATTAATTGCATAAATCTGTCTAGCATTAATTTGAAATGGGCGCAGAACAGGACACAACAGAGGCAGATGGCAACTTAGAAACTTTTAATACAAGTTTAAATTGAATACAAGTAATGGAGGAGATGCAAGAATGCAATAACTGTTTAAGTGTTTGCTGACTAGTCACGCACACAGAACTCAATGACAGGTTTTGGGGAGTTGATTGCAACAGATAACTGGAGGAGGTGTGCAGCACTGTAATCCTGTACACAGGGAGAGATTGAAAACCAGTTTTAAGTTTCTCTGAACCTGTTCATCTCCCATAAATCAATCAGGAAGGTACTCACATCGTGACTGGACATCAGTGGCAAATAACTGAAGCGCCACAGCTCCCTTTTATAGTGGAGCATAGACAAATTTCGACACAATGGAATTGCCCTAAACAAGATGGCTGCCGACCCAGAAGTGCAAATTATGACAGCAGGACCGGCACTTATTCGCACAAGGTGCGTTTTGATCGGCCTGAAATACCCTGTAAAAGCATACTGCACAGGGTATTCAGTCATGTTAAGTGTGATTATGGACCGCAGGAAGCAAAACTGCTCAGTTCAAAAAGAACTACAAAGAGTGTAGGGAACAACTGAACAACGGGTCTTTACTTCACTGGAAAGGCCATGAAAACGTTCTCATCAGGCCTTGTGTTTCGCTAGAATGTGAAAAAAATGGAACTCAAGAAAAAAAAATTTCTAAGGTAGAGTATCTTATGGCTTGTTTACACTAAGTTGCACTTTTTTGGTTGTCAGCCAAATACACTCCATGTTCTGTAACCGGAGAGTGAATCACATATGAGAAATCTAAAAAGTAGATCAGATAAAGATGAAGTTTTGTCTTAAAACAACATGTTAAAATCCACTTATACCACTTTAGTGCTGTTATTTCAGTGATACAAATATCCCAGTAAAAGTGTTTAGTTTACTTTTTCTAATTAATAGCTTTTTCTAATTAAATTAATAATTAATTAGCTTTTCTAAAAGTAGATAATTAAATTCCTCACATAACACTACTTTTACTTACCATTTTGATTTCACTTATGGTGCAATTTCAGGCTGGTATTTAAGTACTGCAATAGTTTCAATAACTTCTGATTTAATACACAACCAGTTTGATGCATGGGCAGTACGCTGTCAAAACTTAATCTAAATCTGGAACATAGCTGCTCATAACTTCACCTCTACACAACATTTTGATTTCATTTACGGCGCAGGTTTAACTTCAGAAATATACCAAACTACTGCTAAAGTTTCATTAAATTCTATGTAGCCAGTTTTGTGTGATGCTGTGACAAAATCTTCCCGGACAGATATACAGACATACAGGCATATAGACAGACATACTGACAAAACATTTTTTGAGACTGGTTTCCGGTCTGATCATGTACGGAAAAAAATCTTTTTATTTACATAGATTGACAATTTTATGATTTATACTACCAAACAAAAATTGTTTCTACATTGTAAAACAATGCTGAAGGTGTCTAAAATATGCAATAATCTCCTTTGAACAGTGATTGAACAGTAATTGAGACGTGTCTGCTACTTATGCTCTGTAAAGCCTTCATATAGTAATGACTCTAATCTCGGGTGCTGTTAATTGTTGATTTATGAGGCTGGTAAATTTAAATGAACTTCTCCTCTGCAGCAGAGATGTATTCATAAGATCCAGTTTCATCATGGTGCTTGATGAATTTTGCAAATGCACTTGACATTACTGTTCTTGCATGAACTATACCAGAACAGCTGACCTTTGTGTCTTAAAATAACAACTTACTGTGATATTTCATAGTTTTGAAATATCCAGTATTGTAATAAAAGTAGAAAAATAAATGACCATCTTGAAAAAAAGGCACCAGAACCTCAGCCCGCCATGCATGGGTTGGCACAAAGCCCAAGACCACCAACCCAGTTTCTGAACTCCCTAGATCCCAGAGCACCCATTGGATACGCTGACAAAACAAGTCTGATCCATTGAATCCACTGCACAACCCATAGCACCCAAGGGATCTGATACCAATGTCGTGGTACCAGAGACACCCAGACAGTTTAGTAACAAGTTGTACAGCTTTTTTAAGTTTACTCTAACATTTAGAGAAATTTGCTGGCCAAACTAAATATTTTACTGTTTAGTTGTTACAACGTGTACCCTGTTCAAAATCTTAAGCTGATAACATCCCCAACCCACAACATCTTCTTGTTCATTCTCCTTCTGTAGCTCCAAAAGGCCATCCATCACCCCTCTAACCAAAACCTCCACAGCAGAAATCTGGTTAAAGAAAAAAGAGAAGTCTTGTAAAGACAAAGATGATAAATTTTACAAAATATCTACTTATGATAAAAAAATAATATATATATTAATAAGGCTATATATCACCAGAGTGTCTAAAAGAATATTTCTGGAATTCTACTGATGGGTTAAAGCTAAGTATTGTTTCATATTCAGATTTCAAGGGTTTTACTTTGTCATTCTCAGGGGTAACTACATGTTTGGAATTATGTTGTAAATTAATGGGTATTTACTCAATTTGGGATTTTATACAAGTAAGGTAACCGATATAACACTCATAGAACAGCATTAACGACTCTGAAGCCAAACTAACATAGAAATTTTTACATCCTTTTTACAAACGAGTCCTGAAGCGCTGCTACTCCTTAACTGTTAAACAATTCTGGGTTTTTCACAAACTTTTGTTAGCTGAATGCTCGCATGAACGTGTGTTCTGTGGTGAAGCAGGGTGCTGTTGCTGGGCAAAAATCAAGACAAAAAATGGGAAAAAGATAGATATGGTTATGAACGTTTAGCTCATTAACTCCTGTACAGTGCAGTAACATGCAACTAACCTCAGTAATGTCAGGGTGCTTAGTATAATGATCAGCGGAAACACACTGGCCTCATGTATATAACACTAACTTTCTAAAATACCTGTAAATTAACTGAAACATGTTTTATTTAAAAAAAAAAAAAAAAAAAACAGAATAAAGAATAAAGAGAATACCCAGAATAAAGAGTCCATGAATTTACCATTTCAGTTTGATAGTGTCAGTCCGGTGGGGGTTTTATAAAATCATGTGATTGCATCTCAGGGAAGGTAAATTGCTGCCTCAATTTGATTTTAAAAAAAGTTTATTCAGTATGTGTCTATAAAGTTTTCAAGAACACAATGTTACCTGCTGTCTGAACAAATACCACTGTAAGAAGTTGAGCCAACAAAACAATATTAATTCATTCAACATTTATATAGTTGGAGTTTTTACAGTGCAAGCACACCCCCAGAGGTTTTATGGAGTCATGCTCCAAGGGTACCTCCAATGTACCTACATTACATTAACTTTCAAATCATCGAGTTTTGGGCTCTGTCAGAGTTAATTGGCTATAAAATACAGTTCATTATAATGTTAAAAGGAAGATTATGCTACGCCAAACGTGGCCACTAGATGTCAGTAGATTGCTACTTTAGATAAGGCTCGCTTCATGCAAGCTTACATGACAACTGTTTTGTCATTTAGTTTTTCAGCAAATCTATTTTCCGGCAGTGTGTATCTGTTAGACTTCTATTTTGAGCATGCAATTGCAAAATTACAGTTTGAAAATGTAGTTTGGTAATCCACCGCCATTTGGAGCTCTTGTTCATTCATTCATTCATCTTCTATACCGCTTTATCCTGTATTCAGGGTCGCGGGGGGCCTGGAGCCTATCCCAGGAAGCTTCGGGCACGAGGCAGGGTACACCCTGGACAGGGTGCCAATCAGCTCTTGTTCAATTAACTATTAATTATTGTTCACTCAAATTCACATTATTCATAAGTTCTTGACAATTTAATAGTGTTCTTCCTGAATAATCAGTTAAATTATACCATGTAATTATGTGTGTGTGTGTGTGTGTGTGTGTGTGTGTGTGTGTGTGTTTACCTTCTGTGGACTGGTCAAATGTCACCACTATAGGAAGTTTGTCCTCTCCTATTCATGTGGACACACACACACACACACACACACACACACACACACACACTCAGCACCATGGCTAGCACCTCAGTAGAAACCCTTCAAAACTGCTGCAGATGAAAATGCAGATTAATGAATTTTCACATCTATTTTTCATGCTGCATTAAAACTCAGAGCTTTTGGAGGGTGAAGGAATGAGGGAAATAAACATCTGTGTGTGTGTGTTTGTGTGTGTGTGTGTGTGTGAGAGAGAGAGAGAGAGAGAGAGAGAAAGAGAGAGTGTGAATCCTCAGTTTGCAAGAAGCAGCAGCTAGCTTGGACTTGCTGACAGTCATGTGTTTTGGACTGATAGCAGAGTGCAGCCTGCAGCATTGGAACTGTTTCTTTGAACGACTTGGCCAGACCATCAAGATTGTACCATGTGTGTTTTCATGAGTGTCTGTGTATTTAAAATGCCTTTTAATTCTCTTCAGCAGGAGTAGAAGCCACACATCATTAGTATTGCCAGTCTGAACCTGGAGGTCTATGTAGTTAAACTGCAGAAAACCTTACTTGCTCTGGCTAGAAACCCTGACTGAATCCTGGAAATTAATGATAGAGGAAACCTAGCAGAGGATGAATGTATACTCATTTCTCCCTATTTGTGTATAACCTTTACTACAGCACATGTCATAGCTTGTTTTGTGTCAAACTGTCAGTTTCACAGTTGCAACAGTTTTTTAAGGCTGTTCATGACGTATACTTCATTACTTTGACAGATTGAGATATCGCATATCAGAGGCATCATTTTGGCTGTGTATGAAGGCTTCTAAGTAAAAATAGAGGCTGTCCAATATTTTTTTCTCTAGATGCACCTCTTTAATTTCCTGTTACAGGGAGCACAGGTTTGGCTCTGCAGACTAAACACTCACATCTGAAAGATGACCTTAGTATCTGTATTTTAATAAATTGTGTCAGACCATAGCAAATAAAGGCACCGAATACTTCTGGAAGGAAACTAATTGTTGGCCAAATATAAAAGAACTAGAGGAATAAGGGGTCAGGAGGCTTGTTAGAGGGTGAAAATCTCTGAATTTGGTCAAATAGATACTTAGCCAGCCAACAACACACTTTGAACTTTTCAAATATTATTAGGATTTTCCGTAAAGGGAAGATGTTTAAAAATGAAATAAGGTATTAAGTTTTTTTTTTAATGTTAAAATGCTATGAAAACAACAAACAGTTAACTTATATAATTTAAGCTCCCATTCACCAACTTTTAATACCCCTTGTGTCCTGTATCATGGTTATTATGTATCCAGAGTCTATCCTGAAAACACACTCTGGCTGAAATGCCAATTTATCCCAAGGCATCAAGCACACACGTTCATACCAAGGTATAATTTATCATACCCACACTACCTACAGGTGCAGGACCACCTGCTGAAGATTTTGATTTATGTGATTGTTGTCATCGCCGAGTTCACACAAAAATCTTCAACCTGCATTTGTGTCTTACTGTCCGGATTCTTCAATAATTCCCAGGTTGCTGTGTTTCTGTGCAACCAAATTTTCCCAATATAACTGACACTGTAGTGGGAGTCCACCCTGTGGGACTTCAATCCTGTCAAAGTGAGCCAAGAGATGAAATAGCGCAAGCTGTGGGAAGTTAAATGCCAGCATTGTAATCCTGGCATTGCACAGCCTCTGCTGGATCTATAGTACTAGGGAAGTTTTGTCAGTGTGTGGATGGTAGGACACAATAGGTGGTTGAACAAACTTTTTTAAACTTGCCAATCAAACTTAACAGGTAAATCAAAATCAGAATCAGTAAACAGGCAGTGGTTAGATGTCAGGATAAGCACAAAACAGGAGAAAGGAAACAGTCAAAACCTTCTAATGAAACATTAATGCCGGCCTTGGTAACAAACAAACAAACAAACCTACACAGACCAAATACATACATATACACTCAGCGTGTCCAACAGAAAGTGACAGAGTGTGCATGATTTATTTCAGGTGTTCTCATTCAGTAATCATTTGAGTGAGGATGAGTGTACTGGGAGCCGAAGTCCTCAGTGGCCATGTTTCTAGTCCATGCTGCATTCTGGTACAACATAGTTACCAGAAGACATAGTTTTTTTTTTTTTTTTTTTACTTGCAACATAATACGACATATTACTAAATGCAGTTTAGACCAAATGCTAATATTCATTAGTAAATAATTTAAATAGAGTTGTATTGCTTTTATTAACACACTATGTAGGGTTTACATAATGGTCTGTATGTTATACAACTTTATGTAACATCACAACATTTAATTTCTGTCCACTTTCTTTCATTTTTTAAAATAATAATAATAATAATAATAATAATCTTATATTGATTTCAGTGGAACCACTCGTTTCGATTCTCTTTCAGTACATCACAAGCTTTATATATATTTGCTGGTATAACCTGGTCATTCAGTACAATCAGGTAGTCAGCTGACTGTATTTTATGGCCACATAATTTTGCTGAGTCTAGACCTGACCCAACTAACTAAAGCAACATGAGATCATAATCTCCTGCCTTTAGAGGATTGTACAGTGGTCACTATGCATGATGTGCCTCTCTTCGTACCCTGACACACCCAACGCACTGGAGTAGGTTAAATCAGACCAAATCAACTTTTATTGAGTTATTGTCACATTGTGCATGTGTGCACGATTACTTTTACTGTTATACATAACTGTGATTTCTACTATAATTTTTTTTAAAGGAAAACAAAGCTTTTAAAAAATCTCCAATGACATAATCATCCACTGATGGTTCACTACTATTCTTCTAGGTTTTTATAATGTGCTGGAGAACTTGACTTTATCAAGCCACCTTGTTTTCACATTTCTATTATTTTAAATTCTGTTTTCCTCAGTCTTGTACTAGATTGTTATGAATTTGAAATATAGGCATTAGCATTTATGCCATAGCATTTCTTTTCTGTTGTTTTTGGCTTTTGTTTCTGCTCACAAAACAACATTATTATGGTAGAAATCAGACAAAAGTTCTCCTTAATAGGTAAAGCTGTGGCTGAAGACGAATGCCAACAAGGTAGTGTCTGAATGGCATATTCAGGCAGTCCAGACCGGGCTACTGGTGCTGGGGTTTAGTGACTCTTTCTATGCTGTGCTGTCAATCGAGACGCCAGTCTGGCAGCAGTCCCAAAGCCTACAGCAATGCGACAGTGCTTTCCAGAGCTTTGGGAATCATTGAACTCATGGTCTCCTTGTTCCTCAGTTGGATAACACAGACAGCCTGAGATATATGTGGAAGGTACGGCTCCACTAAGCTTTAAACCTCTTTTGAAAATGACTTGAACTAAAGAATCTCTACCAACACACACTTTAAGAGCCACAGACTTAAACTCTCTCTCTCTCTCTCTCTCTCTCTCTCTCTCTCACACACACACACACACACACACACACACACACACACACACACACACACACACACACAATTTATTTCAGTCCTATTCAATTTTGTTTGTATAGTGCTTATAACAATAGGCACTGTCCCAAAGCATCTTTAGAAAAAAAATCACATGTAGAATGAATCTTCCTAATGAACAAACCAGGAGCTTTGCATATAGTATGAGGTAACTTATAAATCATTAATGTATACTGTATGTCAAATAATATTAGGTGTGTTGAAATAACTCTCAGTATGAGTACCATGGAATTTATGATTACAGTAGTCGTTCTTAGATAAAATCCACAGTATCCAGGTGAGAAGTGATTTTGAAAAATGTGTGAAAAATAAGCACTGTATACAAAAAGCAATGTCAGTAATGCATTGGAGGTGATTAATGCTGACCATATGCAATGCCATTAAATGATACTTAGCTGCTTCATGCTCACTTATACACACTCAAAAAGGTTCCATCTTAGATCCTTTAAATTTTACCGTTATCCTATATACAGAATATACTGTATAACAGACTGAATGTGGTTCATCAGCCTGCATACTGATAAGTACTTCAAGTCCTGACTCTAGGCTAGATGGACTTCCTGTCTCATTACATTAATAATACAATTTAGTTACAATAAAGTTGTCAAACGATGTGAACCGAGCACACACACACACACACACACA
>JAQMYL010000039.1:21315858-21327164 GCA_030014365.1 Clarias pachynema | reverse complement strand
CACACAGAGACGGGAATCGAGCCTGACCGGGAATCGAACCCGGACCCTGGAGGTGCAAGGCGACAGTGCTAACCACTGGTGTGTATGTTAGTTTAATAATAATAAAAATATTAAGTGAATAAAATAATAAGTGAATAAAAGAAAGAATTATTAAAGGAATACCTATCCTGCTACCTTACTGTTTTTGATTTTCTAGAACAAGTGTCACACAAACTTCTTTTTCAATGAGTGGGGTTGATAATGCGAAGGTTGCTTTTAGCCTTCATACAATTGGCATTACCTGACCTGAACTAAATGAAATTCTCAATAATCAAATTCTGTGAAGAATGGCAGTGACCCCATGTCAGAAACAGGCTTTGAGTGCAGCTTTGTTTGGTCTATGTTGCCTTTTCAAAAAACAAAACAGCCCTAAGAAATAAGTGGCATGGGATTAAGAACCCTCTGACACATTTTATTATACTGAAAACTTTAAAGGATAGTGCTGACAAAGTCAACTTTGTGTAACAAACGTGGTCGGATAGAAATCGTTAATTTAAATCACTTAAATTAGATTAGATTAGTTTAGATTCAACTTGAATGTCATTGTGCAAAGTACATGTACAGAGCCAATGAAATGCATCTAACCATACAGTATGTGACTTATTTACAGTAAATAGCAATGTGGTAAATGAGGGTATGGGTCCACATGTATACTGGTGCTTGGTGAAAATACATCATGTATATTTAACAGTAAAAGAAAAAGCATTTCCACATGCACAATGTGATGCAAATTTACGGAACTGCGACTAAATAGCCGTGTGGCCACAATTAAACCATTGTATAGTGAGGCGAATTAGAAATATTTAAATAAAGGGGGCATAGAGATTGGACTTGGAAACAAGGGGAAAAAATACACATGGTCTTATTGGTCAAGATTTTGCCTATTTCAAAGTGATGGGTCACTCGGAATAAGGCGGAAAGTACTTGAAGTGATGGACTCATAATGCATATTCTCTGGAGGAATTATTTCATATTACAATAAGCTTATATTTTGACATCAAGCTTGGTGTGGCTGAAACAATTATGTTATCATTGAATTTTTGTGACAGTGTAGTAGGATTGGTGCTTATGGGTGTTTTTGACATTCTATGGATTTATTTTTTTTTTAGAAAGAGATCATAGCACGCTAATAAAAGTATCCATTCACAAATAAGAGGGAGGGTGATGCTGTGTGTGCCTGCTCAGGTGTGAGGAAAAAGTTCAGCTGGGGTCTAAATGACAGGGCATCACTCTGTTCCTATCTAGAGCCAAATGACTGAACACTCAGGTGTCTATTTTCTTTCTCAAATCTGATAATTTGCCTTCTCAAGACTTGCCCTTGTGGTGATTTCTGAGAAAAGTACTTCATGTATGAAAATGTTTGTGTGAAGGACTTCATGTCATTAGATCATATCTTATAAAATGATAAGCTATTTTTTTTAAATGAAATGTTCTCCAACTATTCTTGTGGAACTATCATGCATTTGTGTGTGTGTGTGTGTGTGTGTTATTTGTCTTTAAGATGAAAATATGAATTTGAAACGTTAGTTTAGAAGTTGAAATTTACATATCAATTTAATTCAATTTGCAGTTTTAGTTTTTAGGTAAGCAAGGTAACAGATAATTTTAAGGTGAAAAATTTACAAATTTGTTTCAATATTTGCTTCATATTTGTTTGAATATCTTTTGCTTGCAATAAGTGTACTTGTACTTCAGTTTTTTAATAGTTGTTTGTTTTTGGTGGGTTTCTCCATTTAATCTCCTCTTCAGGAGGTTACATCATCATGAGTCATATCACCATTAAAGATTAATGAGTCTGTTCCAGATGCAGCCATGCATGCCCAAGTCATGACACTATCTTCACCGTGCTTGAATGATAAGCTTGTATGTCTTGGCTCATGAGCAGATCCTTTCATCCTCGACAATTTAGCCTATCCATCACCCCGGTAGAGATTAATCTTGGTTTCCAAACTTGGCTCATTTTTATATTTCTTTGTAAATTCCTACCTGGCCTTCTGTTCTTTACTGCTCATGAGTGGTTTGCATTTTGTGGTATGGCCTTAATATTTTTGCTCTCAAAGTCTCAAAACAGTTCATTGTGATAGCTTTATTCATGCCCATGGAAGTTCTTGGTGATATCACTGACTGTTGGTTTTACTATTTCTTTACTTCTCACACATCAACTGCTGTTGTTTTCCTTGGCCAACCTGCTTGATGGTTCTTAGTACAACTGCGGTCTCTTTTTTTCATAAAATTCAAAATTGCTGTATATGCACTACCCAATGATTATGCAATAGCTCATATTGATTTTCTTTTTTTCTAGCATCAAATTGCCTGCTTTTCTCCCTGCATATAGTTCTCTGGTCTTCACGATGGTTTATGCTATTTAACAACAAATGCAGTCTTCACAGGTAAAATGAAGGGCTTAAACTAAGAGTAGACATTACCTGTTTAAACAGTCAGTCTAACAGGCAACAAGAAACACCTGTCAGACACATTTTCCAATGTGTCTTCCAATGAAAAGCAAAAGGTGCAATAGTCTAAATTGTTTAAAACCTAGACACATAAAATATCATGAAATCGAAGCTAAATTATGATCTCAAACCCAAATCTCTTCAGTGTGTACCAGAAATTATTGATGGTGATATTTAGTAATGCCTTGCGATTCTATTATAATATCTCAGCATTTTTATAGGGACAATAAAATGGGTGAATTTTACTGTGTGACTCCAGTAGTATATAATAATAATAATAATAATAATAATAATAATTATTATTATTATTATTCTCTGGCATACAATGATGCCTGTAACCACTATATATGCTTTTCATCATTTATTTTATTTACATTTATTCTTTTATAAGCTTTGAAGTTCTACATTTTAGACAATCTATTTCTGATACCCACCACATTTTTGAGGAAACCTGACATTTGGGACAAATTTTTTTTCAAAATTGGTTAAAAGTGTCTCTTTCTAGGTCTAATGTATTTGTGTCTTTGGCCACATTTTCTCTGCACAAGGGACAGAGAATGGTGATGGTGGAGTGGCAGGACCCAGATGTCCCACTGTCCTCCTGCCTGATTAATTGATGGTTTTTGTGATGCTGTCATATGGCTCCTCCAACTCACTGGATTGGCATAGATGCTCTATTGCTGCTTCTGTTTTTTCATCTCAGGGCTTTATACTGATCAGCTACAACATAAAATACAGACAGCTGAAAAACATTAATTATCTCATTATAAAAACACTTATCAAGGTTTGGGATATATAATGCAGCGAATGATTTGTCGGCTCTCATTGTTGATGCATTGAAAGCAGGAAAATTGATCAGTTCATGTGCCCCAGTATTTATCTGCTGTGCCCCAGTAAAATCTCCAAATCATGCACATGCATAGCAGAGTGCATGTTGTAGCCGATGAAGTGCAGTACCCTAAACAAGAAGTATTATGTGTGATTTCACAATGTGAGCTCTGGCAAATGTAAAAACTTTTATGGTCATATGATTTTGCAGGAGCTATAGTTTATCATATAACGTTCTGTTAAGGAAGAATATGAGTCACAGTCAAATGACTGACAACTTTTCCAACTTTTGCTTTTTTCCAACTGCCCACTTTAAAAAGAACACCTGAACAAGTGTTCATTTATGCAGTTAAAATGCATAACATCATGTAAATACTGGTCAAGAGCTTTGGTTAATGTCAAATATCAGAATGGAAAAAAAATTGTCATCCCTAGACAGATGCTGTAAAAACTCACCTGTATTCTGTAAAGCAGTGATACTCAATAGATGGATTCTGGTTCTGAACTTAAATGTATTTTATTATGGTCTGAGTACAAGCTCTCTGACCCTCTCTTCGCAATCTGTGTGAAATATTGCATGGTCTCTTTTCATTTCTTCCAATCACAGCATTACAGCTGATAAGAATAGGATGCTGTTGCAGGTTGAACAATTGTTACTAACATTTAAAACAAGTTAAAAAAAATTAGTAGAAGCCAAAACAACAAGCAATGCTCAACTGATGTACAACAGGCATAAATAGGGCTAAGCAAAGCAAAGGACTGGATTACACAAAAGGCAATCAGAGAATCCTCGGCTTGGTAATGAATTGAAAATACAGGTCCTGTTTATAATGTGGAATAAGTGTGTAATTTAAGATGTGCTTCAAAGTTCAGATGTGCTACTGTACATCAGTACTCAGGTGACCTTGATAATCAGTAGTTTTTAGAGGCCATGTTTCAGTTATGCTATCACTTTTTTTCACAGTTTTGTGAGCTTACAGTATGCTATCACTTTTTCTGGAATGGACCGAATACATATAGCCTGTGAATCAATTTCTATGCCAATAAACATAACTGAGAAATTATATTAGCATACTATATTGTGTAGTGAAAAACATTTATAGCTAATCAGCAGCGGCGAGCTAATAGTGCATTTAAATTGATAAAAAAATTAAGTAAACGGTAAAATATGTTTGTTTAAGAAGAGGGGAGTAAGCGTTTGTTAAGCGGAAGGCTTATGCACTTAATTTGTAATTACTCCACTATGAAAACGAGCATGCAAAACTACCCTCAAAACATAGATGTGAGAACGACAAATATGGACAGGGAAAATTTATTTTATCAGGCCACCCTAAGTGTGCTTCAGAGGCGTCACATATGTAGCATACACATAGCGTCACATAGTCTTGTGAAAACATAAGAAAATATGTCTAATGCTGAAATAATGTCTATGAGTGTAGTGATACTTGGGTGGAAAAATAAAATTGTTTTACATTAGCCTCAGCTTGTACTTGTAGGATACATGGAAATTGTTTTGTTGCCATGTTTCTCAGGATGTCCAGTAACACAGGTGAGCAGAGTGATATTATCTGATGTGGTGTACATATACAGTATATATACACACATATATACATATATTTTAGTATATCTTTTCAAAGGACAATACTATAGAAATTAAACCTGTTTAACGGTTAGTCAAGTAGTAAAGTCAAGTCAAGTAGGCTTTTATTGTCATTCCAACCATATACTGTACAGTTCAGAACACAGTGAAACGAAACAACGTTCCTCCAGGACCAAGGTGCTACATACATGCAACAACATAAATTAACAACACAACTCTGGCTAACTAAGAGACCTCAGATATGACAGATTTACATTTTTTATTTTTTAAGTTAACCTAAACTACTTCTATACAAAAAAGAGACATCAATAGACAACAGACCACAATATGCACGTGCAAATGTGCGAACAAAGTGCTACAGAGTGACAAAAACAACAACGTAACACGTTTCAGTACTTTTGTAGTAATCAGGTATCAGTTGAGGTAGTGGGAGGATAAACAGTAAACATTTGACATTCCTGAGTAGCAGCAATGATTTAAAAATACTTTGTGGCAAAAAATAGCAAGAAAATAAATATTGTGCAATATAGTGCAAAAAGAGAAGATCAGGTAGTTAGGTATGAACAAATTGTACAGTAAATCTCACAATTTGTTCATACTTACCTACTTGAGTAAATTTAGATAAACAGTAAATTTTAGTTTTACTGTCCTCTGAAAATAACTCAACATACTGTACAACTATTATTGTCAAAGTACCTGGCAACAAAAGTGAGTCCACCCTAAGTAATAACAGCTGTACATCTTTAACCATACAAACTCACATGTCCTATTCATCATGTTCATGTGTTTGTCAGTGGCAAAGTATGTCTCCAGACCTGAACCCTATTGAGCACCTGTGGGGCATCTTGAAGCGGCGCCATGTGTCTAACATCCAACTGCTCCATGATATCAGTATGGAGGAGTGGAAGAGGATCCCGGCAACAACATGTGCAGCTCTGGTGAATTCCAATGCCCAGGAAGTTGTGCTGGTTAACAAGTGTGTTTGTAAGTTGGATTTGTTCTTAAGTCCATATACACCTAAAAGTCTTATACGAAGTATAAGTCTTATATGTAAAAGTATGTAAAGTCTTATATGTAAGAATATACAATGTAAAATCAAAAAAGTGCCTAATGAGTCAGCTGACTTTGTTTAAATTCAACCTAGGAGGGAGGGAAAATGCTTCATGGTGTTAACAGGCTTTAGACGCTGAGACGCCATTTTGTCTCAAAGATGTTTTCCACTGCGTATACACACACACGCACGCACGCACGCACGCACACACACACACACACACACACACACTTATTTAACCTGCCAGTATTTGCACTGATGTACTGTATATACATGATGTATATACATTACTACTATTTACACATG
The DNA here is from genome assembly GCA_030014365.1 of Clarias pachynema. Lineage (NCBI taxonomy): Eukaryota > Metazoa > Chordata > Actinopteri > Siluriformes > Clariidae > Clarias > Clarias pachynema. Next base: position 21,320,887 of record JAQMYL010000039.1, on the reverse strand, counting down.
CTAACCTAAACTGGTACATGCTAAACTACATTTCGTCACTGAGTACCTGTGTTGTGCAATGATTAAAGTTCTATCTATCTATCTATCTATCTATCTATCTATCTATCTATCTATCTATCTATCTACAGTATCTATCTATCTATCTATCTATAGATATTGGAATGTGTTCCCTTTTAGCCACAAGAGCATTAATTAATTATTAGTTTGAATCCATTCCTCAGTGATGGTCAGTGAGATTAATTCAGTCTCTGTGCAGACCAGTTTTTTCACTCCAACCGTAGCAAACCATCTCATCATGATTCATATGGAAGCAATCCACATTTTGCCCATATAGTGTATGGGTGTAGCAGGTCATCAATAAGTATTTTCACTACATTTCTAGTTCATGTAGTAAATGCTGTGCAAACCTATGTGTGGTTGCTCACACTTCGGTCAGTTTCACCAAGTCCACATATCATCCATGGACTAAACTGACATTTATGTGCCTAAATTATGTGGCCTGTCAAAGGTAACTGTCTTATAATGATAAAACAGCAGTGTATCACACGTTTTAGTTAGGATTTGTTGAGTCATGACAACCTGTGTGCCAAGTCCTCCACATTCAAGCGTTTTTTTTTTTTTTTTTTTGGAAGATCAAAAACAATCAGTTGATGAATAATTTATCAGTGGCTTCTGCTGAGCGCATTGATTTGCTAAAACTGCATTTCCAACGTATTCTCTGCGGCCTATATTTGACTTGCACTGACTTTCAGTGATGGATTAAGAGGAGATTGAGACTGTAAGACATATGTAGACTACTTACGATGAGCTAATTGCAAATGCAAGTGAATACTAATAAAAATGACCTTCCAGGTATCAATAAGAATTAGTAATTGATATTGATAAAAATGATTTCCAATCTGCAATACCATCACCTGAATAGTTAGTTTGATGATAACAGATAATGTAAACATACCTATGTAAAATATAAAGATCACATAGTGCCAGTGCTGCTTGGCTCCTAAAAAAAACTAAGCAGACAAACTAATTTTCTTTATTTCTTTTAAGCCTGCAGCACAAAATAAAAGAGTAACACCGTGCGCCCGGACGTTTTAAACGCGAAACGCACAGCGCGTTTGGGTAAAGCCGTGAAAAGAGATGGACAGTTAAACCTGATAGATTGCATTTTTATCGCTGTATGTTTGCATTTTTTTTTTTTATTCGACAAGATGTAACAGTGCTTTCCTGTCATTTTCATCATTGTGTCATGTCATCATGTAAGCTGAGGCGTTACGTTCATGCGAGTTTCCTCCGGCATGGCTGCGACATGAGCCGGAAAAAAGAGACTGTATCATTCTTGGAAAGTCAATAGCCTAAAAAATGATTAAACTAACGAAAAAGAGCCGAGCTCCGCCATTCCTCCTTGTTCGGTGTTTCTCCCCCTCCACTCTTTCCCCAGTTGGTTTGGCTCTCGTGCGCTCTTTTGGCGCTGCCTGAGCGAGGTCACGGTTTGCGCGCGCTTTCCTCGCTTCCACACGAGTTTCAGCTGTGCACATGTGGAGAAGAATACGCACAAAGCTACTAATAACCGTAGTGTATGTTATATATTAGAAATCTCAAAAAATATAAGCGTTTTTTTTTCTTATCCTCGTACATGGTTGGATTTTTTTTTTTTTTTTTTTTTACTCCGAAGTAACGGTGTGGGATGCTCTGCGCTTGCGGCTGGATAAAACGTTACTCCTGTCTTTAGGGGCGTCTTAATTAGGGGTGCTATTTTTAACTTCATTTCTCACGCCACTGTTTGAGGCTGTGATTAAGACTGCACGAGAGAGGGTGAGAATTAAGAATACACCAGACGTCGTTTGTTTTTTGCTTTGTTTCTTAAGACGAGAAGCATGAAGGTGCTTTCCTTACACTTGTGTGGTGTGTATTTCATCTTCATGTGGAGTATAAGGAGCACGTCGGTGCTCGACGTGTCTGGGACGCATCAGGGAATCCCTCCTGCGGTGTAAGTTACAACTTTGCTTTCTCTCTTTCTCTCTCTTAAATTATTTTACAAGTTTGTAATCACGAACAGCCAAACGCACAGAGATCACCTAAGTGGACCCTAAACATATTTTTAAACACATGTTGAATAGCATTTACGCATCATAAGAGAAGTTCCCAGTAATGATAATGGGAAGAACTTCATTATGAGTGAACAGAGAACTCACAGCCTATTCTCGATGGGATGCCAGTCCACAGCAGGGCACCATGGACACACACACACACACACACACACACACACACACACACCCCTAAGGGCTACACTAAATAAATGTAACATGGAGTCTAACATGGAAAACACACACAGTAATCTTAGCTCAGGATGAAACTGGGCACTCTGAGATCTGAGGTATTTTATGATTAAGTGCAACTACATTTCCTTTATGTACCTGTAAATAACCCAAATCCTACACAAATATGAGCTTGTATTTACAGTATTTGCCTTTTAGCATGTTTAATTATCCTGCCATTGCTTCTCTTTATCCTACATTGTAGTGTGAAGCTCTGGGCTTCAGCATTTGGAGGAGAGATGAAGTCTATAGCAGCTAAGTATTCTGGATCACAGCTCCTCCAGAAGGTACACACACACACACACACACACACACACACACACACACACACACACAAACTTATTCAGATACATACATATCAATACAACTGAGAGACCCTGACCACTAAAAAGAATGGGTAATCAAAGCAAATAAATAATTTACTTTGTTTTTGCTATCTGCACAGTGGGTATATAAAGGAGAATAATGAAAAGGAAACAAAATTAAATGCAAATTGAAAAGCTAAACTGTGACCCTGCAATTCTCTTTGATTGATGGAGCTACTTACCATTACAACTCACCCAGTCCTTACATCATGGATATAAAATGCAGCTCTCAATGGTCACACTTCTGCAGATTTTTCTTTTAGCAAACATATGAAATTCAAATGAGGGCCAATGGGTTAATTGTGCAGAGAAAAGGAAGTGGAGCTTTTTCCCCCCTCGGGAAGTACATATTTATTCATCAAAGCAAGCAAAAAAATGCATACTTTTCTCCAACTCCATTTTTTAATTCTTACACTGCCACTCAAAATGTTTTGAATGCCTTCTTTTAAAATTTGGTAAACTCGCACTGCCTAATATTAGAAGGAAGACAAACATAGGTTTATAGTAACATCTGATTGACCACTGGTTAAGCAATTGCAGCCTTTTTGCAGGCAACGGAAAAGCGTCCAGCATTTAATTCTCGATGGTGCCACAGCCATCTTTGGGAGGGAGTGCAAGGGAGCCTTGGAGACTTGCCACACTTTTTCTGACTTGTCAATCACAGCGACACTAACCAATCATGCATGCAGAACAGGGAGGAAAGTGCTTTTCATTGAAGGTTTTTACAATGCTCAGAGACACAGTATGAGCAGCAGTTCTAAAAGATGCAGTTTACTGGTTTGCAGTTTACTGGTTTCATGTGTCTTGGATAAATCACATGCTAGCCCAGACTCCTACTTAGCTACTGGCAGCTGTTTTATGAAAAACCCAAAAAAAGGTTAACTTGATTAAAATATTTAATGGAGCACAAATCAGACCCGAGGCAAGAATCAACCCAGAACCTGGAGGTGCAAGGGAACAGTACTAACCACCATGCCACAGACACGCACGCACACATGCACACAGACACACACAGCTTTAAATACAGGCAAAAGTCAGTGAAACTCTGCTTCGCTGCACTTAGCAACCTTGTGACTCAGTGAAATGGAAGGAAATAGTGAGTTGCTGTAAGCAAGGCATTATACAAGAGCATGTGATGGGCACTTATGAATGATGTGAATGACTCTTACTTGCGCTCTGTGCTTTTTGAGTCCTTTACTGTTCTCAGGTTATTGGTATGTAGTAGTAGTGTGAGTGACAGCAAACCATTACTTTCCTGCTGGATACGGCTGTATTTCTGTTAGCATGCATGTACATACATTTGTGTGGGTTTTTGTAGTAATGAAATAAGAACAATATTGGATAATCTTTGTAATGGTTAACAAGTAATGAAGAAACATTAACTAGCAAATATAAAGAAAGGTGTGCGTGTGGTGTAACTGATAAAAATAGGAATGAATTTTGATAAATGGGATAATTGCAGGGATAGATTGTGATCAACGGGATAACAGCAGAACTGAATTGTGATGAATGGGATTAAACTCTGAACTGAATAGATACAAAACAGATAAAAAGAAGACTGAGTAGGTGAAAATGAATGAATTATAAAGGGCATTAGAAAAATAAGGCTCCTGCTGTAATGTGCAAGAAGCACTCGTAGGAAGAAGAAAGAAGAAAGAAACTTTAAAGAAAGTTTAAAGATTTTGCATAAGATTAGGTTCAAAATGCAGATTAGGTAGAAAATGTATGTCTCAGGTCCCATAGGTACTTCTTAAGTTCCATGAGAGGCTCCAGCCCCTTGCAACTCTACACAGGATGGGTTGTATAGATGGATATACTTCTATCATATTTTATGCTACATGTGTTTTTTTTGTACGTAAACAAAAACAAGTAAACAAAACTCCTGTCTTTGAAGACTTTTCAATGTATGCCAGATTTCTATTTTACCAAGAATTGACAAAATAACTAAAGGTTTATTTTTTCATTTACAGTGCAACCTTGGATTACGAACAGAATTCGTTCCGGAAGCGGGCTCGTATTTAAAAAAGAAATTTTCCCATAAGAAATAATGGAAACTCAAATTATTCGTTCCACAGCCCCAAAAAATAAATACATAAAATAATTAATACAAAACATAAAGTAAAAATAAAACAAATGAACTTGCATTGTACCTTTAAAAAAAGTAAAAATAAATCAGACAAGTGTTTCCTTTTATGAATGCAGGCACACACACACACACACACACATTAACGGAAAGCAAGGAACATCGCTAATAACTCTCATGTGTGCGCATACTAACGGAATCACTGCTGTAAAGTAAAAATAAAACAAATTAACCTGCACTTTACCTTTGAAAAGAATTGCGACAGA
>JAQMYL010000039.1:21188869-21199393 GCA_030014365.1 Clarias pachynema | reverse complement strand
TGACCCGTTGGGGTGTTGAAGGCCGTTTTCCATTCATCACCTTCTCGAATACGGATAAGGTGGTATGCGTTGCGTAGGTCCAGTTTGGTGAATAGCCTGGCTCCTTGGAGAAGTACGAAGGCGGTGGTCATCAGTGGAAGGGGGTATCGGTTCTTAATCGTGATCTCGTTTAGGCCCCTATAATCAATGCAGGGATGGAGGGACCCGTCTTTTTTGCCCACGAAGAAGAACCCAGCGAGGGAGGAGGAGGGACGAATAATCCCTGCTGCGAGGGACTCCGTGATATTGTGGTCCATGGCCTCGCTTTCCTTGGGCGACAAAGAATAAAGGCGGCCTTTGGGAGGAGTGGTTCCCGGGAGCATGTCTATGGCACAATCATAAGGTCGGTGGGGGGGGGAGAAATGGCGCGAGATTTGCTAAACACCATCTGGAGGTCATGATATTCAGTAGGCACGTTGGTGAGGTTGGCACGGTCGGAGCCTGAGTCGATTAATGCCTGCACCAGGTGAGACTGCTGTTCGTGGATGAGAAAAACAGGGAGTAGCTGACGCTGGTCTGGGAGACTTCTTGAAGTCGCACCTTCTAGTGCCCCCAGTTGAACTAGAGGGTTCCTCCTCTTTACTGAGCAGGACTTAAGTTGATGACCGGACCTTCCGCAGTAGAAACAGGCCCCCTCCACTCTGCGTCGTCGTCGTTCCTCAGGAGAAATGCGGGTCCTGCCCAAACGCATGGTCTCCTCCTGTTCGTGGGCTCGTGGTCTCGGATTGACTTTGAGTGGTGACGTCCTGACCGTCCACATGGCCGGCCAGATCCATGAGCTCCTGGAGTGAGGAGGGGAGTTCTTGGGAGGCTATTAAGTGCTTCTGACAGGCCCTCAAAGAACCTGTCGCTCAGTGCTCGTTCGTTCCATCCACTTGAGAGAGCCAGTGTCCGGAACTCAATGGCGTAGTCGTAGGCCGAGCGGAAGCCTTGGCAGAGATTCAATAGCTTACGTCCTGCTTCTCTGCCGAAACATGAGCGATCAAATACCCTTCTCATTTCCTGAGAAAAATACTCAAATTTTGAGCAGCAAGGGGCATGGGCCTCCCAGAGTGCCGTGCTCCACTCTCTGGATCTCCCTGAAAGGAGAGTGATAACAAATGCCACCTTAGAGCGTTCAGAAGTGAAGGTGGAGTTACGGTTACCTCAAAAATCAATGAGCACTGAGAGAGGAAGGATCGGCAGTTGCCTGTATCTCCTTCATAGGTGGGAGGGGCGGTGAGACATGGTTCATGTAGTATGTGGGAGTCCCTGCTTGACGTTGGAGAGAGCTGGAGCCGTTGGAGCTGGGTTGTGACGTCAGCAAGGTATTGCTTGGTGTTGAGCAGCTCCTGCTGGTGACCTTTGAGAAGTGCGCCTTGACTCTTCAGCGCCGAATTCATGCGGTCAACATCTGCTGGATCCTTATCGATGGCTGGATTATTCTGTCACGGAGCGGAGCAGAACGAGGTGGATCCAAGTGCAGATGAAGTATTACAACGTTAGACGAGAGCGAGGTAGGAATGCGGAAGCGGAGGTCAATACCGGGAGATCAGTCAACGCAGCGTCTAAGCCAAATCGTAAAACGAGAGCCGTAGTCAAAAGAGGAAGTGTTAAATCGGTAACCGGGAAATCAAGCAGCGGAGTGACAATCCAAAACAAAACGAGAAGCGAAAGCCGTGGTCAAAACTAGGAAGCGTGGGGTCAAAACCGGGAGATCAAAAAGCGAGGCAAACAAATCCGAGACGAGTAACCGAAAGCAAAAACGAGAAACAAAGCGAAATTGGCAACGTGAAATCGGAAGAGAAAATAAACGCGAGAAAATCGAGGTACGAAACACACACAATAATCCAGCGATATGAGCAGCTCGCAGCGCATGTTTAAATCACTGGAATAATCAGTGGAGGAGATGAGAAACAGGTGCGGAAAGTATACATGACAGGCTGGGGAAACACATGGGCACGTGGGGAAAGTGACAGCGTGGGGAAAAAAAGATAAACAAACGGGTCGTGGCAAAAGACGTGACACATGACAAGAACATGGAGGAAAATATTTTAAAATGAACACAAAAATACATTTCAATAAACTGCAAGACCTATGGGACTTCCTATGGACAGGTGAGGACAAATTGGAGCAATTGAGAATCACAGCAACACGCCGTAAAATCACAGAGCGGGGTTAGCAAATGCTGAGATGGATAGTGCACAGAGGTTGCCAACGTCCTGCAGAGTCAATAGCTACAGACCTCCAAACGTCATGTGGCCTTTAGAGTAGCTCAAGAACAGGTCATAGAAAGCTTCATGGAATGGGTTTCCATGGCCGAGCAGCCGCATCCAGCCTTACATCACCAAGTGTAATGCAAAGCATCAGATGCAGTAGACTCTAGATCAGTGGAGATGTATTCTCTGGAGTGATGAATCACGCTTCTCAGTCTGTCAATCAGTTGGACGAGTCTGGGAATGGCAGTTGCCAGGAGAAAGGTACTTGTCTGACTGCATTGTGCCAAGTGTAAAGTTTGATGGAGGGGGGATTGTTTTTAAGAAGTTGGGCTCGGTCCCTTAGTTCCAGTGAAAGGAACTCTTAATGCTTCAGCATACCAAGACAGTTTAGAGAATTTCATGCTCCCAACTGTGAGAACAGTTTGGGGATGGCCCCTTCCTGGTCCAACATGACTGCGCACCAGTGCAAAAAGCAAGGTCCATCAAGACATGGATGAACAATTTTGGTGTGGAAGAACTTGACTGGCCTGCACAGGGTCCTGATCTCAACCTGATAGAACAACTTTGGGATGAATTAGAACGAAGACAAATGCGCTTCTTATTCCCATTAACACTCCTAAACCTTGTGGGCCAACATCATATTAAACCCTATGGATTAGGAATTGGATGTTACTCAAGTTCATCTGCATGTGAAGGCAGATGCGTGAATACTTTTGGCAATATAGTGTGTGTGTGTGTGTGTGTGTGTGTGTGTATATATATATATATATATATATATATATATATATGCACACATACAGTATATGCACTTCACTGGTAAACTCAACATTCATGCGTTCGTGCACTGTTTACTATAACATTATGACCACATGTGTGCACGTGTAAAGATTTTTTTTAATTTTGTGTCCAAGTGTAGTGACAGTTCTTTAGTAACTGTAAAAAACAACAACAATGGAACGTCACATTTCCGCAAAATCCTCAAATGTAGCAAAAACAAGTGTATTAAGAGAGGTTTCTTGTTAAAGATGTTGTCAGAGAGCAGTGATTCCGTTAGTGTGTGTGTGTGTGTGTGCGCTAGTGCGTGTGAAAGTCATCCTACACAGTAGCTCTTTTCACACACTTCTCACATACCCCCCTCCTTCTTCTCTTGTCCCCCATCAGCCACGATTCTTTTCAAAGGTAAAGTGCAGGTTAATTTGTTTTAATTTAATTATTTCTTATATTCTTATATATATTTCTTATTTGCTTTGATATGACACACACACACACACACACACACATGCGCGTACACATACTCTCTTTTTTTTTTTGGCTGATTGGTAAGTAATATGTCAGTTCTTAAAGTTGTTGTGTTGGAAGCAGGAATTATGGACAAGTTTCCTTAAGTTTATTTAAGCCCCTTGACAAATTATGATGGCTAAATGACTGAGTCAGAGAATCTCCAAAATGACAAGTACTGTACTACCAAACTACCAAAAGTGACCTAAGGAATTCTGGTGAAACAACATCAAGGTCATAGATACATACATAAGGGGAACAAATTAATCTTTTGTATTTTGCATAGTACCATATTATCTTCTATTTAAAATGTTTCCTTAGTAATTTCATGGACATTTCCAAACACATGGTTTTTTATATATCAGCAAAACAGCTTTTTTAGATTGAACAATACACATGGTTGTGGGCTGAATACAGACAAATATTTTAATAACATAACACACTTGTAGGAGAGGGCATTTCCTGTTCACTTACAACAAGATTACTAGTTTAAAGCCTGCATAGCAGAGAAGGACAGCATCATTTTCTCATTTACTTTGAAGTCTAATTTTTAGTCATGCATAAAATTAACAATATTATCAGAAAAAGCCAGACGGATTAGCTGAGGAGGGGGTTAAGCTTTGGAGCCGATGACGGCGAGTAGAGGAAAAGTAGAAAGCTGGAATCCATGCAGAAAATGAAGAAAGGACTGAGTATCAAGAGATTCAATAGATTATTCATACTTCATTGGACCTAGTAAAGTTTTTATTTATTTATTTGTTTGTTTGTTTGTTTGTTTGTTTGTGGCGTTTTACTACCTATCTAGTTGTCATTTCCAAAATGTTCTATAATAAACACCAAATCAAGATATTATTTTGTCTGTCTGAAGGCATTCCCCAGCTGGCATGCGGGCACGAGGCAGGCTCCCGAGAAAGTTGGCCCAAGGGGGCAGTGGCTCCTGCATGCTCCCTTGAATGACTCCTCTTTGCTGACTGGCCAACCGGCCCCAATGCGGCCACAGATTGGAGTCCCTTGTGACGTCTGACAGTCGGGTGGCTTTTCCGTCTTTTTGACGTAAAAACACAGCAACCTTATTTCTCTTCGGCAGCAGGATCACGAGAGTTGGTCTATGCGAAAGTAAGAGTGCTGTGGGAGCTTGTGCAGTTTTTTATTGGAGCTGTCCTCCAACCAAAGATGAAATGGATTACATGCCACTGTTCCGCATTTAGCATTCGCCACTCGACTGTATAGACCTCCAGGACCTCAACTAAACCTAAACTTCCAGCCTTATTCCTATAACACAGAGAAAGCCCGAGATCTTTTAAAGATGATTATTAGCTAGCTCTGCCCGTTTCCAGCTGCCTCGCCCCTTCGCACACCTGCAGAAGAGGAGACCACCTACTTAGTGAGCCTACGGAGTGAGCAAGAAGCGACAAAAGAATGAGAGGCATGCCCATCACTGGTGCGCGCTGTGACAAGTGGCTACAAGTAACTTTTAGTTTATACTGATATTTAATAAAATGATGTCAGTACAATAAATGTTCAAAAAACTACATATCAGTATATCGTACTATATTTGTGTGGACACCACACACACACACAGTGATTTGAACATAATTCAGATGTAACCATAGTTCAGTTTTAATTAACTTCTTCATTTATTTCCTTGTGTGCAGTATAATGAAGAACTTCGTTATGTAGAACCATGTCTGAATGGAACTCTGGTACAAGCAGACATTACCAACAAAGATGTAAGTATTCATACGTGTGTACTTGTGTAAATATGTTTTTGTGTGTAATTTTTAAAATTATTTATATGAAAGTACTCGCCTCTGTTCTTCCACTATTTCTGGTTTGCATGTGTAGAAAGTAGGAGTATGGTTTATTGTGGGTGTTGCTGTGAGCAGAGTTAAATAGTACCCCTACCTTCAGTCTAGCAAGAGACAGAAGCCTTTTTAAGACAAGAAATACATAACTCAAGTCACTTTAACATAAATGTTCCTCATGGCTTCATTTAGACTTACCCACGACTGTGGTAAAGAGAGCCATAGTACGTGCGTGATATTTACCATTCCCACGAGATTCCACAGTACATCTACTCACGCATAATAGAAGCCAGGGTTTCAAGATCACACTGACAATTTCCTGGCTAGGCACAGATGAAACCCAGCCCACTTAATGAATAAATAAATAAATTAATTAATTAATTAATGCAAGCCAAAATACAGTCAACCAGCTGTATCAGTGCATCAGTGGATTTAACCAACCTCAAATTAGCACTGTTTAGGGTTTGGGCTTTTATTCTGAGTAGCTACAATACAATCTGGTAAGGCTTGAACTGGTACGGCTGGTCTCAAGGAGGTGGCAATCTAAAAAATAAATGAAAAAAGCATGAGTGAATGGACTTTGTGAATGACAGAAAAATATGGTAAGAGAATTGTGGTACACACTGGATAGTCTGTATTTTTTTAACATATACAATATGTCATTTACAATCCTGAATGAATAGATTAGTATTGAATTTTATGAGGCTATAAAGCTTCTCATTGCTATCAGCTGTATGCATCCGTATCAAAGTAAAATAGTTCTATGCAATCACTTACTGCAAGTAGATTTGTTTTGTACAATACGTTCTGGCTTGCCTTCTTCTCTCTCTGTCTTTTTCCATCTCATTCTCTGTCTTCTCTGACTCGTTCTATCTCTCAGACAGACATGCACACACGTAGGTAATAGGATTGATGGAGGCGAAGCAGACAATGGAAGTTATTACTTTGATTACACTTGACAACACACATCAGAGGGTTAGAACGGTAGGGGAGTGGGGAGGAACAGAATGTAACAGCAAGGTAGTGAGATTGAGGGTAAAATGGACTGAAATCTGAACCCTATCTTGTTTGGTTTCTGTTGGCCACTTAAAGCTGAATTATTTTATTTCCACTGGACGAAGTCTTTGGACTTGTCCAGGTTCCACCTAATATAAAGTTTAAAAATTAGTTATTTAACATAAGCGTTTTATCCTAAGTTTTGTGTGCCCTGTGTTTAAGAGGGTTTCCTCTGGGTTCCTCGTTTTTCTTCCACTTCTCAAAACATGACAGAAGGTGGATTGACTGGTCTAAAATACTACTAGGTGTAAAGCAGTGTACAAATGAGCATGTGCTCTGCAGTGAACTAAAATTCCTATAAACATTGTGTTCATTGTTTTTAGGATAGAATGAACTTTGACCTTGTCTATTATAAATCATAAAATCATACAAAGATGAATGAATGAATGAATGCACATTTCTATTTTAATATTTACAGATTTAAAAAAACATTATTAACAGAAATAAGTGTAATTTTTAATGTAAAACCATAGACTGTAAAAGTAACTGGACAGACTCTCTGTGACATCATCCATGAGTTTTCTGAAGAGTGGTTTAGTTGCCACCTCGGAGGGGCTGACACCACCTAAAACCTGGTTAATCCATGAATAGGCAAATGGGCAGAATGAACAGAGGCTGGCTGTTGAAACCTACCTACTGTACAGTACAGTACCACCAACACTGGTACCACCCACAAGCTTAGCTTTAGCTTAGCTAAAATGGCATAGGGGCTAACATTAATTTCTATGCAAAAGCATTTGATTGAACTACAATGATTCCAGTTAGCTGCTTAGCTAAAGTGATGCATAGCAGATCACTAGTGGTTTGACACTGCAGCTCTTCTCAATGCACCATTTATGCATAAATTTATGGCTTAATATATTGTTAACAGATTTTAATATAAAAAATCACAGACCATACAGTTGTCATGAACAAGAAATCTTGCTATTGAAACAATAATTTTATACCAGCCCATAAACATGTTTTTCTATGTCATAAAGTTGAGTATTTTAACATCGGAGTCTATGCAGATTGACTTGCTTTTAAAGTTGGCCCTCAGTGTACATTCGAGGAACTGCCCGTTTTGGCACTTCTGCAGTGGCTTAATTTTTTAGAACCGGAGGCTGCCCCTTGGGGAAAATTAGAACAACAACTATTCTAAATGTCCCATTTACTGAATGTCAATTGTAGAACATCATCAAATTTGAGTTATCTTTGTAACTGTATGTTATTAAACAGCACACCTTATATTTGTTTGAATTAGCATGTTTCACCTTCAGCAGATGCTTTTAGGAACCTTTGTCAGAGTTCTGTTTGGATATGTGACTCTACTCTTCTTTGCAGAACTGGTAGTGTTCAATTAAAGTTGTTGATTTCCAGTCACTGGCTTGTCATGTAAGCAGGATCTACACATTTTCGATAGGGTTGAGACTCCAAAAACCTAAATTTAGACTGCTTTATCCATTTCACGTCCATATTCGGTGTGTGTTTGGAGTCATTGTCCAGTGGGAAAATTCTATTTTGTCTAATCAATAATGATTTAAGGTAATGCTGAATAATTATGAGATATTCTTTATTTTTCATTATTCCATCCACTTTGTGATTTTGTGTTTCCACTTTACAATGCATTAAGTCCACTGGTAGTGGTCCTAAAATCTGATGCTACCGGTACCAGGCAGAGTTGTACAATGTTTTCGAGTTTGAATGCCTTTTAGTTCACCAGTCATACCTGTGGTCAAGGGCTTTTTCTTTGTCCATGTTGTCAGCTGGAGTCTTTAATCAAGCTTGAATGTGTACATTCTGTAGCAGAATTTTCTTTCTTGGGCAGGAGGCTTTCAGTCCATGACAGTGTAAAATTTGCTTGAATGGAGACAGTGTCTTTTGACTGGTGTTACAGCTGCTTCCAGTTTATGAATGTGCCTTGGTGTTTCCTGGGCAGTTCTTGACCATCTGCTCCAAATTTCTCTTAGGGGAGAGTGACAGTTTGGGGCTTGTAACCAACCCTTAAAAGGCCTTAAAAGGCTCTATTGGCCTAACCAATCAAATCATCAAATCTCTTGAGGGCATTGCAACAGATTAGTATTAAATTAACTTGTTTGAATCATTTGCCTAAGAAAAAACCATTCTAGATGTAGACACAACGATTGTGTCTGACTCCTGAACATTGGCAGGCTACTGCATAACTTTGAAGAGTATGATAGTATGATTAGTGTCAAAAGCTGCTCTAAGTTCAAGGATCACAAGTGTCCCGCTGAAAGAGGCCACCCTTTCCCTAAAAAGTATTCCAGTCTTGCTCTCAAAGTACTCCAGTGGGATGGATCTAGAGCATATTACTTTATCGGACATATGTACAACTATGCTAGAAAACCTATTCTTGCCAACGACTTTCAGATATGTCTGGCACCTGCTGGCCCCCCTAAAAGCTCTTTTAGGTTTGTTTCAGGTGGTTCAGTCAGGAGAGCAATGTTGTTGGACACATGAAGTGAAGAGGAGTGGGGGCAAGCCTCAACATTAACTTTGCCTGCTTAAGTATGCCCTTAACCACTTGTTCCATTGTGATAGCACTAATGCCAGATTTTGGGGATTGCCATCTCCACCCAAGGCATCCAGATTACCTCTAAATAAATCATGCTGCTCTCACGCTCACTAACCCTCTATAGTCTGGATGTGCTCCTCTAATCCTACAATCTTCTCTGTCAGAGTGCTAACTAATATCCATCTTTTTTCAGTGAATAATTGAAAAATTCCATTTGTGTCTATAGATGAAGAAACACGTTCTTTGGGGAAAAAAATAGTAGGAGTAAAAGATGCACAAGTGCAAAAACTGTTAATAAAAAGTGGAAAAGTATAATTTAAATGCTAATACAAGCAATAAATCATTTTAAATCAATAAATCAATTTAAACCAGAAATATGTCGCAGAGCAACTAAAAGATATGTTATGTTATTCCCCAAACTTTATTTTTTAAAAGAGGAACAGTGGTTACAGGCCCAAAATTATAATCACTAGAAATTATAAATAACTACAAAATGAGTAAATCAGACTGCACACTGTAAGCTTTATAATTTAGAATTCAAATACTTCTCTTTTATGGCACAAACTAGTTGACTGTATATTAAAATCACTATTCATTTTCATTTTTTTTTTTTTCATTTAAATTTTTACTACCTATCCCACAATAGGCCTAACTGTAATCTTGCACAATATTCTGCATATCCGCACATTTTCTTGCCTATAACTGGACACAGTTCTACACTACACTACATTACATTACATCTCAACACTTCTACAGTATATTTCATTTTTTAAAAATATTTTATTATATATTTTTTTATTTCTATTATTTATTAGACTATTTTATTACAATATTTTATTTTCATAGTTTTTATTGTAAATTTAAAACTTCTTCATGTCTAAAGTTTATTTATATGTTTCTTATATTTCTAATTTGTAATTTCTCTTATTTCTCTAATTTTCATACTGAAATTTTCGTTTTGAAGTCAGCTGTCGTATAAGCATTTCACTTTATAAAATATTGTGTATGACGTATGTGACGACTAAAATTTGAATTTGAATTTGATTTTGACCATCTGGCATAGAACCCAGCTGCCAGTGTAGGCTACAAGAGACTGCATTCACAACTGACCCATATTTGGGCATCCTGATTCAGTCAAGCCATTTACTGTTAATGTACAGTAGCTGCCTCTGAATTATGACTTGGAGCACTATTGTCCAAGAGGTTTGGTGAGAAATGTTGGGTTCTGAGGTCCCCTGCCAGCAAGGTCCAGCTCCTGTGTGCTTGCTTCTGAAAACTATTTCATCCGCATAGACTGCATCTTTGAATGTCAGGCCATCGGCACCGCACACCACTCTTCTACTCTTCTCCATAACCCAGTCTATGATGACTTGCACCATGTAATATAATAGATTACTTCTGTTTACCGGTTGGTAAAACTTCTTAATCTTCTTTGAAGTTGGTTTTGGGAATTTATAAATGAAAGAGAGAATCTGCCCGTGATAGAAATGCCATGGGTGCAACAGGACATCAAGTTGCTTTCTTAGTGACTTGTCTGTCCTTGTAGGTGCAATCAAAGAGAAGAATAAGAACCCTTCATCTTGTCTCACACACACACACACACACACACACACACACAAGCATGTACCATATT
>JAQMYL010000039.1:21169138-21181307 GCA_030014365.1 Clarias pachynema | reverse complement strand
TGTCATGCTTCCTCTGTTTATTGACTTAGTAAAGGTTCTCCTGACTTCAATTTTATCAAAACTGCTCTGCCTAAATGTCATGCTTGCTCTTCCCCCTGGCTTCAAAGACGTCATCTTCTGGTTTCATGGAAACTGACATTGTTCCACTCTATGGCTTTAAGTCAGGGAAGGCAGGTTTTCATGCCTAACTATGTATTTAAAATGTTTCATTGTCTCTTGCACAGTATTTAGTGTATGTGACCCCCCAAATCATGCTGTTTTCTTACTAATATTTAAATATTCATTAAAGCGGCATGTGCATCCATCTCTCCTATGCTTGCATCATAAGAACATATTTCTATTTTTAACATAAATAAACAATCTATTTTAATAACAAAATATTTTAACTGTGCAGAACTGAATGATGCCATACAATCTAAACTATGTCTGTTGGATTTTTTTTTTAATTTGGCGTCAGAGCATGATCATGATAAAAATGTACTAAATGAACCAGACAAAAATATGAAAAAAAAAAAAAAAAAGTAGGTGAAAAAATGGATCATGCATCATTGTGAGACTGATTTAAGCATCTTTCTTAAAGAACAATGAATCTTATAATTATGTCAATAACACCCAAAAGGGCTGCACAAAATATAGGCTAGTTTATTATTATTGTCTTCGAACAACATTTTTAATATACAATTTTTGCACTATTGTTCCATCACCAAGTCACTAACTCACTGACGAATGTTTTGGATATTAGCTATTCTGTTCTCATTGTTGCTAGTACAAATATCCTTCTTCAAGTCTTGCTAACTTTTGTCATTTCTCTCTATGTTTAACTGCAAGGTGAAGTTTTTTGTTTTTGCTAGATGGAGCATTATATGGCACTTTGCTATTTATTGTGCATGGTTTCATCAGAATATTTACATATTGCTATATTGCAGTTATCATATTAACTATTGCACCACTATTAAGAACAATATCTTTAAACGTATTTACCCACTGAAACATTTAGCTTTCCAAAATTCAGTAAAAAAGTAAGGTTTATTTTCTTTTCCAAAAATTTTTGCAGAAAGTCAAAGACATCTGCACCTACCCACAGCCTACATAAATAATAATAATTAAAAAAACTCCCCTTCCTGGTACATGCAGATGCACACACTGGGCTTGGAGTCATCCTCCTAAAGTGTGAAAAACTTTAAGTCCTGTTCATGAGTAGGAAACTTACACCAGAACAGAAATATGCTGCTATAAAGTGAGAGTACCATTAAATGGGCTGTAGAGGAGCTAAAATACTACTTGGTTTTTTGGCACTTCATATTGGTCATCCATACAGTGGATGGAAAGGGCTAAGACACTAACCATTGAATTACCTGCTGGTTCCTCTCACTGAAGGACTACTCATTTTTATTGCAGGACTCTCTCTTTTTAATTCTATGCCAGTATTTCATAATTTGGTGAGGCATCATGAATTTATGGTCACAGGCAGAGTGTAATTGCAGATGTTGGCATCTATTAATCCCAGACATCTTTTTTTTTTTTTTTTTAATAATCCCAGACATCTCCCAAAATGTTTCTTTGGGGTCTTCAACCTAGAGGCAATGGTTTTACTGGGCATGGGCACAGAGCTAGTGCCATGTATGGGCACAGGAATGGAGCTGGGTATGGACATAGGATGTGACTTGAACTTGTCACAGGCACTGGGCTGGGACTTAAAACATAATTGTTTTGGTCTGCAATGCTGGGGTGTGCTGTGGGTTCTTGAATTCTGGCGAAAGTGCCAGCATGATGCCCACTAAGCCAGGGATACATCCCAGGAATTATGTCCTCAAGTCCTGTCAGGATTCCTGTCATCACCAGCATGCTGATCACCAAGTTAGAATATGTCATTGATGTGGTGTAGGGCATGGCTCAGGTGGTCCAGGGCATCAGAGCATAAATCAGACAGAGCATAGCATAGAGATGGGTATTGTTCTAGGTCATGATGATGAAATTCTGAGAGACCAGAACTGTGGTCAAGTCAATGCAGAACAGTCAAAGTCAAAAAAAAGGGCAGACAAGAAACCTCTTTGAAGTTACAGGGTTGTCAGGAAGCAACTCAGTGTTAACAGGGTTGACAGGAATAATGTTGTATATCCGATGTAATAATAGTCCACAAATGTAATAAACAACAAACATAATATAAATCTGCAGCTTTTAATTTAATAATCCACAAACAATCAAGTTCCCTCAAATGTAATAAAGATATGTAATAAAGGTTGTTTGTGGGAAATTTAAAAACGTCAGTTTTTTTTTATTTTTATTTATAATAGCTACTAACTTAAAGAGGACGAGTAAAAAAGACTAACCAACAACAAGTTGGTTTGTCAATAGAAAAAAAGAGAAAAATCTCTTCCCAAAAGGAGGTATACTATTCACTAATAGTGGAGCGACAAATTGATACAATTATGGTGCTTTTATACAAAGTGAATGATTTTGTTAAATTATTCAACTGTACTAGTTGGAATATGTAGAGCATGTGGATTTGGTGTGCCTCTCAGAATTAATGTGAAAAAACACTTCTCCCACTCCACCCCAAAATAAATGAATAAATAAGTGAATAAATAAATAAAAGGATTTTTTTTCCTTTTAAATAAAATTATTTTTTTGAATAAATAAGTAAAAGGAAAAGGAAGTAAGCTCAGTATTGAAAAATGCTTCTTAGCAGTTGTAAAGAATTTGATATATAATTTGGCATTCCAGTCCCTGACATACCATCAGGACTGAATATTTTTATCTTATTGTTTCTTTGACCTCCTACCCTAACACACACACACACACACACACACACACACACACACACACACACACACACACATATGCTAATTGATTACATCGTCCAAGCACTGATGCGCTTAACAGACCATCAGCAAAACTATGGATGTGGGGATGTGTGTGCTTTTGACCTACATCATGGCCAGCTCGCTGTCCACTTAGGGGCCTATACAGTGCTAATGTTCTCCCACTGTGCAATTCTTATGTCCTCCTTTTGGGATTCACTGTTAAATTCCCCTTGGCGGCTTGACATTAACAATGGTTAATGTTTTCTTTTTGTGCCACACATTATGTGTTTCCATGTGTCCTGCTGAGTAACTGCACCACTATTATCCGACCATGTGTCGTGCAGTTAATGTACCCATACTCTTTCTGTCATGATGTCACTGTTACACAGATGCATGCTATGATTAATATTCTTCTATGATGCTTATGATTCTGAGATAGTGAGAAACCATATTCAGAACTGAGGACTTTCAGATTCTTATTCATGAATTTATTTATAATTTTGTCTAATACTGTTTGTGCGGTACATCATTGTAACACAGTTTTATATATTAGTCCTAGACTTACAAACAATCGAGTTACGAATTTCCACACATACTAACAGACCGCAGTTTAATCACGGAAGTAGCTCATGTGTATTGTAAAAAAAAGTAGACACTGCAGTGCACCAGATATCAATATTTACAATTGTATACAATATTTTCAGTGTGTAAATCAATGTATAAAATGTTCAAAGTATTGTATGTGTGGGTGTGCGGGCTGTCCTGTAAAGCGGTTTTTGGCCGCATGATGGCGGTGTTGGGAAAGGGGACAGAGATTTAGTCCAGAAGATTGGTATGCTTAACATTGTATATTCATGTCAAATGTGTGTAAGACTCACTTTGTAGGACTTAAGAACAAATCAGACTTACAAACATAAGTAACAGAACTATTGTGCTCAGGCTAGTGAAACGGCGGTATTCAGTCTACACCGCTTTGTGAAGTGTGCTCAAGCTAATGAAACAGCGGTATTAAGGTCACCCACCCTTGTGAAGCGTGCTCTGCCTGGTGTAATGGCGGTATTCAGTCCACCCGCCTTTGATGCGTGCTCAGGCTGGTGAAACGAATGTATTCTGTCCATCCTTTGTGAAGTCTCTGGGTGCATGGGAACTCTAGACTCTGAACCTTAAACACTGGCCCCCAAGCTGAGCACCTTGCCTTTATAGATTTAATAATCTATATTATGTATATAGATTTAATAATAATGGTGTGAGCCTGAGATCCATTACAGCCATGCCCGATCTAGCGGTCACACCCTTCACATATCTGCAGAAGGGGAGGCCGACTACATAGTGAGCCTTTGGGAGGGGGGGCTAGGGAGGAAGAATATTTGGGCACATGCCCATCGCTGGTGTACACCATGATAAAATATAAAATGAAATAAAATAAAATAACTGTACAGTACAAAATATACAATATAAGAAAAATATATGAAAAAATATAGAAAAATAAGAAAAACAGCTGTACAATATAGAAATATAGAATTTATGGAATAGAAATGTCCAGGGGGTGTGCAAATGTGCCTGAAAGTGTCATGATTCACATACAGTATTTCACATATTTCATATATTTAAAGTGACTTTGTGCATCAGGGAAACAGAATGTCCAGGGGGTGTTCAAATATGCTTGAAAGTGACTTATTTAAAGTGACTTGTGTTAGATTAAGTAACTAATGTCCACGAATGTGCAGGTGTGCAGTGGCCACTAGTGTCAACGAATGTCCAGAATGTCAAGAGTGAGTGCAAGAAACAAGAAACATACATGATTTAACCTACACATGTTAATTAATGTTCATTTGCAGTTTACCTTATTTGTATAAAGTCAGTGGGTGAAAAAGTCAGAAAATATCCTGTTATTGATTTCCTTATTTTACTTTGTGCCCTGTACCCAATCTCTCGCATTACACCTGTGGGCTATTATCTGCTCTAGCTCACTGCTGACACGTCTGTTCTAATGATTACAGACTTCCAGCATGGTCTATGGTCTTTTCATATGGTCTATGAAAACACACTGATAAACAGCAAAAATGTTTATGGGTCTTTTAAATGGAAGTCTTCAGTTGACTAGTGCTAAAATCAAGTACAGTCCAATCTTGTGTTTCTTCAAGTAAGCAACATTTAAGGTTATAATAACAGTAGTACCAAATGTGAGCCAATTGATAGGGACAATCGACATTATTAACTCTGAGCTTTATGATTTCTGCTTTTTACATTTTAATCATGTATGCAGTGAAACACTAGATGCCAGAGAACCCTTTTCCAAACAGCATATCCAGGAGAACATATAATTATCCAATTGCAAAACATGTGGCAGCAGTGCAATGCATAATATCATACAGATCTGGCTGGTTTGAGTTAATCATAAACTGCTGATCTCTTGAGATATTCACACATACAGCAATCTCTGCAATATACAGAAGGTGCAAAAAAAAATTTTTAAATAAAAAAAAAAATTGCGAGGAGAACTGCCTTGTTGGTGATTGATGAGAGAGGTGAGAGAGGAGAATTTCCACATTGTCCTGAGCATACAGAAAGCCTACAGCAATTCAAATAAACCCCTTTACAATCATGTAAAACAAGATTGTATGTATGTATGCAAAATCTTGAGCAATTTACAGAAGTGCTTAGGATTCTCTGGCAAAAATGTAAAAACGTTGTCATGATAGTGAAGTGCTATTATTTAAAGAGTAATTCAAGAAACTATAGACAAATAGTAATAGTAATAATACAGCGATCATAAACTGTATTACTACTTATTGATCACTTAGTTGTGACAAAAACAATGCGTTTTCCTTAACATGCATGATATCTAAAAAAAGATGCTGATCTTAAACATCAAGAGCCACAACATTATGTTGAGCAGTGGCATTACTTTGTTGGTTAAATTCAGTTTAATTACATTTTATTTATAAAGTTCAATTAACTATTTTCTTATTTACATAGTGCTTTTAACAATGGTCATTGTTGCAAAGGATCTTTACACAATAAAAAGAATATAATATAATACATTTTAAAAATTTAAGCAACTATGTACAGTATAACTTTGTGCCTGATGAGTAAGCCGAGGGCATGATGGCATGGAAAATGATGGCAAGGAAAAACTCCCTGAGATGACAATAGGAAGAAACCTTGAGAGGATCCAGACTCAACAAGGAAAACATCTTTATTTATGTGATATCAATAATCACACCAAGGTCTCTTACTGCTGCATGTGATGAAACAAAGAGGCCATCCAGACTTATTGGGTGATTACGAAGTTTACTTCAAGGATCAAGCTGCATGTGATCCTATAACCAGCACTTCTGTCTTGTCAGAATTTAGCAGAAGGAAGTTAATATTCAGTGTCACTCATCCAGTGTCTAACGTCCTTCACACATTGCCAACGTTAATAAACTTGTGTCACTCATCTAGCTTTGCTGGGAAATATACCTGTGTGTCATCAGTTAATCAATTAAAATTCACCACAAATTGATAACAATCAGTAAAATGAGACCTGAGCCAGGAGAGTGCCCTACCCCTAATTTCTACATTCATATAAATTATTTATGTAAATTAAAACAAAAAAGTTATACTTTTATGCGTTTGTCAATAATGAGCAAGCCAGAGGCATGAAGTCTACTTTTTTGAGGTTACCAACTTTTTCGAATTGTTTGTAGCAATTTTTGCCCTAAAACTATTTAAGTGAAGGCAGTCACAAGCCATCTTCATGGTTTTTAAGTGAAACATTGCATCAGTTGTCACATCTGCATCTTTAAGCATATGCGTGACTATATTCAGCAGCAGTGAGTGGTCTCCATGCAGTGAAAACCCAATAGGTAGGGCATCAGAATGGATCAGACAGGTCCAGAGGGCAGATCGGGTTGGGATCATTGGTAACCCAGGAGTGCCATGTGTAGCTTGACAAAGAGAGAAAGAGAGCAGTTAGGTATACTCACGGTTATGTATAAGGTCAGGGTATATTTTGTGAAGAGTGCAAGCAGGGGACTCTGGCAGCTACTGTATGACAGCATAACTATAAGGGAGAGCCAGAAAAAACCACAGACATGAGAGCTCCTTTTACTCACTTCAGTGCCAATAAAACTCATTAAGCTTATGAGAGTGGGGGAAGACAACATCTAAACATACTAGTTGACCATAACAGTTTATGCCTGTGACCTTCAGCTATGCCTCTTTACCTAAAAAGAACCATATAAAAACTATTTTAAAAAGGCTTGACAAACAAACGCTTTAAGCCTATACTTAAACACTGAGACTGTATCTGAGTTATGAACACTACTGTAACTGGGAGATTATTCCATAACTGTGGTATTTTGTAAGCAAAAGCTCAGTCCATTTCTGTAGACTGTTAAACAATGTAACGAAAAATAGTCTGCACCTTTTGATTGTTGTAGGCATAGTGGAGCATACAGTAACATACCAGTAGTTCTCTCAGGTAATGTGGCACAATGCCATTCAGGACCTAGGGCCCTACTCCTTAGCTGCTGACTTTATTTGGGACTGGGTTTTTTTCCTAGTTTTGATAAAGGCAATTGCCTGCCTTGCTGGTCAAATGCCCTTTAGCACAAAAACACCATAGAGACCCTGGCGTCTTTGCCTTTGAGGCAACAAGTGAGATTGTGCTCCCACAAGGTACAAAAGACATGTTGATGAGCTAAGCTCCCCAACCGATTTTATTAAATGTACGACATAAAAGACATACTGGAATTGAGATTCTTGACCTCTTACAACATGTATCAGGAGCTTTTCAGATCTAATGGTTGTTCTTATCTTGTCCATCCACCTTGTTGAAACATCGTCATCCTAGCAGCTCCTCATCCCCAGGTCCTGTCTTGGACCAGCTGGCACCTGTCCTTGCCCAAGGCTATTGACATATTTTGTAAATCTACTGAGCCCTACTTAGTCAGATGCCACTGTCATGCCGCATGCCTCAGCCTGGTCTACTGTGTCATATGCCTTCCATTTTCTCTCAGTTTGTACTTTTATACCAACCTAGGAGACTTTTGGGCTGCTAAAATTCCTGACACATGTAGTGGTGTAAAGTTTATTTTGTACTACAGTATATAGGTCAGCAGGAGAGAATTAACGATCGTACGTAGTCCTACACAAACATTTATGCTAGTAGATGCTTGTGTAGCATTTCTCATTTGACAATTTGCATTTTGAATAGATTTTAATTTGAAATTTCCTCACGTTTTTAAGCGTACCTTCTGCTTCATACTGTGTATGTGTGTGTGTGTGTGTGTGTGTGTGTGTGTGTGTGTGTGTGTGCTGCATGTGGGCCCATGGACCGGACATAATGATGCAGACAGAACCCATCTGTACATAACACTCTAAGGGGCAAGGGGTCAGTGAGTCATAAACTCTCTCTCTCTCTCTCTCTCACACACACACGCGCATACACACACACACACACACACACTTACTTGCAGGAGGCTTGTCCGCATGTTTATGTGCCTGTATGGGGTTCTGTGAAACCTTATAGGCTTGTAATTTTTGCTGTTAGTGGCGCCTTCACATTTTCGTTTTCAACATTTTTTTAACTCATACACCATCAGTACACACCCAAATTGAGTGGAGAAAAAAAATTCGCACAAGCATGAAAAATTGTTGCTTTGAGTGAAGATAATTAGTTCATTATGTTGTGGGCAAAACATCACAGATATTCAGATATTTAAACAGAATTATGTTTAAAATGCAATATACCTAAAATGTATATATGCATAAAAGGCAACAAAAGCTACCAAGTAGCTAATTTAAAACAATCATTATTTTCTCCTCTCACTACACTCTGAGAAAATCATTGTCTTGTTCTTGATATTGTTGAAATCTTTCTTCTTTTTTTTCCAGTGTGATATAAGCCCTTAGCTAATTAACCTTAAGGAAGATTTGTGTTTTCTAAAAATAGAGTTATATGTTTGACTTTAACTGATGAAGCATGTTTAATACATGCTTTGTATTATTATTATTATTATTATTATTATTATTATTAGTGTTATTGTTATTTACCACGCACCAAGTGACTTTAATGTAAAATAAAATTTAAAAATGACATTTATAATTTTCTTCTTATTATTATTCTTATTATTATTATTTTACAAATGCAGTGTATCTTTTAACCCAAAAACTTAAATTGTAAAAGGTAATTAGTAGTTCAATTTAGTCTAATGTGCCATCACATATAACATCTTAGGAAGTGTGAAGCTTAGAGCTTAGGAAGCTTAGAAATAGGATAATTAAGGAATCTTTGATAATTAAATTAGGGTTAAATATGTAAATTATGTTAATTTTCACTTTAAAGCTAATAATGATCTTTCACATTAAATAAAAGATAAATACCCATTTTAGCTATAAAATTACCAGGCAACTAACTAGCACTAGGCAATAATGCATTATGCATAAATTATGGCATACCCAAAATTGCAAAACTAACAACAGTACATATAGTGAAAAGAACCAGACCTTACACAACTTTCCTTATGCGAGTCGGTAGTCTATCAGTATAAGCCCAGAACCCTTACTGCAGTAAAGGAGGAAATCATCTGTTCATGTTGCGCAGTCAGAGGTCATCAATTTGAGCATTTGTCATAATTTATACTTTTAAATAAATGTTTGTTTTTCTATCCAGACATTTGGGCCACATTTTTTCTTATTTTAGCATATCTTTACAGTGAATGATGTGTTTAGGGATTTGGAGTCAATCAATCACACTTAGTGCAGTTGTGAATCTTTATTTAATGTCCAGTTGACAAATTGACAGTAGATGGTCCTTAAATAAACTAGCTAACTAACCAACTAAATAAATAAATAAATAACCTTTTGACATGTTAGGCCCTTTTCGTGTTGGCATCAGAATTTCAAGTGTCAAAATTGAAAGCAAATTTAAGTTTGTCATTCTATAAGTAGCAGTTATAGCAACTTAGAGTCTACAGTATAAGGTTGCATAAAAAACAGATCTTGCAAATAATGATTTTGTCTAGTCATGTCCAAAAATTTCTTTCACCTCACCAAATGGTTAACATTTTGTCACTGCCCTCTTTTGGCATCAAAACCAGTATGAACCAGGCTTTTACACTTTTTCCCTGATGGCCAGAACAGGGTGTAAAGTTTATGTGGAACTGGTGTGTTTTCGATAGGCCACACCAAAACTTTGGCAAACATTTAAATAGTTCTACAATAATTAAATTTTTATTGTCAGAAACAAAAACGAATCACAAGCTCCAGGTGTAAACGATTGGGAACTGCCAGAGAGTTTGGTTTAAAGAACATTGCATTCTTTGATGAGGAGGTGTGAATGTGGTGAAAACACAAATGCAGTTTAAATGAAAATAAGTCATCATCCTTATTGTTGTTGTTATTGTTGTTGTTTCAGAGTATTTTTTTTAAGAGCCACTGCCACAGTCTGTTTTGACATGCTGAATTATGCTATTTCCCATTTTAAAAAAATTGGTAGCTGTTAATATTTTTTGGCATAAAGAACAGGGCTGACTAATTTCATTGCTAGAAATCTGAATGTAAATGTACAAATGGGTGCCATGAGATCTGGCAAACTGGCTCCTATGTTGCGGGACATTAGTGCTTGAAGATTTGGATCTGGGAGCTTAATCCTTTAAACCTGTAAGTCTGTAAATTGCAAGTTGGGGTCTCAATGGATCTACCTGTTTTTTAAGCATATCCCACAGATGTTTAAATGGAGACCAACTCATGAACCATTTTTTCAGTGTTACAGGGCACATTATCCTGCTGACAGAGGCCAATGCCATCAGAGAATACCATTTCGATAAAAGGGGGTACTCGGTCCGCTCTCTCCTGAACCTGCTTACTTGTGCTGAGTAAATGTTGGTGCATCTTGCTGCTACTGATTCTACTGTAGAGGTTGTTGTTGTTATTGTTGTTGTTGCTGCTGTTATCTCTGTGGGCTATATTGTATTGTTCTTACACCCAATGCTCAAGGGACATAATCTGGATATACAAGCTCCTGCCTTACCCCATACTCCTCTGAATAGCTTTTGCTCCACTGCTTCAATACAAGGCAATTGAGCTTTTCCAGCTGTTGCCCTACTTCTCTATAGCACTATACCTATAGCACTCTATACCATTCTTCAACACCAAAATTATTTATAATTATCAACAGCTAGTCTCTTCATCAAATACTTATCTTAGCTGTTATTGGCATGACTAACATCCCTATCTCCTGTTTCACTTCATACTTCTCTGACCACACCAGTTGTTTAATAAAAAATAAAAAAAAAGCCTCTTCCTGGCTCCTGTGGTGTTCCCTAAGGCTGTGTCCCTTCTGCCTTTGTCTTCTCTTTATGATCACATCTTTAGATTGAATTCAGTAAACATTTCTATTGTTATGCAGATGATACACAACTTTATATCTCCACAAAGCCTGACTCTGCTCTTTCACCTTACTGCCTTACCAATTGAAATCTGTGTGGCAATCTCTGATAGCACTCTGTCCTTCGAGTCCCATATTACCAATCTCTGCAGATCATGTTACCCCAGCAATGTAACATTTCTCATCTTCACCTATTCCTCACCCCACAAACCACTGGCAATATCGCACACATATTGGTCACCTCTGACATTGATTACTGTAACTCACTTTTAACTGGTCTCCACATTATCCACACCTTTCAACAGCCTAAGGGCTCCCTATCAAATATTGTACTGTATAGAATTTAAAATTCTCCTTCTTACTCTTCTCCTCATTCCAAGATTGGCCCTCCTTATCCATCATAGCTTGTACAGTTTTACCCCTCTTCTCACACTCTTCACTCTTCTTCATCATGGTTCCTCTTTACACAGCCTGCCCACTTGACCATGATTGGCTCCAGAGCATTTAGCTGCACTGCTCCTCATCTCTGGAATTCTCTTCCACAAAGCATCTGTAATATAGACACCCCAACCACATTTACATCACACCCTAACACCCATTTGTTAATATTGTTTAACTGTTATTTACTACCTGATGTTATTAATTAATTGCTTGTTTGAATTTTGGACAGTGACCTTGGGTGACTAGAAAGGTGCCTAAAATGCCATATTATGATTATTGTTATTTTTATATATATAAAAAAAATAAATAATAATAATGTTTAGGTAGGCGGTACATGTCAAAGTAACTGTGTCTTCTGACACCTGTCTGTCATAGCCAGAATCAAATTTCTCAACAGTTTGTGTTACAGTAGTTCCCTTTCAAAAGCTACACTCGATGCTGCATGAAAATGCTACGGGAACATCTCTTTGTTCTACCGGTTGTGAAGCATGTGTGTATCAAACACGCCAAAGTTTGGCTTATATAACCTCGGTCAGGTGACGTCATC
>JAQMYL010000039.1:21155882-21169038 GCA_030014365.1 Clarias pachynema | reverse complement strand
CAGCGTAATTGAAACTATTCTAAGTGCTAGGGCTCCCTCCACTAGAAGAACTTATGCCCTCAAATGGAGTGTATTTGTAAGTTGGTGCATGGCAAAACATGTAGACCCGGTCCACTAACGAATTATTTCAGTGCTGTAGTTTCTGTAAGAAAAGTTGTCCTCGGGCTTATGCCCTAGTACTCTCAGAACGGACGTAGCCGCTATTTTCAGCTTGTCATGTTCTGACTGATGGGGTTTCCGTGGGAAAGCTTTAAAAAAGGCTTTAAATGTCTATATGTGGTTTACTTGAAAAGTCCTTGTTTTGAGCAAAGCATGACACAAGTCATCTGATTTTTTGAGCAAAAGGTGTAGTGTTGTGAAAAGCCAATCACATTGGTTCTTTACATAATTGGTTCTTTGCATGTGTTTAAAGAGTTTTGGGAAAAACTTAAGTCACAAAAATTATGTTTACACCCTTTTACTGATGTTCAAGTCACTAAATGTCAAGTATGCATTGCTTAACATCCACAATATCTAATGTGAAATAGAACGTTATGCAATTTGGATGTTGAGTGAACACCTTGTTAAATACTTAACAAAACTATGTGTGATACTGTAGTGGCTCTCATGATCATAAACAATCTTTGTAATTCAAAATTTTGCAGTGTTCAACGATGTAATGTTCTAGTACTTTTTGTTTGACTTACTGTAAATATCACATTTAAAGTATGATTTTGGTTTATTTTTTTATTAAAACTCAACCAATATATTATTGACAATAAATTACACACTTAAATAACCACAAACACAATTGTAGACTGATTTATTGATTGTGCCAAAACTGTGTGAGTTATAGCTTTTTAAAAAATGAAACATTATAATGTGTGTGTGTGTGTGTGTGTGTGTGTGTGTTGCATATATTTAAAGACAGGTTTTAGATTTATTTTCCTTTGAGCAGAAAATTGTTTTATTATGCTTAATATTTAAATATTGCAATTACTATACGTTTAGCATTTCATTTATTTACAGGTAGGTGGATTACAAAAATTTTCTAGTGCTATAGTTGGTTAGCATTCTAAGAAGGATAAAAGAGTGACTCTGATGTGAAGCAAACTAGTGACTACAAATATTAGCTTTTAAGCAAGCAGTCTTTTGGGCTATCTCAGGTGAGTACAAATGATTGACGGCTAATATCTGCCTCACTCTTCACAGGTTCGTATATTCCCTTACCTAATTGGACGAGAGTCTGCCTTTGCTGATAATCTCAAATGGATGGCCTGCACTAACAAAGGTTTGGCTTCCCCAATTTCCCTTCTCATCTTTCCACTCTGCAAATATTTAGACAGACTGTTTAATAATCATAGACAGTGAGGTGGATGGGAAAACTGAGTGTAATTAAATTACATGTCAGTCAGATATTCATATAGTTGGCAATTTCCCACTGTTTGCTGAAAAGCAAAAAAATAATATATGTAAATGTCTTGAGCCACCACTCCTCTTATTTTGCTTCCAAAGAGCCATACTTTCTTGTATTTTTAAAATGTCTGGATTGAATTTTAAAAATGTGTTGATGAGGGAAAAAGTGAAAGTGTACCCATATAAATAATGTGTTCTGTGACATATCTAGACTGATATGCCTGGTAGGACTTGCATGGCTAACCACTGCTCATTTTCATGAACAATTTAAGATTATATTTAAACAAATAACAGAATTAAAATCGTAAAGAATATGTAAATATAACAGTGTACACAACAGTTAACATATTATATACGAGGTGGTATCCAAAAGTTTCAAAATTAGCCTGTTTTTTTTTTGCTGTACTCTGTCCTCCTTCAGATGTCTTAAAATCTGGCAGTAGAATTTGTTTATTGACAATCTGGCCTCTGGGGAAGAATTCTCGATGTACAATGCTGTGAATTTCAAAAAAGACAACAAGCATGCACTTGGTCAAGCTGCAGACTGGTCAAGCTGCCTTTGCCTTTTTCGGTCTTGGAGGGCTCTTCCACCGTGAAAACTGATGGGGAGATATGAAGGTCGGGTCATTCACGGCACGTTGACAGAGTTCTTGGCAGAGTTCAACGCGATATTTCTTCTGCTCCTTGGTTAGCAGCCTGCAGATGAACTTGGCAGAAACATGGCACATGTTCAAATCACACATGTGAGTGGTCTGGACTGTTCCATATGACGCACCAACAATGGCAGCATCCATGTTGTGGATTGTTCTCCAACGATCATCATGTATTATGCAAAGTCTTCCTGATTTTTCCTTGTCTTTCAGTCATGTTCTTTCGCTCTTGAAGTGTGGGTGCCACTCAAAACACCTTGAACGTCTCATTGCAGCATCGCTGTAACTTGACGAATCATGTCAAATGTCTATGTGGCAGATTTGCCCAGTTTCATGCAGAATGTCATGTTTACTCTTAGTTCTAACTTGCTGTCCATGATAAAAACCAGACGTGGTGACGCATATGGTCAGAATACCACCAGTTGCACATCTCCCAATGTACACAGGACAATGTCTTTTGGCTCACTGATTAATGAAGGTCAGATCTCCCTGTGACTGTGCATGCAGCCTTGTGCCGCCAACAGTTGGTGTCTTACAAAACTAGTCTCAAAACTTTTTTATAACCTCTCGTCTATAATTATATTTTAAATGGGGAAATCCATTAAAATTATTTTAAGTATATAAACTTTTGAAATAAATAAAAATAAAAATAGTTGTAGTTAACTCTAATAGTTTTTATTCATCTTTTTTAGAACCAAGAAACCCTCAGTTACAACAATGAACATGGCCAAAAAGGCAAATAAGTCATTATAAGGATACATAGAATGCCTATGATGTCTGTGTGATATTGTAAGAATTTTTTACCCTAATAGGTAGAATAGGATGGTTTTGAAAACATTATATTGAATGAATACACTTATTGTCACCAGATATAGAATGTACCTCAGATTATAGAATAGCTCATATAGACAAGTCATTGTGAGTATGTGTACATGTTAGAGCCATGTCTGTTCCTTTGTCTGGATGCAAATGTTTCACATCATAGCAACTTTGAAAATCCCTTTTCCCTTGCCCTGATTTTTCTCTTCAGTGCTTCTCCCTGATGCCATTGTGTCACTGCATTTTCACTTGGATGAGTTTTGGACAGGGAGGACCTTGTATGGAAAATGAATCACTAGGAAATATTTCTCTGATCTAATTTTGACTTTTTTTTTGTTGTATCTCCCTTTGGTCTGACCTCAGCACTATGGATATAAGTCGTCATACAATAGACACAAAAACTACTGTACTTTTATCATTTCAACTACATTGACAGCTGGTACACTAATAAGGCTGCACTAATAATTTCTTTACCATTAATTTTGTCTAACATTAATTGAACTCAGGTATACAGTTTTGGGAGTTCTTTTTCTGTATACGTCTAGACACAAAATCTTATTCTTATGTCTTATTCTGTATACAATAGACACAAAAACTACTGTACTTTTAACATTTCAACTACAATGACTGCTGGTACACTGATAAGGCTTTACCATTCATTTTGTATAACTTTAATTGAACTCAGGTATACAGCTTTGGGAGTTCTTATTCTGTATACGTCTAAAATCAGTTCAAAGATAACATAATTTTATGTTTTCTAATTGGCAACAGTTGCCCTATTCATTGTGTAATTGTGATAAAGGGTTAGGAAGAGACATTTTGTTAGCATTTTTGACAAGGGTCAGAGTAAAACTATTAAACTGTCTATTAAAAACCTGTAGCATTTTTTTTTTATCATTGAGGACTTTTAAGTTCTCTTAGTAACATGACAAGTCCTCTCTTTTTTTGTTAACTTAAAGAAAAAACGTTATTGCTGTTAGAGAATAAATGATAACAGGAAGTAAAATGTTGCCCAATATCAATTGTAAATATAAACGGGCATTTTATTATTCAATAAATAAGAAATGGTCGTCCAAGATGCGGTAAATTGCTTTTGTTTGTTTGTTCCTACCCTACAGCATGTTCCAGTCATTCATCACACCACCCCATAGGCTATATATAATCAATTAATAATCAGATGCTATTAACTGGATGCTGTTTCTTAATTTGCAGGGTATTTTACCCAGATCTCTACCTTAGCTGACGTTCAGGAAAATGTAATGGAGTACCTGCATGTACTCAGTAGACCGAAGGTGATTGATCAGGAACATGATGTAGTTTGGACCGAGGCTTACATCGATAACACAGTAAGTAGCATAACTTGTACCACATATTGGTTTTTAATACCAGCAATCAATTCAGGTATTAAGTTGCATAGGTTACAATGCGACTTTTTACCTGATTTAATGAGATGGGTCACATATATCGCTGCCACAGAAATATAATTAAAAGGAGATTAGCCTTATAGTAATCAAAGGTTTATAAAGGAATAGCTAGGGCTTTGCAAGTCTATCTTAAATTAGAATTGAGGTGCATATAAGTACATTTCCATAGGTCTTGTTTTTTTTTATACATTTCTTCTCTGCACATTGACTGAATTTTGACATTCAGAATGTGAGTACAATGTAGGTAATTAAAGCCAAATTCCAAAACTTTTTGTTCTGTGCAAAAATGCCTTCCAAAGTCAGCAAATTAAATGGGTATTCAACTGTTTGGCTATCTGGAACTAGTTGTATGGCTAACCGGAACAAACCGTATGGAACCATATGCCTAGTTCTGGTGAAAGAACAGAGTTACATTTGTACTAAATACTGTAACTTTGAAAGATGCCAACTTGATTTAGCTCAGTGGGACTGCAGAAGCTTCATATGAGTCTTAGCTTAACTTTTGAATGCATTTTTCCATGAAATGAGGGTGGTGAAATTGTACCCATTTTCTGGGCGACAAATGTGACAGTGTGTAGAGCAGGAAAAATTGTAATGTCGATTTTCTATTGTAATGTACTTACACCTGGCACCCATACACCACTTGAATGGTTAATGCCATACTTTTGTCAAACCACTTGAATAAAGTGGTGACTTCGCTGTTTTCCTTTCCAATTGTGTTTCATTTTAAATGGAATGTGGTGGTATGCAGATGCCAAATACAAAAACAACCTATTGTTCCAAAATATATGGACCTGACTGTATATGCACCTCAATTTTGATTTCAGACAGCCTTGAAAAAAACCTGAACTATCCCTTTAAACTAACAAAATAAATGACAGAAAAAAATATAATTATTCATAATGTTGCTATTTTAAGCTATGTAAGATAGCATTTAAACTCACTTTCAACAAAACATTGTATCCTTCTGCTGTTAATGTCTTGAGACCCAAATGTCCTGATATGAGGAAATTATATTTTCTCCCAACAACACAGTATCTTTGCATAATTTTCATATGAGGACCCCTGATTATTACTTTTTTGCCAAACTTTTTTTTCTTTTCTTTTTTTTGCAACATTGATTAAGTTAACAGCTATAGTTATAGTTATCAGATGTTAATATACAGAACCAGTGAGGAGAAATAACGGTGTACATAGCAGTAGAGTCTGGGGCTCAGAATGCTAAGTGAAGGCAAAAAATTATATTTTCTAAAATGTTACATTAATTACGTTCAGGACATACACTTTTATTTTGACAAACTCAAAATAAGTTGCTCTCTGCTCTCTGATTAACATGTAATTTTTTATGCTTGCTTCCTAGCCCCATGAATCATTTCTGAAAGTGTAGGGTATATTTTATGTATTATTTTATGAACTTTATCTTAATGTACAACATTCTCCCAAGTGATCATTCTGTACATTCTTGGCATACATTGCATTATTAGATTTAAACAGTACATGTAACATGACCCACTGAGATTGTCTATCACATGTTTTAATTACACTATACAAAGTAATGAGTGAATTAATAAAGCCTAAATTGATTGCTTTCAATGCAAACAGTAAAGATATCCAGTTGATTTTTGGTTGAAATTTGACTAGTTGAGTTTATGTTTGTATGACAATAATTCAAAAGGTACAAGAATTACTCTGTTTAAATTTAAAGCATTATTTATGATTACAATAATGCAAACTTCAAGAAAGACTGCAATTTGATTGTTTGTAAATCCATTAGTTTTTGTGGGTTGATTGTGGAACTACACTACCGTTCAAAAGTTTGGGGTCACTTGCAAATTTCTTTGTTTTTGTTTAGTGATTTATTTTCTACATTCTACAACAATACTATAAAATAACACATATGGAATTAGGTAATTACGTAACAACAAGAAAAACAACAGTTAGTTGTTATTTTAAGACAAAGAGGTCAGCCTTTCTGTAATAGTTCTTGCAAGAACAGTATTGTCAAGTACCATAATGAAACTGACTCTCATGAAGGCCATCCCAGGAGGGCGAGACCAAAACCTATCTCTGCCGCAGAGAAAAAATTAAAAATCAGGAACGATCGTGGAGTTAGAAAGTGACCCCAAACTTTTGAACGGTAGTGTACATGATTATCTAATTAACGGATTACTTTTTGAAAAAGTAACTAAATAACTAAGTACTTACATGGCCGACCTACTGTAACGCGTTAGATTACTCGTTACATCAAAAAAGTAATCCAAGTACTCTAACGCGTTATTTTGCAACACTGGATGTGAGCATTTATATTATAGCATAATATTTTGGGGCCTTTCAAAACAAAATCTCTAAAATTAATAAATTACCGAATGTCACACTGAGAACATGGATACACAGTTTGCTAACAGAACCTGTGCTCCTGAGCTGAAACATGTGAGAAAATAACATTCTTTAGTAATTAAATACTCCAGTACTTGGTCACTAAAGAGGATGAAGCATAATCCTACTGGACAAAATCCCCATAACTGGAATTTTGCTCCTGGTATTACTGCAGGGTGCGATAAATCACAGCTCTAATGCAACTTTATGTTTATCAGGGCGCTGCATTTTTATAAATTCATGCTAATACACTGCATATGGGTATCTGTTTTGTCACATTGCATTATTGATGTATAACAGGAAGTAGTGAAATAGATTTTATTTGTTGCTTTGGTGTAGTTAATCCGTTAATTCAGAAATAAAAACTGTGTGGCAAAGTGCAGATCCATCAATCCATCTATCTATCTTTTATCAATAGTACTTATAGTATACTGCATAGGGTCACTGTTGGCCCACTAAAGTCACCGGAAGGGTTTATGAATCTAGAAGGTCAGATGTGTGGGCCAGGGACAAAGGGTAATTATGTAGTTTATGACTATATACTGTACATGTCAAACTGGAACTTTTGATTGTGCAGAATAACAGAACACAGTTTTGAGAGTGAAAAGTTAATTCCTCTATATAATCCCCTGCTACACTAATGCATTTATTTATTAAATGTTATTATTGTATTAAATTTTATTCATTCATTGATTAATGAAAACCTGGTCACGAGTGCTTGGTTACCATAAAGGTAGAAGATTTTATCAGTATGCTGGAGCCATGATCAGACTTCTTGCTTCAGGTCTGCTAACCACTTCCTCCCTGGAACTCCTTTAATGGCCCAAATATGCAGAAATGACTTGGAGCGAGGTCAGGACGCTACAGGGAATGTGGCTCCCAGCCAAGTTCCTTTAATGTGCAGGTGGTGTTGCTGAATGATTCTGTGTACAGTTTACACAGACAGATGCATCTCTTACAGAGTTTGGTGACAAGCTACAGTATATGTCAATTTTCAAGGATCAGGCATTTCACATGCTGAATGTTCACAGGGAACAACTTCAGTGGGCTCCGAACCAACTAGGGATTACCATTCAGTAACATACGGCCTTCTTTAAACCGTTCGCACCATTTATAATTGTTCTACTGTCGCTAAGAGTCTTATCAGCATACTGTGTAAATTCTTTTGTAAATATCAAACATCGGTTTTACAGTATTTCAGCACATAAAAGTGAGTACATCCTCACAAAAGTTAGTACACCCCTCACATTTTAGCAACCACTTTATTATACGTTTTCAAGGGACAATACTATAGAAATGTAAATTGGATATACTTTAGACTAGTCAATGTGCAGCTTGTACAGTATAGCAAGCTCCAACAAAAACTCAACATCAGACTTTAATGTCTAAATAACCGGCAACAAAAATGAGTACACCCTAAGTGAACAGGTCAAAACATGTCCAAAGTGTCAATATTTTGTGTGAGCGCCATTGTTATCTAGCACGGCCTTAATCCTCCTGGGCATGCATTTCACCAGAGCTGCACATGTTGTTGCTGGGATCCTCTTCCATTCCTCCATAATGATAAAACGGATGTTAGACACATGACGCTTTGCCACCTCCTGCTTGAGGATGCGCCACAGGTGATCAATAGGGTTCTGATCTGGAGACATACAGTACATGGCCACTGACAACATATGGACATGATAAATAGAACATGTGACTTTGCATGGGTAAAGATGTACAGCTGTTATCACTTAGGGTGTACTCACTTTTGTTGCCAGCTACTGTACATTTACAAAAAAGTGGTAAGTTGGGCTTGGGCCCTCCTCAGTTTTCTCAAGAAGCAAAGAGCTTGTGTTGAGGACCAGGTGAGATTCTCCTCCAGATGGACACCAAGGAATTTAGTGCTGTTGATGATCTCCACAGAGGAGATGTTGATGTTCAGCGGAGAGTGGTCTCTCTGTGTCCTCCT
Organism: Clarias pachynema; assembly: GCA_030014365.1. Taxonomy (NCBI): domain Eukaryota; kingdom Metazoa; phylum Chordata; class Actinopteri; order Siluriformes; family Clariidae; genus Clarias; species Clarias pachynema. The sequence goes on along the minus strand of JAQMYL010000039.1, from coordinate 21,160,420 downwards.
GAAGTCAACAACCATCTCTTTGGTTTTTATCAATGTTCAGAAACAGATTGTCGTCATTTAGCCTCCACACTTCCTCCCTGTATGCTGATGTCGTTCTTGCTTATAAGAACCACTACGGTTGTGTCATCAGCAAACTTGATGATGTGGTTGCTACACAGTCATGATTTAGCAGTGTGAACAGCACTGAACTAAGCACACAGCCCTGTACTAAGTGTGATGGTGCTGTTCCTGATCTGCACTGACTGAGCCTTCCAGTCAGAAAGTCCAGGACCCAGTTACAGAAGGAGGTGTTTAGATCCAACAGGCTCAGTTTCCTGATCAGGTATTGGGGCATAATAGCATTAAATGCTGAGCTGAAATCCTACAACATATAGTAGGTGTTTTGGTTGTCTAGGTGTGTGAGGGTCAGTGGTGGAGATGGCATCATCCATGGAACGGTAAGGATGATACGCAAACTGCAGTGGGTCCAGTGAGGGGGCAGCAGGGTCTTGATGTGTCTCATGATGAGCCACTCGAAGCACTTCTTGGTGATAGGTGTTAGTGCAACAGGACAGTAGTCATTGAGACAGGACACAGAAGATTTCTTCGGCACGGGGAAGACTGTGTTGGTCTTGAAGCACATATAAACAAAGAGGTATATTGATGTTGTTATCATTCTCTGAGCATTCAGAGAATGATCCACTGCCAGGGATTTTGTCTGGTCTAGCAGCTTTACGTGGGTTGACTCTGCATAGAGTTTTCTTTACATCAGCCATGGTGAGACAGAGCATCTGGTCGTTGGAAGGAGAGGTGGCCTTCCTCAATGTCCCTTCGTTGCTAGACAAGTGTTAGAAGCTGTTCAGAGCATCTGGAAGGGAGCCATCACTGTCACACCAGGTGATTTCCTGTAGTTGGTGATGACTTGCATGCCCTGCCACATGCGCAGTGTATCACTACTGTCTTTGAAGTGGTCTTAGGTCTTCAGAAGTGCATGCACCTCCACGGTTTCTGGTTGGGGTGTGAGATGATGTTCTTGAAGACAGAGTGATGTTATCGGTGCACTTGGTGATATAGCTGGTCACTGATGATGTGCACTCCTCCAAGCTGGTGAAGTCACCGTAAGTTGCAGCCTCCCTGAACATCTCCAGCAACAATAAACTGGGGTGTGTTTTCTGCAGTTTACGGATCTTTCCATACAGTCTACAGTCCACTTACTTAGGATTAGCACCAGGTGGAATCTACACTCCAATAATGAAACCAGTGGTGAATTCCCATGGTAAATAAAAAGGTCTACATCTAACAGTCACACCAACTCCACCAACGATGAACAATAGCTAGAAACTAGCACAGAGTTCTTACACCATTCTGTGTTGATATAAACACACAAGCCACCGCCCCATGTCTTATCGCACAGAGCTGCATTTCTGTCACCACAAAACAAGGCTAGCCTTATAGCTGAATGGCAGCATCTGGAACTGAGCCATGTCTCTGTGAAAACAAAGACATAGCAGCCTCTAAACTCACGCTGTATAGTCTGCTGCAGTCGGACGTAGTCCAATTTATTGTCCAGGGAGCAATTATTATATTTTAAAAAAAGCTTAAAATACAGTATTTTCTAGAAAAAAGCAACATGAAATTAAGTTCTCCACTGATGGCTTAGAAAACTGAAAATTACAAACAAACACTTGTTATATCACATCAATGCTTGTGCATTATCACACCTTTTTCCTGTTTACATGGTCCTCAGCCATACAAGTTCCTGCAAAACAGTCATGTTCTAGAATCAGTGCATTACTGTAAACCCATGCAGTAGAAATTACTATCAGCAAGTACTGCTCTGAGAAAAGTGATGAATCATAACCGTCTAACCAATCAGGATCAAGAAATCAGCTGTTGTGTAGCATAATCAGATTAACTCAGATTATCTGGTGAGCTTTTCAGATCCTGTTTTGGCAAAGCTACCACAATGGTATTTTTACAGCCCTCAATTAGTTTGAACTCTTTGAAATTTCTGCTGAAAAAGATTTTAATCAGAGAAAAGAAATCACGTAGCTCTCCTGAACATCTACAAATCTCTTACAAAGCTTTTCTGTTGTGGTGAACTGTTAGACGTCAAGCTTGTGCATGTATTCTCTGTGTGTTTATGATGCACTATATGGACAAAAGTATTTGGGCAACTTGCAATGACATTGTATTCAAATACAGTACATATACTTCAGTATGGAGTTGGTCCTCCTTTTGCAGCTATAACAGCTTCCATTCTTCTTGGATGGTTCGTGCCCATTCATTCTGTAGAGCAATTATGAGGTCAGGCACTGATGTTGGACGAGAAGGCCTGGATCACAATCTAAGTTCCAGTTCATCCCAAAAGTGCTTGATAGGGTTGAGGTCAGGGCTCTATGTTCGGGCCAGTCAAGTTCTTCCACACCGAAATCATTAAACTATGTCTTTATAGTCCTTGCTTTGTGTACTTGGGCACACTCATGTTGGAATAGTAAAGGGTCGTCCCCAAACTGTTGCCAAAGTTTGAAGCATAGCGTTGTCCAAGATGTCTTGGTATGCTGAAGCATAAAGATTCCCCTTCACTGGGGAAACACCTGAATTCAACAATTAACAGGTTTGGCCATATACTTTTGTCCATATTATGTATTTTGATAGTTTTGGTGATAGTGCTCTAATCAGTTTCTTACAAGTTATAATCATTATGCTTTTTTTAAATTTATTATTATTAAAGAGAATGTGCTTGTATGCAGGGGTGTGTATGAGAGAGATACAGAGGAAAAGAGGGCATGCACATAAGAAAGAATTTGTTGTATATTAAAAAGGTACTTTCCTGAATTACATAGAAAGGAAGAAGTGCTTTCTGTTAAGAGTGACTGTTAACACCATCTTTACTAAGAAACAGATGAAAAAAGAACCTTTTAGATTGTTCATAAATCTTACTACTACATTCTTTCAGCTGCTCCCATCAAGGGGTCGCCACAGTGGACCATTCGATCCACCCACAACTTGGAGCAGGTTTTATGCCGGATGCTGTTCCTGACCCAACCCTCCCATTTTCTAACCAGACTTGGGACCGGCACTGCATGCAGTGGCTGGGTTGTAGACTGTGGGGCTCAAAACCAGGATAATCGTATCAACAACCTAGAGCCTTAGCCTCCTGAGCCACCACTGCACACAACATATGCTTTGTATACTACAACTTCTACTGCTGCTACTATTACTACTACTACTAATAATCCATTTTAGCTGCCTTAACCCCCTCTCTCTTTCTCTGTCTTGTCTGTAACCAGTTCCACTTCTGATTCCAAACACCTGTGGCGTGCATGCAAGTAAAGTCAAGTCGCGCAGTTACACATATTAGTCAGCAGGTGGCTTCTAATACTGTACTACACTCCACTGTGGTTAGGTAGCGCAACGCCATGCGGAAATGTAGTTAAGTAAAAGTATAGACATTTCCTTCACTTTCTTTTTTTTCTGCGGAGTAAAAGTAAAAAACCTTCTAATAAAACTATTTAAGTAAAGTAGAAATTAATTAAATATGTACTTAAATACAGTGATGAAGTACATGTATACAGTTACCTTCCACCTCTGCCTATGGTAACATTAAAGCAGATGCAGGAACATCTGGTAAGAACTGGTCACTTCCTGCATTTCTACATGAAACAAACAAACAAATCCATATAAATCACACCACACACATATGTCTTATAATCTAATAAGACCAACGTATAACTATTTAGGTATCATTATACAAGACACGTGTGGTACAAACACAAGATCACCTAAAGAACACGATACCACTGGTGAAGCATGGTGGGGTCAGCATCACGCTACAGTATGGAGCTGCTTCTCTTAACATGGAACTATAGTTCTACTGTAGTTAAGATAGAAGGAATCACAGATAGCTCCGGATAGCAATGTATTTTGGCACAAAACCTGCAGGCATCTGTTAGACAGAAAAAAAAACAACCTTCCAGCACAATTATGACTCAAAGCACAACTCCAAGGCAGTAAAGTGAAGATGGACTACAGCACAGGACAACATAAAGTGCAAATGTGTGCAAACTGGGAGACATTACAATCACTACTAAAAATGAAACAATAGGCACAGATAAGGACTGTACAGTGCTGACTAGTGCACATTTCAAGAGTGACTACTGCAATATCTTTTTATTCATTCTTAAACTGTATACTGATTGGTGCTGCATTGTCCTCATCTCAGCTTATGGGTTTGGCTTTAATACTGATTATACTGTCTTTCACTTTATTTATTCAGGACTTTATTTAGTCCTGTCTTTTTGGGTATGCATAGTTTCATGTAGTTCTGTGTTGTTTTATATAGCATTATGTTTCTGAGGAAACTCAGAACTGGAAAGCAGAGGAATGAAGGTTAGCCGCAGCAAGACGGAATACATGTGTGTGAATGAGAGGAACCCAAGAGGAACAGTGACGCTTCAGGGAGCAGAGGTAAAGAAGGTGCAGGACTTTAAGTACTTACTGTAGGGTCAACGGTCCAGAGCAATGGAGAGTGTGGAAAGGAGGTGAAGAGGCGGGTA
>JAQMYL010000039.1:21134221-21146769 GCA_030014365.1 Clarias pachynema | reverse complement strand
TGTGTGTGTGTGTGTGTGTGTGTGTGTGTGTGTGTGTGTGTGTGTGTGTGTGTGAGAGAGAGAGAGAGAGAGAGATTGTCTTTGTGTCAGTATGTGTGGGCACCATAGATGAGCAGATGTGGGAAATCATGATTTGGGGAGTATCAGAAAGAGCAGGAAATTGTACAAAGCTTGATTGGACTTTGATATTAAAAAGATAAGAGGGATGATCAGAAAGTAAAGAACAGAACAGGATGCATGTACTGTATAGCTGATTATGAGATAGTAAAATACCCCTGATTATATACTGTATATATATATGTGTGTGTGTGTGTGAATTCACAGCTGGGCATCCATGGATATGCATTTGCTATTACGAATAATGGCTACATCTTGACCCATCCAGACCTGCGTCCTCTGGTAATGAGAAAACCTCTATTATAGTTTCAAACTCTCTCTCTCTCTCTCTCTCTCTCTCTCTCTCTCTCTCTCTCTGTGCGTATACTCCACACAGTTTCAGTATTTTACTGCTATTTTTGCATTTATTTTCACTAAACCTGGTGAACCTAATAACACTACATTTGAAACAAAAGTGAGGGAACTTTTTTCAGGGATATTTTTATTATGTGGTAATACACTGGTTGAAGATCAAAAATAAATGTAAACCATTAACACCATCACTGCAGTTGCCATACACCACTGGACGCCCAAGATGCAGGTTTCAGGCTTTTCTTTTCTTTTTTTTTTTTTTCAAGTTTTTATGTCTCTTGACTCATGCTGTTTAAATGGCAGTTACATACAAAGTAAGTGTAGCCCCAAGTCGCAAATCTGCAGGATCTAATCACAAAAATCACATGCAGGATCAGTTCTTGCCAAGTTAGATAGAACAATAAAGAGAGGACAGATTAACATACTTACTTAGGTTTTTTTTTTCCATTTCTTTCTTTCTTTTTTTTCTTTCTTTCTTTTAGAATTGCTCAATGCTCATCACATATTTTTTTTCATTTTGTTTTTATTCTACATTTGTCTCTATACAAATAATAAGATATGATTCAATAAAAGTCAATAAGATAAGGTAAGGTGATTATTGTGCTACAACAAAAGTCTGTCTCGACAATACAGTGAAGAAGGTAAAGGGGGAAAATGAGTTTTTAATTATTGTATTGCTGAACAAAATTTAATTAACCACTGTGGGTGTGTGGTGTTTTGAATGAAGTGGGGCAGCTTAAATACTTCTTTCTTTCTTTTTTGCTTTCTTTTTTTATTTGTTGAACAGCAATTTGCTAATGATAGAACACAAGGTGGTATGGTCATATTATCAACAAATATTTAGTAGATGCTCTTATCTAGAGCCACGTATAAAGCAACAGCAAAGAAAAAACAAGTAATACAAAAGTTAATGACAAAAAATGTGTTAAATAAATAAACGAACAAACGAATGAACGAACGAATGAATGAAAGCCATATTGACTTGAACATTTTGAATGGATAAACAGAAATGAGGCTTGTTTTAAGTGGACTTGGCACGGTACAGTATATTAAAACAGTGAATAGCCATTGAAGAAGATAGCACTCATGTTGCTTGTGTGCTTAGCAACTTAAAAAGGAATATCAAATCAAGGCCTGAGTTGCCATGCAGGTTTAATAAGGTATAATGATTATATACACTACCAAAAGTTTTGAATCACTTGCAAATTTCTTTTTTGTTTTGTTTAGTGATTTATTCTCTAAATTCTGCAACAATACTGGGGATTGAAATCACCCAGGAAATTATGTAAGAACAACAACAGTCAGTTGTTATTTTAAGACACGGAGGTCAGCCTTTCTGGAATAGGCTGCAAAACCCATCAAGCACCATGATGAAACTGGCTTTCATGAAGACCTTCCCAGGAATGCAAGACCAAAACTTTCCTCTACTGCAAAAGTTCATTTAGAGTTACCAGCTTCAAACATCATCAATTAACAGCACCTCGAATTAGAGCCGTTATAAAGGCTGTACAGATCATGAGTAGCAGAGATTATTGCATATTTTGGACGCCTTGTAGAATCAAATAAAATCAGGAATGACATGGAGTTATAGTAGAAAATGATCCCAAACTTTTGAGCGGTAGTGTATATAATAAGAAAGTATCAGTTGCACAACCCTTTAAGAACAATAGGATTTACACTACAGACTGAAATTAAAGTGCAGCTGCTTTATTGTTATTTCACTACACTATCAAGAAAACTATAATATAGGGGGACATTTAACGGATTTCATGAGTATCAGGTATGTGAAAGAATTAGAAACATTAGCTGATGATTGTAAATGGTTGTGATTGGATCTATTATGCTCCGTTTGGGGATCTCAGAGAGCTCGATTTAGGCCAAAATTTAATTGCACTGTAATTATTGAGCTGTGCTAAAAGCATCTATGGCAAAACAAGAGGAGTTGAAGGGATAGCTGACCTAAGCTGAACTCCATGCTGAAAAAAATCTAGATAAAATCACAAATTCCATCATGCTGAGTTATATACAAGGCGCACACACTCAGCCACACACATAGACACATGCCTGAGTGGTAGACTGTGGAGGAATGGTTTCAATGAAGTAAAAGAGGTAATCAGAGTAAGTAACATTGAGACAGAAACTTGTTTGCTTTTTTCTACTAGGACTTTCGAGAAAGCTCACAGTGACACGTTTGCTCTTTTTTCTTTGATAGCTATTAATTAGTAGTTTGTTATTTTGGGAAGAAATTGGGGTACTCAGTGGGGGGCCACCAAGCACATGGAGAAGATGAAAACACACACATAGATCTGAGGCAGGAATCAAACACTCAACCCTGGAGATGTGAGGCCAAAGTGCCAAGTTCTTCCACACCACCCCACTTCTCTGCTCCCTCCACTGCTATAGCTGTCTACATCAAATTCAAAACACTGATGCTTGCCTACAAAGCTAAAAACGGATCAGCAACCACTTACCTCAAATCACGTATCACACCCTTCATCATGTTCACTCCGATCCTCCAGCACTGCTTGACTGGTCCCACAATCTCTCAGCAATCGAGGGAGATATTCTCTGGAATATTTTCTGTACTGGTACCTAGATGCTGGAATGAACTTCCTCTAGATATCTGTACAGACCTATCTGTTTCTAAAGAATTTAGGTTATTCCCCCTCAATGAATGAATAAATAAATAAATAAATAATGATAAAAAATAGATAGATAGATAGATAGATAGATAGATAGATAGATAGATAGATAGATAGATAGATAGATAGATAATCATTTCCAACAGTGCTTGACTGATGGTAGTAATAATCTAGTGAATTAGTGCCGAAATATATTTAATGATGAAAACTTCAAAGCACTTATTTAAGCACCTCTGGAGAAGATCGTCTACCAAATGCCACAATACAAATGTACAGTATGTCTTGCGTCCAGCCTAGATCACTAATTTCTACATTCCAATCATAAGCCAAAAGTTCCATCGTTCATGGTGTTCACTTGCTGTGCTATGTACTTTCACTAGAGGGCTGTCTATACTTCTAAATAAATAAATAAATAAATAAATAATGCCTTCCTGACTACCACACCCACGCATATCCTTCTGCATCTGTATCCAAATTCCTTATATTAGCTAGAATGTGGTCTAATGAGAAAATAAAATTTGAAGTTTTGTAAATAAATTTGAGCACCTTTAACATAGCAAAAAAAAAAATAATAATAAATAAATAAATATATATATATATATATATATATATATATATATATATTATATATCAGAAGTGCATAAAAATAGAGAGTTCAATGCAGTTAACCGCTTTCCGCAGGGCACAGTCCCCAAATTCTGACAAAAGGACATGACATGAAAAACATAAAAGATAACCTACATTTCTAATTCGGACAAAATGATGTGGGGAAAAATCTTTGAAGAGAAGGACTTTGTGCTGCAATTATAAAATAAAATTATTAGATGAAACTGTGATTCCAAATAATTTTTGACAGACAGGAGCAATTCACACCAAACATTAAACGTGTTAAAGTTAAATTGATAAAAGAAAAAATTGGAAGATCATTGTAAGATCATGGTGTAAAAATCCAAAAGAGTACTGGACCTGATAAGTGGTTTTCCACTAGGAATCTCCACCTGAGTCTAGCTAAATTCAAATTCAAAACTGAAATTTTATTTGTCACATACACAGTCATACACAGTACAATATATAGTGAAATGCTTAAACGACAACCCATGACCTAAAAAATAAAAAAGATTATTAATAGAAAAAAGCAAGAGCCAGACTCAAGAGCAAGTAGCCAAGTCTGAGTTGACTGCAGAAATCAGATGACATTTTAGTCCCATATCCCATCACAAATTACCATCATGAACATCCAGATTAACTTACTCAAAGTTCCAGGACATTATCCCTCTCCACCAGCAGGTGTCATAATCCACTGAGTCCTAACTGAACCTCTGTCCTAACTAAACCAGGTTCTGGACTTCCTAAAATATAAATCAAAAGTCATTCATTTATTAAAATTACGTTTGTGATCCTTTTACCATTCCTGTTCTCTTGGTTTGCTTTTTTAAAGTAAATATGCCTGCCATGACATTTTCACTTGTAGATGAATGAATGAATGCTTGAATTTTGTATAAAAGTGCCTCTACACATGCATACAGCAATTTTTAACACTTATTATTATTATTATTATTATTATTATTATCACTTATTCACTCATCGTCTATACCGCTTTATCCTGTATACAGGGTCGCGGGCATCTGGAGCCTATCCCAGGAGACTTAGGGCACGAGGCGGGGTACACCCTGGACAGGGTTCCAATCCATCGCAGGGCACGCACGCACACACACACACACACACACACACACACACACACACACACATACTTATTCATACACTATGGGCAATTTGAGAACAACTAGCTGAATCTGCAGGTCTTTGGACTGTGGGGGAAACCAGAGTACCCGGAGGAAACCTACCAATCATGGGGAGAACAAGCAAACTCCACACAGGGCATGTGAATCGAACCTAGACCCTGGGGGTGCAAGGCAACGGTGCTAACCGCTATGACACCGTGCCGACATTATTATTATTATTGTTGTCGTCACACACAAGCTAGTTTTGTTAAATCTTTGATGTTTTTAATTGACATTGGAATTAAGATATACAGAGTGTATACATCAAGTTTAAGGTTGATAACTTGAAATACATTCTGTGTACAGTATGTTTGTGTCTGTGTGTGTGTGTGTGCACGCATGCATGTGTTTGCGTTCACACACGCATGTTTGACTGTGTGTTCCCAGTATGAGCAAGGCAAGAAGAGGAAGAAGCCCAACTATAGCAGTGTCGATCTCTCTGAAGTTGAATGGGAAGACAAGGAGGATATGGTTTGTTTGTTTGCTTGTTTGTTTGTTTTTTTCTTCATATGAGGCAGGAATGGGGTGAGTTGCCTTTTTTTCTGTTAATCCCGAAAAAAAAAGAATTCTTGTTGCTTTTGCAGAATAAAGGGGCAAACACTAATATTTTATTGATTAAGGCATGAGTACACTGCGGGGTTATTTTAACAACATTAACGTCACTTATTAACACTTATTTGTGTCCAGAGTTGCTTTTATTTTTGGTCAGGTTCTTTTATTAATGATAGGAGAGTCAAACCACTCTGTAAAGTCTTTTCCATCACATACTGTACCAAAACTTTATTCGTTTTTTTTTTTTTCCCCCAGGATTTTATGGTTGCCAACTGGATAAATCTGAACTCATCAAATCAAATGACCCTGTTCAATTGCTTCAAAGTCTTTATGTTCACTAGCAAACGGTCTTTTTAAAAAAATCTCAATTAGTCAAGTGGTTTTCTTATGCCCACACAGCTGTTTAGCTGCTAATCCTGTGAGTTCTTGTTGCACTGTGCATGTGGAAAGCCAATTACGTTCACTATTTAATATAGATGTGTTTTCTACTGCCCAATTTTTATGATGCAAGCATTTAAGTAATATTCAATAACAGTCATTCATTATTTTTGTTTTTCCAACCACACTACTTCCACAAAGTTTATGGTTCATCAGTGCTCTTCCAGGCTTTCATAACGTTGCAGTGATTTCCATCTTTTCGTGATGCAGGACAATAATTTGACCCTTCTGAAACAGAGTAACATTTTCTATGACCACAGGATTCATCTTCCCACATAATCACTACAGCAATTAGCCAATTACAGGCTATTAAGTATTTAGCTTATTGAAGTCCACACATTTTTTTCTGATGTGCAATGTTTTTTCAAGTCATCATTATTCAAGATATTTTACCTTTGTTATAGAATTTGCATAATGATCAAATAATATGAATATCTGCTACTTTATTTGTATTTCTATTCCTGCCATTACACATTTTCACATTATTTTGTATTCATTCAGCATTCCTTTTATACCATTCCAATTGACAGTTCTGTGGTGTGTGTGTGTGTGTGTGTGTGTGTGTGTGTGTTCGTGTTCTACTGTAGCTACGCAATGCTATGGTCAACAGAAAAACTGGAACCTTTACAATGGAAGTCAAGAAAGCGGTTGATAAAGGGGTGAGAAAACATATATAAGATATGTGGTCTGTGATGATTTTCCTATTACAGTATTTTTATAGATCCAACCTTATGTTCAGAAAATCTCTTAAGTGCTTTACCAAACGGCACTCAAATGTGTTTTGTGTGCCTATAAATGTGTGTTTTCAGAGGCGAGTGCTTGTTCTGCATAATGATTACTATTACACAGACATTAAGGGAACCCCTTTTAGGTAAAGTAGCCATCTTTATATTGTTATGGCACCTATTGTGTGAAAATAAATTTGATTTAAGAATTTTAAAAAATGTGTGCTTATTTTGCAGCTTAGGTGTGGCCTTGTCAAAGGGACATGGTAAATATTTCTTCAGGGGGAGTGTCACTGTGGAAGAAGGTAACTGCCCAATGGGCTATTTATAACTAATCCAGCAGAAACAAAATGATTTCTCTGTATGTATGTGCTTAAAGGCATTGCTGGGTTCCACCATTTTTACCCCGTGTGTTTCTCAGAAGGATCATGCATGTTAATATTCATTCGCTCAGGCTACATGCGCATTCTTAAACACTGCTACCATTTAGGATCGTGAGAGCATGGTTCAGCATTTGATGTGATGGTTCCTCCTGTCAGTTTCAATAAAAATAGGCATTTTTTATCCAGCAGAAATTCTAATGAATTATGAATGAAAGGAAGAAAGTTGTCCATAGCCTCTGCATGAAACTGACCACCATTGCCAGTCATTAGAGAGGAGGAGAGACAGAGGGAAAGAGTGTGTGTTGGTCCTTATTATTTCTATTCATTCAGCTATACATACTGTATACGTTATGACAATTGTGTGATTAATTTCACAAAATGAATTTACTTACTAGTTCATTTTATACAGCCATTCTGGAGTCTAATAATGTTAGGTAGCCGTCACTTATTTATATGCTTTCTCAGCATGATAGAACTGACCATGCACATTAAAGTGGATTAAAGAGAATTACATGGCAATTACATTACAAATCACTGTTGGATTCTACAAAGCAGAATCAGCACACTGACTGCTATAAAAATAGATATTGAAACTGAAATTCAGACGAGTATTCCACCTATTACTAGGCCGGCATTGTATTTATTACAATTATGTGTTATATTTCAGGACTACATGATTTGGAGCATCCTGATGTGGCACTGGCAGATGAATGGTAGAGTATAAGAAGTTTTAGGTGTGTGTTTGTGTGTTGCATTTTCATCTGGGTTTGTGAAGAGAATTTGATGTTGAGGGTTATAGTATGTTTTCAGGACATACTGTAACACAGATGAGTACCCTGAACATCGTTACCTGTCTCAGATTGAAGCAATCAAACTCTACCTTGAAGGAGAAGAACCAAACCTGAAGTGTGAGTGGAGCTTTTGTATGCATTTATAGACATAATGTTCAGACAAGATTGGTTTTATGTTATAATTAAAATGCCATGAACTGATTTCATGTGGCTCTTTTTTTATTTACATTATGAATGTCTCCTATAGTACCACTTTACCATCATGCCCATGTTTGCAGAGAACATAGGTTCTGGCTGTTATCTGATCTGAGCTTTGGATCTCTCCAAGTCCTCCAAGAGTTACCCTTAGATTTTGTGATTAATACCATCTTTATGGTCATCACTGATTTTCGGTAGACAGCCTCAACCAAGCAGTGTCATTGTTGTGCCAAAACTTTTTCTTTTTTAATAAAGGATGTAATGGTGCCTTGATGTTCAAAGTAATTGATTATTTTTGAAAAGAAACAGATGACTGGTTGTATTAGATTAGGGCAGTTCAAATGCAGTCTTGGAGTGCCAGCACAATTTGGTGAAATTCTGTTACTCAATCACAGCTGATTTAACTTATTGGCTAATTGCCAACTAATAGACAGGTTTAATGGTTGCAATTAAGTGCTGGTAAATCACAAACTGGATTTGAACATCCCTGCTATAGATTATATTAGAACCAAAGACTGATTTATACTAGATTGTTCTAATAACTTTTTAGTCATCATGATGGTATTTGTTTAGATATGTTGCCTAACAGATTCTGGTGCCTTCCATGAACAGGTACATTTATGTTAACACTTTCATTGCATTTTTTATGCCAGCTGGTTGCTGCTATTAAAATAGTATAATAAGAATATTAATTTAATGAAAGTAATTTATTAATTTTACACCATCATGGATTACAATCACAACATTTATAGTTTCTAGTTTTTTTTATTAATTATGCAAAATATGTGGTTTTCCCTTGCTAGTAAATATTATTTTGTTTATGTTTGGGTATCATGGCAATGAAGTCCATTTCAGTTAAATTCTGTAACACAAAATGTTGAAATTTTTATTTTAAATGTTGAAATGGGAGTTTGTGTTGTTATCACACCAATGATGACGCCTACCAGGTTTGATTTAAAAGAACTATTTTAACCATGTGTTTTTTTGTATGGAGTAGGGGTTTCCCTTGTGCTACTGAGGCAGCTCCACAAGAACTGTAAGGTTGTTCTGTGGTGTCTGGCATCGAGATGTTAGTGCTGGATATTTTGGGTGTTGTGGGTTACAGGGTGGAGTCGCAGTTTATTGGTATATTCTATCCATGCTTGGCCGGATTGAGATCTGGGGAAATTGTAGGCCGGATCAATAACATGGGACTTTCTTTCTGCTAAGCCCCATACTTGCTAGGCTGTGATGCCCTGGAAGTTCTGATACCTTCCTATCAAAGCCAGCAGTGACTATTTTTACTACATTTGCTTTTCTGTGGTATCGGACCAGATGGACTGGGCTTTGGTTCCCACAGACAAAGCTGAGCCTTGGGTGCCCATGAGTGTCTAGTTAATAGTGATGTACAAACAATGTATATCACTATGGTACCACTATTGTTTATAGCAATAAACAAAGTTATTCAATTCACCTGATGTGACTGGTAGGTGTATATGGCCAATAGTGTGGGGACACCTGACCATTACACACCTATGTGCTATTTCATCATCCTATTTCATATTTAGTCTCTATTTGATTCTATAACAGCCCCTACTCTTCTGGGAAGGCTTTCCACTAGATTTTGGACTATGCATGTGGGTTCAGCCGGTATTCCAAATTATACCAATTATATAAGGTATTCAGTAGGATTGAGGTCACGGTTTAGAAAAGCCCACTTGTGTTCTTCCACTCTAACCTTCACACACCATGTCTACATGGACTTCCTTTTACAGAGGTGCATTGTCATGCTGGAATGTGTTTGAGCCCCTTAGTTCCAGTAAAGAGAAACTGTAATGCTACAATATACTGTAAAACATCCTTTACAACTGTGTTTCAAACTTTGTAGCAACAGTTTTGGGAAGGAATATAAATGTGTGCGATAGGTTTGGCCGTGGTGTCAGAACACAATACCTTGTTCTTAGAGAACCATTGCTTATCAGAGGAATTCTTTTAAATGTAATTTTATCGCCTGAAATAAAATGTATTATTGTTTTGCTTTTTCAGTTACAACAACTGCATATGCAAAATGCCAAAGACTAATGAATGTAGTGCTTTCATACTTTGTTAAAAAGCACAATAATTCCTTACTTAGAGGATATAATGGAATATGCACTAGCCAGGTAACAACCAACACAGGGATATTCTACTTTTTTGTTTAGTTTTTTTTTTCTTTTCAGATTAAATTATAATAGACATGAAACAGAGTAATGAACATTCAGTCCATAACTGATGTCATCAAGGACTTCTATAAGACTAAAGTCACAAAGATGTTCAATGTTCATTACATCAACCAACAGCCCCATCTAAGGAATCTTGGCTGAATAGGGCTGTAATAATCTGTATACCAAAACATTTTAGATGTGGATGTTAGAAGTGGATTTTATTTTAACTGTGCTTACATATGATTGATGTTGTTTTTGTTGTTGACATCATTATCATAGGTGATGAAGAGTTAATTCAGGAGGTCCTGTTTGATGCTGTGGTGACTGCCCCAATAGAAGCTTACTGGACCAGTCTGGCCCTCAATAAATCAGAGTAGGAAGACTTATTGCACACAAAATCACACATGCATATGCCAACACACATAATCCACACCACACCACTATGCCAACTACTTAAAATCAGTCGACATGTACCAGCACACATACTATTCTGAAGTAGAATTATAAGTAAATAAGCTAGAATTTAGTCTCATCTAGGTTGTTTATTGAGCAGGATGGCGCAGCAAATGCGTGCTGGGCGAATAACCCAGAGGTCGATGAATGAAAACCATTCTCTGGTAATCCTTGTTTTTGGGAAATGGATAGCTCAGTGATTGAGGTAGTGGGTAATGATTGTAATGTCTCAGGTTCAAACCCCATCACCAAGCTGCCACTGTTGGGCCCTTGAGTAATGAGATAAAAAAAAAAAAAAGTAAGTTGCTTTGAATAAGGGTGTCTGCCAAATGCTGTAAATGTAAGGAATTTTCAGTAATAAGTTGCTTGTGGGCCTGACTTGAGCATTACAAGTTTCAACATTAATGCTGAAAGAGAGATTGATATTTAAGCAAATCTTTTAAATGTCGGAATTGTCATAGTAATATACACGAATGTATGCAGGACAATAATGTCAAATTCTAATGACACACATAATGACCAATCTTAGAGAAATGTAGAAGACATGTTCAGGAAAAAAAATACATGAATGTCATTTTTCTCTGTGTTACAGAAACCCTGATAAAGGTGTGGAGATAGCTTACCTCGGCACACGGACTGGCTTGTCACGTATCAACTTATTTGTGATGCCATACCAACTAAGCAATCAGTAAGCATGTTCAAGTTGTTCATCCTTTCTAAAATGTTGTTTTATTGTGTACAACATCAGTTATTCACATAATTTCCTGTAAGATCATCTATCTGTGCTGTGTGTACTAAGAGACTTCCTGACGGCTGAGGATAAAGAGGGTGTATTCAACGCCGATCACTTTCCCTTGTGGTACAAAAGAGCAGCGGAACAAGTGCCAGGCACCTTTGTCTACTCGCTTCCATTTAATACAGGCAAGAGAAGTGCAAAAAAAAAAAAAACAGTGACAACACACAAACACACCAAACACACACATTACACACGTTATTCAACAACCCATTCTTTCGTTTTAAGACAGTGCCCCACTGTGGCAGACCAGAAAAATACACAAAAATTTAAACAAGAAAAATCTGAGCCTCAAAGAAACCAGTGAAACAGGATTTGACTTGTCTTTGATTGTTCTGTATATAATTTAATTTCTTTAAAATTGCCTTATTTTTTTTATCTTGCTTTGCTTTACAATTGGCTTGTATTAGCTGATATTAATTTGCAATATACCATATTGCAACCAAATGTCTCTTAATGAGAAACAGAAGTAGTAGAAATAAGAGACGGAGACAAAACTCAAATGAGCTCTTGTTTCTCTAAGTTTCCTTATTTTCCTTTTTTTTTGTTCAGTTTTTATGTGGGACTGCAGGATTAAAGCATACAGCACAAGCAAATTTGGCCGATTTTCTTGGATGTATCCCCACTGAGAGGAGATGTAATTTGCGGTACTAAATGTTCTCCAGTTGTTTTAAACATTTAATCTCTGTGAGTGTTTCTTATTGACATCCAAATGTATGATGGTGAATGTTGACAAGGCAATTTATAAACCAACTTCAAGCATAAACCCCAATGTGTTCAGCTCAACAAACCATTCTCAGTTCTTATAGCTCTTACTGTGTATTAGAAACGGATGTTTGAAGCAAATTTTATGCTTCAGGATGTCTCTTTGCCTTTTAGTAATATGTCTAAGAGAATGAAGACATGTCCCCAAAAGAAGCTATTTTAGAAACACCAGATGTTCACAGTTTGAAACTGACTATGCCATCCTCAAAATAATATTATCTACTGTGTTCAAGTATGTGGTACAGTATATACAGTATACGGAATTTTTAAGAAAGAAACAAGAAGAAGGAAATAATAATAATAATAATAATAATAATAATAATAATAATAATAATAATTGATTTGCACGTTGTGTGTGTGTGTGGGTGTGTGTGTG
>JAQMYL010000039.1:21082779-21088025 GCA_030014365.1 Clarias pachynema | reverse complement strand
AACCTTGCACAGAGATCTTCCTGCAAATCCCCTGCAGCCTACCTCTATGGGCTCGTAGAAGGTCCTCCAGCCTCCCTATAATTAATAATAATAATAATAATAATAATAATAAAACAATTTATAAGCAGCAGGTGTAAGTGGTGTTCTGCAGGTGAAAACGCTTGTTGATAAGAATGGCCAGAATCCCTTGAACTGAGAAAAAGTCAACAATAACTCTAAGGAATACTCTTAATCTTTACTACCATGATAAGCAAAAACAACACAACCCATCAAATGTTGAGATGGGTGGGCTAGAGCAGCAGATGACATCAGGTTCCACTCTTGTCAGCCAAGAATAAGAATCTGAGGCAACAGTGGGAACCAGCTCACCCAAACTGCAAAGCTGAAGCCTGGAAAAATATTGGCTTTTTATCCCTACTTTTTTTTTTTTTTTTTCTAAATTTTTTAATGTCATATAATTGGGCAATTGGATCATTGCATGAATGAGCAGTTGGTGATGATGACTATGATGATGATGATGATTATTATTATTATTATAAGATATAATGCAGCATATATGTACCGTACCCTGGTCAGTAAAGATTAGTATAAATTTTGTTATGTTTTACAATTTATCTTATTCAAATTGCTGTTATTGTTTAGTATATATTATACACAAGATTTTAATAATATAATGCCTTTGGTTCTAGGTCTGGTGTACTTGTTAAAATGTTAGTAATTTGTCCCAGCAATTGAAAAAGCACAAATATAAAAGTTTATATGAGTATTTAATTTATAATTTTACTGTCTGTAGACTTTTTTGTCTTAACTTGTTTGTTTAAATAGAGAAGAAAAGCTTGAGATGTTTGTCCTGAAATTAATAGTTCTCCACAGTGAATATGCTGAGGTTTTTCAGTACAATGCACTCTCTCTTGAGCATAACAGATGGTTTGTTTCACAATGACCCAGAATGAAACGATGATCAACACCAGACGTTTGTTTCAGTAAAAATGCTCATATGGGTCCAGTGTGTTTCTGAGGCATAAAATCTAACAACATTATTTCCTATTGCTGCTCTTTGTCAGCTCTACGGCTGTCTGTCTGGGTGTATCATGGAAAGATGCTGAAAATGACACAAACTGTATGCAAGTGTAACTTAATCTGATTTAAATGCAGTTACATAACTTAGCATTGTATAACTTATCTAACAAGCTGTGATTGTATTATACAGCTGATTCTTAAAAAGCCTGTTGCTTGAGTTAAATAGAATGTATATGTATCTTTTGCTTAATTCTATAAAGTGCCTGTTACAAATGTGTTTTTCTTAACACCATTGAACATAATGAATCCTTGAAATGTGAGCGCTTGAAATTGCAGAAGGACAGACGACGTCCAGACACATGCCACCCCTTTCATCCTGAGGTAACATATAAAGCTGTTTAAATACTCTTAATAAACTTTATATATAACATCTACATATCTATATCTGCCTATCTATTTTTATATATACTGTATTATGCAATGTGGCAGCAGCACTATACAAAAAAATCATACAGATACAAGTCAGAGGTTTCGGGTAATGTTCACATCAAGCATCAAAATGGGGGGAAAAAAATTCTCTGCGAGTTTAACCGTGCCATGGTTACTGGTGCCAGATGGGCTGGTTTGAGTATTCCAGAAACTGCTGAAGTCCTGGGATTTTAACACACAATATTCTCTTGAGTTAGTACAGAATCAATTCAATTTTATTTTATTTCTAAAGCATATATAAAAGCCAAAGCTGACCAAAGTGCTACACAGCTGAGAGAAGTTTGAAATGGTGTGAAAAAAAATAATAATAAATTGACTGACAGATGTTTTTGTTCGGGTATGTGGAAAGAGCTTTTTGCTAAGGGAGGTCAGAGGAAAATAGTCAAATTGGTTCGAGCTGCCAGGAAGGATAGGGAAAAAACATCTCAGCATACACAAAACATTGAAACTTGAGGTCGATGTGCTAACACAGCTAAAGATCAATTTGGATTCCACTTCTATCACCCAGCAACAAGAATCTGAGGTGATCATAAGAGATCTGAGAATCATGTGTACTCACCCAAACTGGAAAGTTGAAGATTAGTGTAAACAAGAAATGGAAAAAAAAGAAAATCTAGTCTTTAGTTGTTCTGTTTGGCAGAGACTGTGCTCATAGCCTCAGATTCTTGCTCTTGGCTGATAGCAGTGGAACCTGATGTTGTATTCTGCTGCTGTTGGCCAAGGTTTGATGTGTTGTGGGTTCTGGGATGAGTTTCTGCTCGTTACAGTTGTAAAGTGTGCTTATTTTATTTACTATAGACTTCCTGTCAGCTCAAACCAGCCTGGCTGTTTTTCTCTGATCAGTCTCATCAACAAGGTTACTGCAGGAACTACACAAACAACGTGTTTTCTATTTGTTTGTTTGTTTTACACCTTATAGTCTTTAGAAACTATATTTCGAGTCTATATTTTTTGCTTCTCTGATAATGGATGTGAACATTAACTACACCTTTGGCCTCTATTCGATTTTATGCATTGTGCTGCTACAATATGATTGGCCGATTAACAATAACGGCATAAACTAATGTATAACATTGTTCCTTTGTAGTGAGGACAGTGAATGTACATTTTTAATGTAATTTGACTTGTTCTATTTTGTCTGCAGGAAAACTCTATGGAATGTGGGCAGGCATTCAACTTGACTCCATCTGTAATGGTAACATTCTTTGCTTTGTTACTTGCACAATTTCCCAGGTGACGAGAATTACTCAGACCCTAAAACCATGGATCAGCTTGTCCAGCCTCAAGCTGATTCGGCATGCAAAAGCGATGACATAAACAAGCCAAGCCCTGACACTGAGCAAAATGAGTAAATAAAAAAAGAGAATTTTACAGCCTTGTGGATTTTTTTTTTGTTCTATATTTGTGGCCATTTTTCATGGACATTCATAAATCCTAAAATAAATATAATGATGATAATATTGAAGCGTCAGTATTGCTGGTGTGCTTGTTTGATTGTGAATTCCAGGAAGATTAACTTATAAAAAAGTGATAAATACATTAAATTTATGCTGAATGTTATGCATTAATCTGCTATATTTAAACAACAAAAGGTTAAATTTAGAATTTTCAAGTGTTACCCGTACAACTGTGATACTGAACTATAAAATCTACAAATGTTAGTGGTTCTGTATAAGCTTTGCCTTATAAAGAGAGAAATTAGTCCTGTTTGTCTACTTTTCAGAATAAAATGATCCTTAAAAGTACCGTGAATGGTTCTGGTTGTTGGGTTGATTGTGTGAGTATTTGTGTATGTGTAAGTAACATTTAATTACATACTCAGGCTTTCATTCACACCGAGGACATGTTCACCGTCTCCATACACATCTGCAGTCCATTAGGATGGTGCAAGACAGACAGACATGACCTAAATAGAGTGAACAATGTCCTTGTTTTGCACTACAGAAGGAATTAGTGCCTGTGCTTATGTGAGGAGTAAAAATAAAAATCCCATTTCATCAAAAAGATTTGACCCTTTTATTGCCCATTACTAATTAAAAATATCATCCTTATCCATATTTCCCTCTCTCCGAAGTTATTAAAATTTAAGTTGTAGGAATTTTACATCCAGAAAGTCAAATAACACTCAAGATCAAAGAATAATCCATATATCTAAATCATGAATCTTTTGTAATCATCATTTATTCTGCAATATATTTTGCTTTATTTTCTAATGAAAATAAATTTTACATTTTTTAACATTTTGAGTGTTTGCTAGCACCAAAAAGTACAAAATGTTTTACTGTGATGGAAGTGTAAATTATTGGAAAATTGGAATACATTTTCCTGACAGTTACAATAGTTAATGGCAGTTGCTAGAATTTATTTTTCTAAAAGCAGCTAAATCTATCTATCTATCTATCTATCTATCTATCTATCTATCTATTAAACTGAATGTAAGATTTTAACCCTTTGATTAAAATGTCCAGTTTGTGGCTTAAAACTTTTTTCTTCTCTTTGAATGCATTTCTAAAATAAGAGGACAAAAATCTGCCAGAACCACGTTTCCTTTCTCCCCATGATGTATTTAGCCACGACATATTCCTGTCCATTTTTATCGTTCAGCTGTGCAGCATTTCTGTTTCATCGCGCATGCCACTTTACATAGTGGTGGTCCACAGTAAAAGACCAGCTAAAATCTGGCTTTACTAGTTATTAATATAACACTCAAAAGTTTAAACACACCTTTTAATTCACTGCTCTTTCCTGATTTTAGTTTATTTCTACATTAGATTTTTTTTTTATTTAATATGCAATAATCTACTTTGAACAGTTGGTATTGAAATGTGTCTGCTGCTCATGCTCCATAAAACCTTCATACTGCTCTAATCTGTGGTGCTGCAAATTGTAGAAAATAAATCCAAACCTCTGTCCAAACATTTGACTCGGAGTGTACTGTATGTTTTCCTAAAAAAAACTACTACTACTACTACTACTAATAATAATAATAATAATTATTATTATTATTATTATTATTATTATTATTATTATTGCTGGTCATTTTACAAACTCTTAAACAGCTGATACAGACATGAGTACAGTTTATAATGTAGACATGATATACATTATTTATATTTTCACATTTTACAGTTACACTCATCTCATATTTTGTCCTAATGAATAGGTTGGGAACCTACATGTTTTCATTCTTAAATTACATTTCATATAAAACTAATTGTCATATCTTGACTCGATGTTTTACGTTCATGCTGCCTTCCTGGTTACATGTTGTTTCCTTAAAACACCAAATATGATAAACATAAATATTTTAAGCTTTTACTAAAAACACTGCAATTAAAACACGTCGTTTACACTCTGTTTAAATCACCTGACACAATTGCTACTTAAGGAAAGCTTAAATAAGGAAAGTAAGGGGGAAAAAAACACCAGCTTTGCTTCATCATACCCTGCTTTGTATTTTACTTATGAACATTGGTGGTGCTGTTGCATTTGATACCACAAAAGTCTTGAATAATCCTTAAGACATTTGATAAATCAAAGGGATGTTACAGTTGAGAAGTGGGGTATTCACAGCTTTCTCAATTTGAAACAAGAATACACCACTTCTCAACTGTAACACCCCTTTGATTTTTCTTGTCTGTCTCATTTGTTTGTCTGTCCTTTCCAAAGCCCCTCATTTATCACACTCATATACTTTTAATAAGACAGGCAGCAATTGAAAATCCAAGGCAGGCACT
>JAQMYL010000039.1:21041156-21051953 GCA_030014365.1 Clarias pachynema | reverse complement strand
TTACAGTAACGCGAGTAAATGTAATTCGTTACTTTCCACCTCTGGTGTTAACACACATTTAAATGCTCCACACCAGCAAACTGCCCAAACTTCTGCTTTTATAGAGGTCTGCACACCTGCTAATGATCAGTTAATAAAGGACTGATGATTAGCAGAACCTGGCTGCCACTTATCCTCTTAAATCCTGTGAAAATATTTAGTATTACACCCCTGTTTTCAATTAATGCATTTATTAATTTCTGTTAAATAACTAAATGCACAGTGAAAAAAAGTTATACTGTATGTTTCTGTTCACATGAGATTGCATTTACCTAATACTAAGACCACCTTGAAGCAGCTGATAATGTTTTTCAAAAAAACACAAAGAATGAAAATATGGGCTACTAACTTTTGAACATAATTGTATGTTAATTGCAGTGGCATGGCTGTACTTTGTGGTTACCCTGTATTTTGTCTCAGTTCGAGGATGAATCTCCCATGAGCCACTACTCGCCTTTGGTTTAAGTTTAGTCACAGTGATTATGTTCCACTTATTGTACTTTAAACTTGTTCCTGGTTTTCTGGTGTTACTTAAGTTCTGTGTTGTTCTTCCATCTATGTCATTTCCACCTCATGTTTACTGACATCACATCAGTCATTAGCAACTGGAAAGTGTTTTGATGTAGGAAATTTTGTATTATGTGAGATGTTGTTATTGAAATACTGTAAAAAAAAAATAATAATAATAATAATAATAAAATAAAATAAAATAATAATAAAATAAAAAAATCAAGTCTGCCCACGTTTTCCATTTACTCCAAAATGTTATTTTACCTAAAAATTTTTAGTTGCTCAAAATAAACCACAGCCAACTAATTATTTTGATGTAATGCTATTGAAATATCAATGAAAGCTGTGTCAATTAAAACTTTTGTATTTACTATACAGTATAAAGCTAATTAGTTCAGTGATATATGTTCTAGTAGCCGTTTAAGTTTAGTGCACTTGCAATAGTGCTTACCCTATTATCAGCTTTATTTCTTTATATCTTGTTGAAGTCGCATTGGATTTGGTGTCTATTGAGCAAATGTGACAAAGAAAAGACAAAAAAACAACATACAGATTAGCTATGGGCAGGATTGATTCTTAGTGTCATGTCCAAAGTGACCCTTTAAGTGAGTGAGTGAGTTACAGTATACATAGCTTTATAAACTAAATATTATAAAATTGAGGGTGACAGCTTTTTATTCCTATTTCATCCAGCATTGTTACCACAAGTTAAAAATAATTACTTTACTGCACTTTAATTAAGCCAAACATAAATTTTAGTTGCAATGAGTCACCAAGTTGGAGAAGCTTGAAGTTTTTATTTCCTTTATGCATGCCACCCCATTGTTGAATTTACCATTATGTTTTATATTTTTTCACTTGTGTAAGAGACTTGTGCTAAATGATGGAAACAAGGTGGTGTGTAAACAAAGATAATCAGTGCATCTAGAAACAAGTTTAATAAAAAGTCAAACTAAATACAATATTTTACTAAGGCATTTAAAAAAAACATTAACAGAACTGTGAAAAGTGAGATGCAACATTGATAGAAGCCATGTGACAGGATTTTTTTTTTTTGTAAAGCTGCTTTAAAAATAAAATTCAATAAGATTGTATTTAATAGTTTTACTTCATTTGATCCAAGAATTCATAAAAGAAAGGAAGAAGGTTAGCTGGGGTTAGATGGTGAGGTGATTTAGTGTGTCTGTAGTAAGTCTACAGTTTAGGATTCCCATCTGTTATGAATCGGACATGATATATACCTTCATACCCTGGCGCACACACCACTGACTTGTCTGTGTGTTACATTAAATTTATATTTCATACACAAATCCTACTAATGCCTGGACACATGGATATAAAGTGAGCTTCCACCCTGGAAAGTTTATTTCCCTTACATGGATAATAATAATTTTACCACAGTGTTGTTGAAATCCTGAATCTTTAAGTTTTAATGTTACCATTTCATATTTATTTAGTAACAACTCATTGGAAGGGACTTAAATGGCAACCTCTTTACATAATCAAAATCTAATAATAAACAGATTTGAAAATGTGTTTCTTAACAAAGGTATACTTTTATACATGTGTAGTTTTAAAGATAAAGACAGCTTTTCTTTTTTTTTTTTTGCAAAGAAATCTCAGAATAGACAAAAATACGTTAAATAAGAGTGAATCTTGAACAATCAGCTGTTAAAATGTAAGTGATAAAGGAAATATTAATAATAATATCATCTATAAATTGTTAAAAGTGCTTTCACTCATTAATGGGGACAACACTTGGGGATGTGCTTTTAATGACTTAGCGGTAGGTTTCTCAACTACCACATAGAAGGCCTGGGTCCCAGCCAATGCCCAAACCACAGCCACTTGATGCAGTGCTGGTCCCAAGCCCGGATACAATGGGAGGGTTGCGTCAGGAAGGGCATCCGGCATAAAACCTGTGCCAAGTTGTTGTGCGGAT
This sequence comes from Clarias pachynema, assembly GCA_030014365.1. Lineage (NCBI taxonomy): Eukaryota > Metazoa > Chordata > Actinopteri > Siluriformes > Clariidae > Clarias > Clarias pachynema. Next base: position 21,049,462 of record JAQMYL010000039.1, on the reverse strand, counting down.
CAGTTGGTCCTCTGTGGCAACCGCTCAGTGGGAGCAGGCAAGACTGATACGTTGTTACGCTGATGAGACACGTAACTTAGTACCGTGAAGGTTGGGGTTGACCCACCACATAATGAAGGGCAGCAAGAGCCAGATGGAGGAAGAATTGATAATCTTGGTTATGGTAAAAGGCCCAATGTATCGATGAGACAGTTTGCGAGAGATGGTACTCAGCGGGATCTCTCTGGCCCACCCTATAGTGTCATGATCTGTCAAGGCATATAAGAAACAGGCAGTTCATAGACACTCTAAGTTCCCCAACTTCAGTGTAGGCCAGAGAGTTCCCGCTGAGTACCCTCTCTCGCAATGTCTTTTTGGCTTGCATCCAGATCCTGTTGCAACGTCAGATGAAGTATTGAGAGGATGGAATGTCTACCTCCTCTTTCAGGGTTCGAAAAAGGGTGGTTGGTAACTCAAATAAAATTGGAAAGGAGAAAAAATTATTGAGGATAATGGTTGGGAGTTGTGAGCGTACTTAATCCAGGGCAGGAACTTGCTCCAAAAGTTTGGTACTGTGCCCTCATTCCAGGACCTAGGAGCATAGGCTAATGGGAGCAAAGATACTACTGGGAGGTACATTACTAGGTTCTGGATCTTGAGACAGGGTCTGCTTCAGATTCGGGTGAGATTCAAGGGTTCAGAATTGAGATGTGGCGTGACAGCAGCAGTCATGGGAGCAGTGGGCTCCCATCGAGGGCTTGGACTTGAGGGAGGTTCCATAGGAAGAAAGGGAATTCCTAGAACTTTGGCTGAGGCAGCTTGAGTTGTTTAGCGCCTGGATCAGGTCAGTCTGCTGCTCATGAACGAGGAATACGGGGAGTAGCCGCCATTGTTCTAGGAGCCTTTCTGGAGCTTTGGCTCCTCCTTTTATCAGACAGTTGGTAAGTAGGTGACTAGACTTTTCACAGTAGAAGCAGGCACCTTTCACCCGGCAATGCTGTCGCTCCTCAGGTGAAATGCAGTCCTATCCAGCTGCATGGGCTCCTCCTGCTTGCTTTCTTGTGGTGGAGGAGACACAAGAGGTCTCTTGGGTGGTGATGTCCTGGTTGGTTCTTGGAGACAAAAGTGTGAGTGTACCCACCAGAACCATGCCAGAACCATGAGTTCTTGGAGAGTCAAGGGTAGTTGCTGGGTGATTAGTTCATCCTTAACCGTGTTATGGAGGTCTGTAGCTCAAAAATCAATGAGCATTGGAGAGAAATGAACGGCATGTGCCCGGATCCCCCTCATAAGAAGGAGAGGCAGGGATTTATGGCTCTTGTTGCAGGTCAGTAAGCTGGAGCCTTTGGAGTCGGGTTGTGACATCGGCAAGGGCTTGCTTCGTGCTCAGCATTTCCTGCTGGTGTGCTCCAAAGAGGGTGCCTTGGCTTTCTAGGGACAATCTTATATAGTCAAACTCTGCTGGATCCTTAAATGGCCGGATTATTCTGTCAGGCTTTGCCTGAAGAATCCAGTTGCAGAAGATTGATAGTTTAGAAGAGTGAGAGATAGTGTCTTTTTGGTGAAGGAGTCATGGTTGAGAGTTATAGTTGGGCTTGACTGTGTACCCAGTCGGAGTTGAAACAAAGCCAAATCGTTAGGCATATTTGTGGTCAAGAAAGCAGAGGTGTAGATCAGTGCCTTGAATCCAAACAGCGTGGAGACAAAGCCAAATTTTTAGAGAAAGACGTGGTCAAGAAAGTGGAAGCAAGGGTCCATGCCATGAGTTTAATCAACAGATCCAAACATAAGATGAAAGGCGAAAAAATGAGAAACAAAGCTAACTTTTGCAATGTGAAAACAATCTGAAAAAATCCAAGAGAATTGGGCAAGAGAGCATGCAATAATCCAGCAGCAAGACAGCGCGCTGCACTTCCTTAAATGCCAAGAGAGGTGAATGAGAGACCAGTGTGCGAGCAGTGCAGTCTGGTGGGGTGTGGGAAAAAATATAACAGCCTGGGAAAACATGACCACATATGGAGAATGCATTCGGCTCACGAAGAGGTTGTGGAAATGTGACACAAACTAAGGTTTGTGTTGTTCTATGACATACAAGCCCACTGCCGTTAGGAGGACAAACAGCAAAATCAGTTCTTGGCTATCAAACACACACATAGGCTACAGTTTTACATAAAGTACACAGTACAGAATGAATGTAAAGCTTTTTATTGCTTTATTTGGTTTACAATTATTGGCCATTTCTGCATTTAAATAACAATTGTGTATTGAACATTAAAATCAGTGACAATAATTAACTTTGCAGGATTTACATGCACAGATCAGCCATAACATTATGGCCACTAACAGGTAAAATGAATAACATTGATTATCTCATCACAGTGGCACCTGGAATTTGTTGGGACTTATCAGGCAGCATGTAAACATTTTGTCCCTGAAACTGTTGTGATGGAAGCAGAAAAATGTGCAAATGTAAGGAATTGAGTAATTCTGACAAGAGTTAAATTGTTATGGCTACACGACTTGGTTGGAGCAACTCAAAATTGCAGCTCATGTGGGATGTTCTTGGTCTGCTGTGGTCAGGACCACACAAAAGTGGTTGAAGGAAGGAAAAACAGTGAACCAGGAAGTGGGTCATGGGCAGGTAAGGGTCACTGATGCACGTGGGGAGCAAGGCGTGGCTGCTTAAGTCTGATCCAATAGAATAGGTTCATTCATTCATTCATCTTCTATACCGCTTTATCCTGTGATCAGGGTCGCGGGGGGCCTGGAGCCTATCCCAGGAGGCTTTCGGGCACAAGGCAGGGTACACCCTGGACAGGGTGCCAATCATAGAATAGGTTCTGTAACTTAAATTGCTGTCAAAGTTAATGCTGGTTCTGACATAAAGGTGTCAGAACACTCAGTGCATTGTTCATTATGGGGCTGCATACAGTAGTTGCAGACTGGTCAATGTCCCCCACCAAAATTGCCTTCAATAGGTATGTGTGCATCAGAATTGGACCAAAGAGCAGTGGAAGAGGGTGGCCTGGTCTCAAGAATCATGTTTTATTTTACATCATGTGGATGGCCAGGTCCGTGTCATTTACCTGAGTAAGAGCTAGCACAATCATGTATGGGAAGAAGGTGAGCCAGCAACGGCAATATGATGGTTTGTGCAATGTTCAGGTACTCGGTATTCAAGTTCTTCCGATCTCAGTCCAATCAAGTGTTTGAGGGATGTGCCTGTAACAACCCCGTTTCATGGAGGCTAACATCTCACAGGAATTTGCTACTGATTTTTTTTCTGCTTCCATCACGCCGGATACCACATTCTAACTTCAGAGGTCTAGTGGAGTCCATGCCTTGAAGGTTCAGGGCTGTTTTAGTGGCTAAATAGGACCTGCTCAATATTAGGTGGGTGGTCATAATGCTATGGCTGATTGGTGTATAGTTTTTACAACATTGTGGAATCATTAATTAATCATTAAAAATCCATTCTCCACTATTGACCATGAAATATAGTATGCCTCTGTGGCAAAAACTCTGTCATATGAGTTTTCTTTCCCAGACTCCTAGTCACAGATGGGTGTGGCATTACTGGAATTTAAACTAACAGTTTCTCTTTATTGGAACTATGGAGCCCAAACATGTTCCAGCATAACAATGCTCCCATGTGCAATGCATGTTTTACAATGGTTAGAGTGGAAGAATTTGAATGGCCTGCACAGTCCTGAGTCCTAAGCTCAACCCTACTGAAAACTTTTAAGCCTACTTTATCCTTCTGTATTAAGTTTATGCAGAGCCTCTGCTGTAGGCTATGTAAGTGGCCTATGGCGTTGTGAGCATTTATACTTGTGTGCCAGTGTGTCTATGTCACTCTGCAATTACACTGCCACTGTGCTAAGTTTCTTTGCCACTTTCTGGAGAGTCTTTTTGTGTATTGTCAACATTTAACTCAATTTAAAAAATTGCAAAAATCAAAATTGCAATATTATAAAGGTGGACCAATCAGAGTTGTTATGGTCTGAATCGCCATAAAGTTATATTTCTTGGGAGGTTCGCGTCAGTCTATGGTGTGGAGTACAGCATAGGTACATGGCAGTGCAGTGCAGTACCTACACAAGACCAACAGTGTAAATCTGATGCAAATTAGGCTTTAAGATCAACTGGAATGCTAAGTGTTCACCTGGATCCTCACCTGACATCATTTCCTGACCTCCCTAATACTCTTGTGGCTGGAAGTGCAAATCCCCACAGCCACACTTCAAAATCTAGTGAAAATTGTTTTCTTTTCGGAAGCGTGAATGTTATTATGACTGCAATGGGGGGATTAAATGGGGATTAAAAAATCTGGAATTTAAGGTTAAAAAGTATATTATATTTGGCCATATAGTGTATTTGCAAGGGTGTATTTAAAAGTTTAGGAATAAATCATATATTTTTTCCATGAAATATTCTGATATATTCTTGGCAATGAACAACAGATATGTCGGAACGATTCTTTCATTCCAGTAGTTGTATTTACTAATCAATTCATTTAAAGGCAATTTGTTAATGCTTTTTAAATGTTTAATGCTTTGAAACAAACAAAAAAGTTAGCACCTTTAATCACTTGCATTATATCAGCTATAAACCGAGGCTGCTTAAATTAATATGGCATTAAACAAACAAGAAAGAACAAACCCATGTTAAAACCTGTTCAGCGTTATAACTGTTACAGTACAAAGTAATGACACTTGAGGTTCTTCGATAACTATTCTATAAACAATTTCATATCAGTGATATCGGTAGCTGTAGCAAATTAGTCCACACCTTCAGATTCAAAACGTCAAAAGAACTGTGGGTAAATTAAAGAAAAGCAACTTTTCTAACTCTAGTTATGCTACCCCTCTCTTGTTCTCTCTCTCTCTCCCGGTCTCTCATGTTAGTAATCAAGCAATGAGGCGGAATTGGTAGTGGCACTGCCAGAACCCGTTCGTCAAGCCTTCTAAGGGCCAGTGAGTCTCCTAATGCCAGCAGCTCATGTTCTATGCTGTGGGCCAGGCGTTCATGGTGTTGGGCATTATGCCAGACCTCCAAGCCTCCATCAGCCAGATGCCATGTCAGAGTAGCCTATCAGCATAGGCATAACACAAATGTATTCTTCTGACTAGTCAAGTAGACCTGGGCAGACACACACACACACACACACACACACAGACACTTTTTTGCATTACTTATATACTTTTACATTTATGGAAACCTATACAGAGCGACTTACAGAAGTGCTTTATAGTCTCCATCAAAATGTTCTTCTCAGGTTAGTTCACTAGGTCAGGACCTAACAATACCATTTAATTTTAATCCTACAAGTAGTAGATCATTATAGCATATTTATAAAAAGGTAAAAGGATTTGCAAAATAAACTAAATAAGGTACTTTTTGTGGTAGGTTCTACACTTAGTTACTTATTTTTTACTAGAATACATTAGTTAAATCTGCAACATCTATACCGGAATGCAACCTTCAAATTAACCAAATTTAATTATTTGGCTTTTTCATGTAAAATGCAGTTTTATTCACTTGGAGAGGAAAAAGTTTTTTTAACATCATCCACATTTCCCACTCATTGTCCCATCATTGTGGGGCATAAAAGGGTCTGTTTGTAATTACAAAACAAATTTAAAGAATGACGGAACAAGCATGCACCGCACACACAAACACACCCACCCACCCACCCACCCACACACGCACGCACACACGCACACACACACACACACGCGCGCGCACACACACACACAGACACACACACGTAATTTAAAATGTGTTAACTGGGTGGTCATGCACATCAGACACCTTTTTTATTGTGAGGACTTCCACAAAACAAGTAAACAGCCAGACAGACCACACCACTCTCTCTCTCTCTCTCTCTCTGTTACACACACACACACACACACACACACACACACACACACACACACACACGTAAAGAATCAAGAACAAACATGCAAACAATACACACAAGACATGCTGTAATTTGAAATGAACTTATGCACTTACAAAGTTACTAAAGATAGATGGAAAAAGTCCACACACAAGGTTTAATCCACAGGAGAATGAAAAAAAGAGAGAGAGAGAAAGAGAGATTACATGTTCATTTATGAACATCTGCAAAAGCAACATCTGGTAGAGTACACTTTCAATTTTTCCATTTGCACATGATTCATATTAACAAACCAAATTAGGGCTTGAACTATTTTGAATTGTAATATGATTAAATGGGTGAAAGTGTTTAATTTGGAGGCATTATGGGATTCTAATTAATTCAGCTAATTAAGTGTGCAATAAATACTACCCATTTTCAGTTCCATATGCATGTGGTAAGTTCCTGAGATTCCTTGCTGTTTTTATTGAAACATGTTTGATTTTATGGCAAGCCACACACACAACATGATTTATGGTTCAGCCGGAATAGGATTCATAGACACAAAGAAATCACAGAATCGTAAAATTAAATGAGGGTGAAGAATTTCCATCCAAAAGGACTGTTGACTTTAATCAGCTCTCGATGAAGGCCAAACCACTTAGGATTTTGTGTTTCCACACTTTGAATTTCTTAGCGTGGAAGTTAACTGTATTGCCAAAAAAACACAAAATGCATTATTTACATTAATATTTTTATTGACTTCTCATTTTATTGATTTAGAATTTTTGCTTATTTGAAGTCTGATAAAAGAAACTTTAAAATGCACATAAAATTAAAAAGGTTTTATTTATATTTAGTATTTGTGTGATTCTGGAGTCTTAGGCACCGTCTTAGGCACACTTAGTACAAATGATATTATATATGTTTGATATATAATTATTCTGTACAAAACCATTCACTATTTCCAAACATACCTTAAAATTACTAAATGAATAATATTATGGAAGAATATTTGCATGGCTGTAAAGAAAGCAACATATTACATGACAGACCAGAATTCAGATGGAAACAAACAAACATCAATAAAAGAAAAAAACTAAAGTACGATCTCGAGTGCATGAAAATAGAAAGGAGGGAGTGTGACAAAGTTACAGAAGAACTCATATTTTTCAGGATGCTCAGTAAAACCAAACAGCTGTTTAACTTACAGTACTGCAATCCTCTTGGGAACATGCAAAGAAATGCCATAAGAATAGTTGCTTTTTCTACATGAAAGAAACTTCTATACAGGTCACTAATGAGTAATAAAATAAACACAGTCAATATATGATGTAAAACTCTTTGCTTGAAAATAATTAATTTAGTTAGATACAGATTTGTGCAGTTTTAGAAGTGAATATAACATACAATATGAATTAATATATAGTGAATTGTGACTGCACAAATACCATGATGTGTTTGTTAAAAAATAAATCCAAACATCTGCCATCACTTTATAGGAATTTATTAAAACTTTATAATTTATCATTTTTGTTGTATCTGTGGTTGTTGTGGTTTGCAAGGTTTTAGTTAGCTTGTTAGCTTGTATCTTTTGTTGTAGTCTATTATATAGATGTATATGACATTTACAAATCTAGTTATTGGATATCTAATACAATTGCTATTAAATATGGACAAGACATTGTGTCTAATACTTATGTAAAATGAAAGTATTATATTTGTACATTCAAAATGTATATATTTATTGCTATATAGTGCCATCGTTGCTTTCTGTTCTTACTTTTCTTCCCTCTTGCAACACTGTAAATTATGTAGAATATTGTCAGAAGTCTGGAAAGTGTGTCAGGCCTGTTTTTCAGAGGGAAAATCAATTAGTCATGAGGTCAAAATGGTTACTTGGAATCTAGTGAAACATGACAGGAGAGAAATTCGGCACCTGTGACTCATAATTCATATTTCATAAATGCTGCTAAGTCAGTCAATGCTAAAGGAAGATTATTTTAACACTCTGTGCTAATACTAAAGCAACCCAGGGTGAGTTTGTGGCCATGCCAAGTTTATCCCAAATTCAATTAGAAAACAAGGAGAGAAATGTAAAACATGCATGTTCATGTGATGCATTGCTGTTTATGTATTTGCAATCATTTACTAAAGAACTATGGCACTGATTTAGTACTCCTGGGCCACTTTTATGGCTTTTCATTTGTGTAGCCATATTTTATATGGGGTCATGCATGAGTCAGATTCAGGTTATGTTCACTTACAGAGAAAATCTGACATATGAATGAGCATAAACATGAAAGTTCCAGCCTTAAAAAAATGAGAAGCTGATATTAGAATGAATAAAATATTGCTATACATGCCTGGTCACAAATTGTGTCATTTTTGTTTAAAATATGTATGTAGTGTACACATAAAATAGATTTTTACATTGTATACAATA
>JAQMYL010000039.1:21009469-21020492 GCA_030014365.1 Clarias pachynema | reverse complement strand
ATATAGTTCTCTCTCTATGTATATATATATATATATATACATACAGTAGTATACAGATTTGACTTACACTGAATGAAGTGGTCCGTGCTGTGGAGGTGTGCCTCCTGGAATCGGTGTAATTGGAACTTAAATTCCAAAGCAAAGTGCACTTATATTTATCCCAAAGTTTTCTATGAGCTTAAAACAGTCGCAATCCACGGTGGGGTAAAAAAAAAAAAAAAAAAAAGAGCTCGAAGGTCCGACCTCTAAGTGCTGCTGCTGGTAGATGGGCATGTAGGGTATGGAAATGAGGGATGTAGGAGAGAATTTACCACGAGCTGAAGAAGTCCAAATAATTAGTACCTTTTTTGATTGCTTTTCTTTTTGTTAGAGAGGCGTGGGTATGAACTTGTGGAAACACTTACCAACACATATATTCACAAGCAAGCAAGGATACTGCGGGCGAACGCGTTTTCTCGTCCTCAGAAGTTCCCATGTACGATTTCACAGGAAATCCTGCGTATTTATAACCGCTGATGAACATACAATAAAATCGCGTTTTCGCCACGTTTTTAATCCATTAACGAGGCAGTGTTTTCTGTTTTGTTTTGCTCTACCTGCTACTATATCCACACGGCAATGGCTGGACACAAACACGGCCCGGTTACTGGACTCTCAATTCCACCCGAAGCACCAAACTTTCCATGATCAACGTGTCTTTCGATGTATACAATCACTCTTCCAAAACTGCGGCGACTGTAACAAAACCAGAGGAACAGAACTAGAAGAGATTTTGCAGCCACTGAAAAGGTGTATTTCCCGACCGGAGGCGAAGCTCTGACCAGCTAAGAGCGGTGAAATGATGTGAGTCGAAACTGGCGCTCCTCTTCAGCTTTGTCACCTGCGCGCGCTCTCTCTCTCTCTCTCTCTCTCCTTCTACCCCACCATTCGCTAAATCCCGCTACTGATGCGCACAGGCTAAAAAAAGGAAAGGAAAAAAAACACCTCTAGCTTCTGCGCATGCTCCCAGGTCCATTATAACGTGCTCGAATCACATAAAACACTCCACTAAGGAGAGCTGCGATTCAGACTAAAACCCGCCCAAAGGTAAAAAAAAAAAAAAAGGCGCAGTAATCCACTTCGGTCTTTACATGGCGATTCGAATAGTGGTACATTCACATTTAAATAATCATACAGAAATTGGTTATATTAAAATACACACAGAATAGGCTCTCCGAGCTGCCTATTGAAGTTATTTTATACGTCATACGAGAGAGACCTGAACAAAGTTGTAGGCTATGAATGAATAAATGAATGAATGATTTAGATTCCAAACATTTTCTTCAACCAGGAATTGATGTTTGCATGCCAGACGGATATGTTTCCCAAAAATAAACTAACCGGCGCCGAACAAGAGAGAGAGACAATAACAACGGCAGTTTATCACAGATAAGCAACAATCGCAACTGATGTAAGGATGCTGCACTGCGCAACCAGTGGAACCAAAGACACACGGCGGAACAGTTCTGCTCTCTACATGCAAGATCAGCAGTTAATGTGTAAAAGGTGCAGAGCCCCTCGACAACATTAGAACCAGGTACAACTGTAAAAATGGGCGGAACAGTGTGGAATAAACACAGGCGTCTCTATGACCTAAAATAAACTCATAAAGTACCCGGGGCTATTGCTATTGCAGCATCCGTGCCAAAGTCGAGTCTGATTTTTCAGCGCGGGGGGTTTCACATTACCGCCCAGGAACACTGGAGAGGCAGCCTGAAATTATGCGCGCGCGAGTGTGTGTGTGTGTGTGTGTGAGAGAGAGAGAGAGAGAGAGAGACTCTTTAAGTAGTGAGTACTTCACGTCAGATTTACTTCTGATGCGTTTTTGCGCTTCATATGCGGTACGCTTAAATTTTTAGGTACACAATTTCATAGCATCTGCGCAACGACCTGTAAAAACTGAACGTCACGCTGTCAGCTTTACCAAAGATTACTGTATACTCTATAGAGATCTAATGATTTTACAACATATAGGTCCGTAAAAATCAAACAAAATCAGGACAAGAAATAGAGCAGTCTGTTCACGGTTGTTTGCTTGTCTGTTTGTTTGTCTGTAGTTTTAAATACAGCAGGTCTTGTCTCAAGTGTCCCTGTCCCTGACGTCCCTCACGACGTTCATTTCAGTGTTAAATTACTGACTACAATAATACATCAAACCTTGTGGTTAACACACGATGGTGGAGGAAGATATCGTGTACCTGATTACGGGGTTGGGGTGGGGGAGGGGGGAGGGGCCAGCAGCTATTTATCAATGTCTGGCAGATCTCTTATCAGTGAGCTGTGCAACTTGACCTTTTTCATGGTTCTATTCAGAAAGGTAATGGACTTGTAGAAAAAGATTGTCATGTTGAAATGGGCTGCTTGATACATCACAGACATTTTTGCAAGTGGCCAAAAAGCACAACCCATACCTCACACCTAAAAAAGTAAAGAAAAAAAGTTTTTATCATATATGAATAAATATTTATATAAATGCTTATCCAAAACATAAATCCAAAAAAATCCAAATAAATTACCAGGAATACATATAAAAGCATGCTCCTGACCTGCTGAAATACTTAAACATTAATACATAAGCATACATTTTACAACCTCAGACATTCAGTCTAAAATTTGTTCATTTATTATGTTTTTTATTACCACCCGAATACTTTTAGATGAAGAATTATTGAGTATACTACATCGCTGCACATAAAATTTATTTTACTGTACAAACAATTACTGACTTAAGCACAGTAGATTCTTGGATAAAATGGTTTTCATGTAAATTGCCCACCTTGCAATAACTGTTGGTCTTTGAGGAGGATCATACTGTACAGTATATAGGATGACCTTCATTTCTCCAATAAATAATTAATTATTTTTTTGTACAATATTGCATGAATGTATTATGGTTAACATTCTGAAAACCTGTGTGCATGTTTGTTGGGAGGTTAAGATAACATGCTGCATTTTTATCACTGACTGTCACCGGTACAGTATGTCCAGAATTCATCTATACAAGACACAATAGTTCTTTCAGAAAGTTAAAGACTGAGGTTTGCCAATACAGGATGTTATAGAAAAGCCCCATATGTGCCTTCATTTACAGTGTTTAATCAGCAAATGTCTGTTTGGAAGTGTTCATCTGTGAATTCACAATCTTTGTTTATAAAGAATGCAGGTTACTTGCTTTCTCAATGAGCTCCTTTGTGTTATGGTGTGTGTGATTGTTTAGATTTCTCCCAAGGGCTTTATTTTGTGTCTGTCATTGTCATTGTTTCATTAAGAGACTGAAAAGCTGATTCGTCTGGATGCATTGAGTCAAAACATGCTTCTTTTCATGCATTTATGTAGCTTGATAGGATAAGGAAGTATGTCTGTCTATCAGGACAGTAAAAGAAAAACTGAGTAAAAGAAAAGAGGGGGGTGGTGGGGGGTTGCACCAGAGAGCGTCTGAGATACAGATATGGACATGTTGGATGATTATACGATTAGTGTCTTTCACCATGAAAGGGGAAACACAATCACAAAGCCTTCCTCAGACAACCACAAATTGTGAACCACATCCTCCTCGCTCTCATTCATCACTTTACCTCTCTTTTACCCATTTATAGCATCAATTCTGCATCCTATGCATACAACCTCCTGAAGGTCTCTTCAGCAATGCCATCCAAATCTCTCAGCCCATCCAAAGTGCACCACTTCTCCACCACACTGCTGAACACCATCTCACACTTCTCAGCTCCTCACCCCCAATCTTGTTGGTGCAAAGTCAGGCAACATCTGGATGAGTTTATGAGAGAGAGAGAGAGAGAGAGAGAGAGAGAATTCTTTGAGAATGTACGTCACCTAGTAAAAAACTAATGCTTTTAATCATTCCTTTGTTGTTTGTTGATAGCATTAACAAAAATAATTATTTTATGATTTAGTCTTTATGAGCATCTTCCACTTGCTAATAAAACTAACTAATGCTATGTTTAACCCAAGTCTTTGGAGCTTGAGGGCACTTCCATCAGTCCAGAACCATATAATGATCCCTTCCGTGAGATCCTTCTTAGCCTTTCTAAGCAAGGATGCCTACATTGGATGGGTTGGATCATACACTGCGTGCTACACTTTGTAGAATGCATGGGAATTTCTAGTATCTGTGTACCTCTGTGTTTGCTCAGCTAGTGCTATCCACCATTTGTTTTGCATTACTCTCAGCTTATGCTGTGCAATGCTGCTTGCATTCCTGTAGGCTGCTTTGGGTTCCCGATCATCTCGCTTGGCAAGGACTCTTTGGAAGCAGGAGTGTTTCTTTTGGAGAAGGTCCTGAATCTCAAAATCATTTTCATTGAGTCTTCACTCTTCCTGATTGTGCATCCTACTACTTGTCTTCTGGAGAACACTCTTCAGCTGTGCCACTGTCAATGGAGTACTTTATGATGAAGCCCAAACCTAAGAGTCTGTCCCTCCCCTTTCCCACTAGTAAAGCGTGTAACCAGCTCCATGTAGATGCAGCTTCACTGAGCGCTGTGATATCTATATCTAATTCTCTGGCTACAAGAACTGTGCATCTCTGTGGTTGTTCGTTGATGTCAAAATCACGTTTGGGTGAGATGCATTGACCATGCCTGGCCAACCGGGTGATGATGAGACAATCATTATTTGGACCACCTTTTCTAGCTCCCCCTCCATTCAAAGCAAGCCGTGCTTCCCATAAATAGAGCTGCTTGGTCACTCAACGTGCTGTCGGATATTGCTGTTGTCTCAAAGTTAGCAACAAGAGACCTATAATTCTGAGTTGCCTACATGCAGAGATAAGGCTGCAACTCACAATAATATCTTAAACCTTGGTTTCATGTCTTCTACATTGCTCTAGGACTTTTTTCCACATTTGCTCTACAGGTTTATAGTGAGGATAAGTGTGCTCAGATGAACCCCACATCTCAGACCAGGTGACACTCCACAGTGGGACAGCTGTGGTGACCACAATTATGTAGTCTTTTACAGCAGACTTGATCATCTGACAGAGCTAGCAATCTCCAACTACCCAGGTTTGGAGTCAGAGTTGTCCTTTTCCTATAGTGGCTGGCAATCAAGTCAATCCCAGTCTGCCCATCCCAGTTACTCAACCGGGCATCTGGTCGCACCAAAGTCTAGCAAGCTCAGAGAAAACAGGGACACTAGGTGAAGTTGTTGCTATTAACACTGTGTGCATACTGTAGTATTTACAAATGGTGATTACAAATGAACAAAGACAATTTGGAACACCTAAAGAAGTCATCAACAATATTTAGTTTGTGAACAGACAATTCTCAGACAAACTGGACATGACAGACAAACTCTTGGGGAAAATATAGGGTAGTATTCTCCCTAGGTAAGTGATGCGTGTAAAAGAAAACATGATTCATCAGACCGGGTCACCTTATTTCTTTGCACCATGGAAGTTCCAGTTCTGATGCTCACCCATTGTAAGCACTGTTGTGGTCAAGGATCTGTGCCCATGTAGCCCCATAAGCAGCAGGATTTAATTCACTCTGAGTACTGACACTTTTCTGTCATACCCAACATAAATTTTTTCACCATTTTGGGCTATAGTACCTTACCTATAAGATCAGAACAGACGGGCCAGTCTTTGACCGACCCCATCCTCATCAATAAGCCTTGGGCGTCCATGACCCTTTTGTCATTTCACCAATAGCTCTTCCCTTGGATCACTTTTGTTTTCCAGGTACTGTACTGTATGTGGCCATATTGTCTGCATATACTGTAGGATTCTGGTTGACAGTGAAATAAAACAGGGTGCAGACTGACCTCCATGCAAACCTATTATCCTGTGTGTAGATTTACATACATTGTGAAGCAGAATTACATACATTGTGAAACAAAGTTGTATGTGAATCAGCAAAATACAAATAAGAAATCAAGTGTCTTTCACTTTTTTCAACTTTTTTGCCATCACTACAGCTTGTTGACTGGGTGATTTGCTTGTGTTAACTTTCTTCAAACAGACCCTGCACTGAGAACCATAATTATGTCATAATATGGCCAAAGTATTTCTGCCAAGTTTATTGGCAGCATAGCATATAAATAACCTATCGGCCTATCTGCTCTAGTTGATGAGAATGGCTTGTCAAGATCCTAACCAGTCTGGCTTCCAAGTTGCCAACATCACAGAAATTTCCCTTGTGTCAACTACTGAGAAGCTTCTGGCTGGCAGCACTTTTAACAGCATTTGACACAGTCAACACAAAGATTTGTGCCCACCCTCATGAGTCTTGGAATTTATGGCAAATGGGTTACCTCTTACCCGAAGGGTCACATCAGGTGAGATAGGGGAATCCACATCTGTTTCATGCAGTCACCTTAGTGAAGTCTGACAAAGTTCAGCACTGTGTCCTCATTTATTCTCCATCAATACCCACTTTATCAGTGATGTCTTATCATGACATGGTTTTCATATTACTGCTGTGCTGATGACAATCAACCCTCTCTCTTCTTCCCTCAAATCTTATGTACAGATGTCAGCCTGTCTGGCAAGCATCATAGCTTATCAGCTGAAACTAAAGTCCAGCAAAATTAAAGTTGTGCATCCCCATAGATACACCCCCACGGCAAGATCTTACAATATCCCTGGATAATTCTCAGATCTCATATTATTTTGATAGTCTTGGAGAATTTTCCTTATTCTCTCACATCACTGGCTCGGTGATGTAAGTTTTTCCTTTACTATATTTGAAGCATCTGTCCCATTCTTTTCACAGAGGCCACTCAGGTGGTTGTTCAGTTCCTTGCCATTTTAACACTAAAATACTGCTTATTGTTTCTGGGAGGACCGCCCCAGCGCAATATCCAACACCTGCAGTTGATCAGGAATACCACTACATGATTTATATATTCCCTGGAGAAAAAACACACTAATATTTCATTGAAACTCATTTAGCTTTGATTATGGTGTGCATTAGCTGTGGAGTAGTTTCAACATCCTTCCAGAGTTGTATTAATGTTTGGCAGTAATGTTGTAGAGATGACAGGAGAGTGGAAGCACTCTGTAAAGTCTTCTCCAGCACACACCAAAGCCTTTTAATGGAGTTAAGTTTAGGACTCTTGTTGTGGCCAATTCACATGTAAAAAATATTTTTACAGAAATACCTCAATTTGTAATAATTTTAAATAAGCGATTTGTTAATTTATTTAAACAATCTTGTGTTTTCATTTTTACACTTTACTAAATTTCTCATGAACTGCCATGATGATACTGACTAAATACAGTAGTGTGGATAGAGACTACAAAACATTTCTGTTACTTTTGTTAGTCATTTTCATTAAGGAAATATGACCCAAATATGCCATGCAAATGTTATCTTTTGTGAGGGCTCAAGTCCTATATGATAGAGATGTCTGACTTGCTGCGTGCTGAGCATTGTAAATGGTCCTAGCTGCCTAAAGACAGGTTAGCCCACTGAGTAAAAAAAAGTAAATACATCAGCATAAAGTGCAAGTGTGTCCTTTTCAGACAATTGCAAAGCAGCAATATAGTGTTTATTGTAAATCTTTACCACATTTTACAGACTGACTCCAGATGTACCAACTTGTTGGTGGCTGTTTTAAGGCATAATTAGGCCACAGTCTGTGTGAAAAACCTACAGTAGTATATGTTGTACACAAAACTGCTGTACAAGTCTTAACTTGTAATTTAAGCACTGTACATGCCGAACCATGCAACATGCAGTTCTCCCCTTCATGAATATGCATTTGAGCAAAGATAACACAAACAACGGAAAATAAATGGTATGTTACTGTGGTTATTCTGTTCCTTGTACTAAATGTTGGTAAATTAGTAGAGATCGTATTACATATTTTTGCAGATTTTTGTGCCCCTCAGAAATAAGCTCTAAATTAACATCTGCTTTTTGGCATAGACAGTCCTGGCAGGCATGTGGTTTTGCTGCAGAATTGGGATACTCAGGTGTGTGACTTTTAATTAGTTCTTTTTATAAAAAATTATTATTATTATTATTATTATTATTATTAATACTAATAGTGCTACTGCTACTACTAAAATAACATTAATTAATTTAAACAAATTTAAATGGTAACAAAAAAGATACAGAACATTCTAACATAAGGTCTTAGAATGGTCTATTACCACACATTATATGATCACCAAATTAATTAATTAATTTAAGAAAGTTACATATATGTAACCATGGTTCTATGACCAGTCAATGTTGGTCACTTGGGTTGATGATAATTGCAAATGCTATGGTCAGTAGTGAGGCCAGAAAGAAAGAACGGAGAGTTGATCTGGGTAAAACAGGATGGGCACAGGTTTAAAAAAGGTGCAAAAGAACTTAAATGAGTGCCAGAAGTAGCCAATGACATAAACTCTATCGTTAAAAAGATTTATTCCTGTTAAATTTCTCAAAATTGTCAATTGTTTACACACGCGTGTGCATGCAGGAAAACTGCAACAGCAGGTTGAAAAACATGCATTTCAGGAACTACTAATCTATCAACTTAACATGAACACAACACATACAAACTGCACAAATTTGTGCTTAACATCACAGATATAATAAAATTAAGAACATCATATCATAAAATAAAACACAAAGGCCTGCAGAAAAAGGGTGATAAAATAAAGCTGTTCATTCTACTGTATTTTTGTGCTTTTAACATTACTATAAAAGTTATGAAAGTTATGAGTTATGAGTAATGAAATACCAGTAAAAGTTGCTATAAACACACAGCCAGCTTATGTAAAATTACATCTCAATCTTTGAGCCCAATCAATTATGCGACAACATAAAAAGTACCCCAGTGTGAAGGGCATCAGTTACATGAGCAGATATGAGGTTTGTTGTGCTTAATATCAATGTCAATGTTTGTAGAAATATCAATTTAAACTATTTTTATTTAAATATTTCCAATACGCTATGAAATAAAAATGTAAGGGAACATATAACCAACTGAATTAATATAAAATTGTATCTCTCATGGAATTGGCAAAACAAATTTTTACTAAGATTTCTATTAAATTTGTTATGGAATGCATTACTGGGGTCTGTTGCATAGTTATTATGATTAATATTTGAATGTAGTGACAATTTAAATATCTTTTAATTGAGGATTTGAACAGATGAAATATTTAGAATTACCCAGTGGATTATTAAATTATTTAATTCACATACAAAACTAGAGCAAAAGCCTTCAGATTTCACCAGATATGAATGTAACCAGACCTACTCTAATTTCTGTGATTAAACAGGCAGTGTACACAAACAGCCGTCATGTTTAATGTTCGTTTTTCCATAACAGTTAAATTAACCTTTTTTTCTGCATTGTACCATGCATTCGTCAATGACTACAGTTTTGTATATCAGCTTTTAAATATTATCAAATCTGATCTGTACTCTAAAGGCACTATATGGCATTTGATTTAAAGAAAGTAAACTCTTCAACGAAGAAATAGGTTTTGTGAAGAGTGTTAACAACATTATGGTTAAATGCCTAGCTATACGTGTGCTTTTCTGGGGGGTGGGGTGGGGGGCGGGGGATTAGGCCCTTGGTCAGGTGAATTTTCAAAAGTTGCCACTGGTCAGGTGAATTTTCCTAGTAGCTCACTCTGTTTTAAAATGTGCAAATGGCAGTACTTATTATGTTTTGTACAACACAATATTAAATAAATAATGTTATCATTCACATCCCTTGTAGGGAGTGAAGGATCCTGTTTGGCCATGAACCCATATGACTAATCACACCATTGTACTATATCAAAAAAAAGACACATTTTTATGTAACGATTAAACACCCTATTTACCATTTCCATCCTTCTTCCTTAGTTTTGGCTTCAGATAGAGACTGTTATTGATATTACAGACAGTGAGTTAGTAATCCCTTACCCTCATTATAAAGTAGTATTATTTTAGTTGATAGGTCTCTCAAAAGCACACATTTAACATTTAAATGTCAAAGGAAGCTACACATGTAAACACTAACATTTCAAAAACAAAAATGGATGAGACATGTTACAACAAATATGGTGGAGTGAGTTTCGGTCTGTTAAATAAGAAGAACAAACTGAATTTACTGAAAATTCTGATTTGGGTGGAGCAAGCTGAAAAAAGTGCATAAACATTTGACCCATGAAATTTTGCTGCTCTTTGTTACATCACCATGAATCACTAGATGAATCACCACTTTATCTTTATTTAATTACAGAGACGTCAAAGGAAATAGTGATAAGAATCTTGAATAAACATGCTATCATCAACAAATACTTCTATGGAATATTGTAATGAAACAGAATATTGTATTAGACATTATGTACCATTTAATAAAACAGCTGAACAGTTTCTCATAAAAAAAAATACAATAAGGCAGGCAAAACCAAAATAACACCATTAAAAAAAGAGACTATGATCACATTCAGATTATTATCAAAATTTATACTCACAACACCATTCATATTAAAGCATTACCTAATGATATAATAATAGTAGCGCAGGAGGGGGAGGGTGGTTATGGATGAAGATTCATCCAGATGAACCAAAGTTCTGTGGTTGAGTCATCATGTAAAGTGAGAGTAGCTTGAATAAATTGTAGTGATGGTGCTGACAGGGTCCAATTCACGGTACAACTAGTGATGAGCTTCAGAGAGGAAGCATAAGAGGAGCAACTGATGAGAAGAACAGCAGATGTCAGTGATTAGATTTCTGCCCACATTCCTTCCAAATAGAGACCTGGAAATGTGTCAAAGAAAGAGAGCAAAATAAGACATTATAGAGTTTAGAGGCAGAAGCAGACAATGATAGACACTCGACTAATTAATATAAGCAGATTTAACTCTACCAAATCATTGAGAGTTCTGTAACTTACTCTGTTTTTTGAAAGTATACTTATAAATGCGCGCACACACACACACACACACACACACACACACACACACACACACACACACACACACTTACTTTTGCGAACAGCTTAACAACCTCAAGCAGGAAATGTTTATCGC
>JAQMYL010000039.1:20989685-21009419 GCA_030014365.1 Clarias pachynema | reverse complement strand
ATAGGCTCCAACCCCCCCAATACACCCCCCCCCTTTTTTCAGCATTCCAAATACACCTACATCCACACCCACTCCCTCTAACTTTACAAATCTTACAACACCCATAACAGCCCTTGTTCCTCTCCCCCATCCTGTACCCCTCAGGCTGGTCTCTCATTAGCACAGGGGCAATGTACAGTCTCTCAAGCTCTGCTCTGGGCTAGAAAAAGGGAGGAAGCCTGCTTAGTAGCAGCCATAAAAGCCATGCTGCAAGGTGACATGTTGAGGCAGGAGGGTAGATGACTGCCCATGTGCTGCCCAAATGTTTACTAAGGAAGGTTACAAAAGATGTGGGTGACCCCAAAATATTTTCTGCAAGTGTTCTGGTGCTCGGTGTCAGGTCAATGGCCGATACTGACCTTTTGCCACTACAGCACCTGTGCCAGGTCTGGACTAATTAGGAATATCCGGAAGGAGGTTACAGTATGTGCGTGCGAGCAAGTGTTGTATCTCCAGCCATGAATGTGGAATTAAGTTGCGGTCTCAGCAGGAAGCGACATTCCAACAAGCAAGCTCCGCTAGGCTAATTATCTCTTTTCCTTCTCTCTTCATATAAATAGCTCTTTCTATATCATTAACATGTCTTCCTTCATGTCTTTTTTCATTGCTCTTCATTCAGCCCTACTCATTGTTCCTCACTCTATATGCCAATTTTATTCTCACTGACATCAAGGTCATTGCTTGAGAAACCTATCAGTATTTCCACATCAAAAATAGGATCAAGCAATACCTACATCCAAAAAGCCTCTTAATTTTTTTGTGGAATACATATCCATTTAAGCTGAAAGTGCCTTGTTTACACTATTTGCTATACATCATTATAATCAGGTGTACAGTGCATTTTTACGCAAGCCTTATGGGCAAATACTGGGTCTGCCCTTTAAAAACTTGTTACAAAGATACCAGCCAATCAAATTCAATCAATCAAAGAAACATGAAGTGCAAAAAATATAGTTAGAATAACATAGACCTTAAACATACATTGATTTTACAGATAAATAGATAATAGTGCAATAGCACTGATACCACCTTTGTGACTTTTTTTTAGTTGAAAACCATTCATAAGTTTTCATGGTAGTTGATAGACATGTTAAAATATAATATTTAAAGTATTATTAAAGGTTTATAGAAGAAACTATGAATACATAGATGATGCTGAAAGGATAACAGGAATACATTTCATTGCATTCCTATAATAATAATAATAATAATAATAATAATTATTATTATTATTATTACTATATACAGTACTCTTATTTTGAAGTTATCATGGTCTTGACTGTGTGTGTTCAAGTTTGCTATAACAGATGCACAAATCTACTTAGTTGATACATTATCCAAAGCTTCTGCTACATAATACTTTGGTGTCAGAAACCTTGAAAGGCTTCACACTTTGCACAAGTGGGACGGTAACAGAACTAGCAGAAATGACTGAGCTTTAGGGATAGGTGAAATCTGTGTGACAACAGTCAGGCTGCTGACTTGCATTGAGCATGATGTTACAGACAAACCCAAAATATTTAGTAGCCAAGTAAACATTTTAGGAGTCGAAATCCACAGCACCTTTTCACAACATAACCAGGTGAACTTGTGTGATTTAAACTGAAGCCCTGGCTACAAGAAACTTAAGCTGGCTGTGCTTTGCTAGCATTACTGTATGTGACAATGATAACTGAATATTGAATTTACCGAGAATTTTCACTGGTCACACCTCAGGATCTGTACCAAGGGCATCTGAAGTACAGGAGGCAGAATTTGGACAGGCTGGGGGTGAAAAAAAGTCCCTGACTGATTTGACTAGTTAGCCAGCTAAGCTAACTCACAACACACGTTAGCATAGCACTAGGCAGGTTTCTAAAGTAAATGAATGGGAAAAAGGACATCCTTAATGTTACATTAATACATTTAACATTGATCAAAAAATGCTACTCAATTAAGTGTGAAATAAATCTCTTCTGTTTTGCAGTTTTCTTCTCCAACTGCTTATTGGCGTGTCCCTCCAAGCATATTCACTGTGGACAGAGCACGAGAGTACCGGAGCTAATATGATGGTACAGAAGGATTGGATTCAATGACGACCGTCTGTGAAGCATTCAGGATTTTTTTTTTGTGAGTAGCAAGTGCCACTGGTGACTCTCTGAATAAAAACAAGTTGTAAAATTAAAACCATTTCAGTCAGCAACTGGAGCCCCACATTAGCAAAGACCCAAATTGTGATACTGAACTAAATTAAACTATGAAATTATGCTGTCTGTTAATAAAAAAATTTTTTATTAACTTGGATATAGACACTGAAGGTGATGGTGGACTTTGCCAAAGGAGGAAAAGGCATGCAGGAGTATCAAGAACATAATATTGTGTGCAAGGCTCATGTAAGCAGACATATTCAGAAATCTGTGTCAGAAATATCACTAAATAAATAGATTGTTCTGAGATGTTTCTCTTAAGTCCTACACTGTCCAGCCTGGACACAATAACAACTGTTGCACACACTAAGATTTTATTCAACTGCCCTTACCTATGTGGCTAATTACTTGTGCATGGAAATTCTCTTATTTTCACTATTAAACAAAGATGTGATTTCTACTGTTAATTAAAAAATTTTTTTACGATGCAACTTCAAGTGATCTCCATTAATATTTTGACATTTCTTCCATAAAGTTGAGGATTCACCACTATCCTTTCAAGTTTTAATTGTGTGTTGGGTAGTTCTTAGGACTAGGTAACACGAAAAAACAATGCACAACATAAAAAAATACCCAATTGGCCACACTGTGGTATATTGTGTCCAGTGGAGTGAAATTGAAGTCTGATGGCCATAACACCATATTGCTTCAGGCATGGACAGAAGGCCCAGCAGGAAGGGGAGCTGTGTGCTGTCTGCTGGATGTGGGCTGTCATAACAATTTTATTCATGAAAGCATAGTTATGGCACTTAAACTGCCTGTGGTAATGCAAGAGACGCTGCGTCTCCATACCTTTGGATCTGCTGCTCGCAGTGACACAAAACACAATGCTGGGAAGGGAGTGCTTGCGAGGTGAACCCATCTAAGAAAGGTTTAAGAGAAAATGTCTGCAACTTCCAATTGGAAGGTGCTAATGATCCAGATTTGTCAGTATTAGTAGAAGCAGACTTTGACAGAAGTAAAAGTAGTTCCTGTTAGGGGTTGGATTACAGAATCTAATTCTGGAAGGAGAAGATTCCAGAATCTTTTGTTGCCATTGAAAGCAGATTTGGGTGAGCTGTACAAGGACCTACCGGGGAAATAAAGACATAAAAAGATAAAAACATAATTTTTGGGAAGTCAATGGGCATTATTAACAAAAAACACAAAAAACACACACAGCAAAGGACACAGAGGCTCTAAACAGCTTTGAACAAATTGTAAATCTCAAGGATGGATGCTATCAGTTCAAGTACCATGGTGACCTGACAAACCAGATACTCCAGACTACCTGACAAACAGAGTTGTTAAGAAAAAAGGAAGTCAGGGCTGTGAAGTATTTTCTGTTGCATCATACTGTCCTTCAAGAAGATAAGGTAAACCAAACCAAATTCAGAGTGCTGCATCATCATATGAGGGGAGCTGCTCATCCCTCAATGACTGTCTCATAACTAAATCCAATCTGAATCCTAATCTGTTAGATGTGTTAACTGAATTCAGACTATACCAGATAGAATTCACGGCAGATACTACTAAGATTTTTAATAGATAGATTTAGCACATAGGGATGCTGTTAGGTTCCTGTGGCTACATACTGTAGGTCCCCAACTAAAGCTAGTCAAAGGGACTACACATTATCGGAATGACTAAATTGGCAGTTGGAGTTTCACCAAGCTTGTTTCTATTGGCTGCCACTACAAGAAAGCACACTGAGGGTACGAAACAGAGTAGATCATGGCTGTGAAGTCACTGAGAGATTCCTCCTATGTAGATAATTTTTTTTTGCAAGCCAGGGCGACCTATTTGGTCACCACAACACCAAAACAGATTCTGTCCCATGGTACTATAAACATCAAAATGATCTCTCACCTGTCATGTGAGCAAATTGGGCAGAAATTGAAATGGCAATGAAGTGCATGACAAAAATGGACACTGATGCAGGGGTACTCAAGATGTTTTGGAATTATAAATTGCTGAGCTGGATACTTTAGTCTCTTACCGATGTAACAATGTGGTAATGAATGCTTGATCAGATTTCTGTTGTTTAAGGTCCTATACCTCTATCTCACTTGCACTAAAGTACCCCTCAACCAAGCATGTATCACTCCTTAATGATAGTGCTGGTCTACTAACCCTAAGTATCTGTGTTTTGTGGGTAACACCCATGGGTGCTGCTCTCTCAACCTGATGTCAGAATGCTGAAGCACTTGA
Source organism: Clarias pachynema (assembly GCA_030014365.1). Classification (NCBI taxonomy): domain Eukaryota; kingdom Metazoa; phylum Chordata; class Actinopteri; order Siluriformes; family Clariidae; genus Clarias; species Clarias pachynema. The sequence continues at coordinate 21,005,004 of JAQMYL010000039.1, read as the reverse complement.
AATACCCCACTCCCCAGCCAAATACCATAACACTTTTGCTTCTAAATAAACTCCAATGTGTGTGTGTGCTAATTAGCAAATTGAAACTAAATTTTACTAAAATATTTTTTCAAAATATATTATTATTTTTGTGTCAGTGATAAGGAGCAAGTAAATACTGTACATTTATGACATAGCCGTTGCTCTATGCAAACGTATGATTCTACACAGTCAGTATATTTTCTCCCTCAGTGCTCATCTGCCTAAATGCATCTTTGTATTCAGTAGCTAACATCTTTCAACTAAAATACTTATTTGTAGTTTTACTTAGACTGCAGTGATATCTGTGTACCATTTATGTTTAAAAAAAGTTAATTATCAGTCTTGAAGCATAGTGGCTTGTCATGGTCGGGAAATACAAACAGTTTTCGTTTCAGGACATGTCTACTATAGCCCCATGGCATTTGTTTCGAGTTTCAGATCTCAGAAAAATGTTTGGCATTATTGCACAATATAATTATCCATATTACTATCATAAAATAGTATGTCTGTTCTTCTTCTTCTAAAAAAATTGTTAAGTAGAACTGTTCTTCCTCTTTGCTGCTTCTCAATCCAATACCCCCTCCTCTCCTTACATTCTGGTGATGTGTTTAAAAAAAGATGAAATATGCCGGGCTGTGTCAAGGCGCCCCCGTGACTGTGCAAACCACTTTCAAAATAACCAGCCGTCCTCGATGGCCTTTCAAAACCCATCAGATTCCTTTACATGACAAAAAGAAGGGATGAAATAAACAAATCTTTCTGTTTATTCATTTTCTGTTTTTCTCTTTCTTTTTTTCAGCTTTGATGGTGAGACAGAAATTAAGAACTCAAGAGAAAGAAAAGACCCTGTGGAGGGCCATTTCACATTCCATGAGTAGCTCTGTGATTGGTCACAGCCTGGTCCATCTAGAATCATCCATTACACATAAATAAACAAACAACCTAAAAGTAATTAAATGGAGGTGCCATCATTTGTTATGCAACTGCTGGAGAAAAAGGCAAAGGGAGGAAGGGGATTTGTAGTGAAGGTTTTTTTCCCCAGGTTTCTCAGTTACTCTGTCTGCGTGTCCAGACAGTCTAAATTAATGATTTAGGGGAACAAGAATCAACAAATAAGTCTGAAGTCTCGTCATAAAGAAAAAGGGCCTTGACTTGGGTACATCTGATGGATCTGGGCCATTTGAGATCCTTTCAGCACCTAGGCAAAACGAGACCTGCACTAGCGCCAGCTTTAGGCATCTTACAGGGGGTAGGGGGAACATGAACATATATATGTTCTAGAATATGTGTACTTACATGAGTTGATGTTTGGTTGATACGCATGTACAGTATGTCATTTTCCTTTTTGACACATGTAGAAATTTTTTTTATCATAATTAGCTTTGTACAAATAATTAAAAATACTGCCTCCACCATACAATTTTCATCCCAGTAGTTCATGGAATTGTATCCATGACTGCTGTCATATAATGTTAAGGTTTCTATGGAATCCAACATTGGGGTGTTTCAATATCAATATGAGTTCCATATTTAGGAAGCTTGAATTAGTTTAAAAAAAAAAACAACAACAAAAAAACCGTGAAGTGCCATTTTTTACTAATATTAAGAAGGGGAAATCTAAGCAGTGATTGAAAGCAAATGTAACAACATACGTCCATCCTGCATACTATGTACTATGAATATTTTTTTCTGCTGGACGTACTTACTATGTGATTTGAACTCTAAACCTCTAAATGCCCATAAAATATAAACTATATATGTGGCAAAATGCTAGAATTTGTTATTATATACAGTGATCATGGTAATAAAAAATACGCAGGGAGAAGGAGAGAGAATGCTTGCTTTTAAATATAAAAGCATGTTACTGTACATCAACAGTGTTAAATTTGTGTGCTAGCAATAGAAATCAGCTTTATAATGTATAGCTTAATAAGTTACTAGAGGTCATTTTTCATTTCCAAATTGAGGTTTCAACTTCAAAGAGACGACTGACTAAGAGTAAACTGCTCTGAATAGTAATTTGCTCAGACTTCACACAGTGCTATAGAAATAATGCAATAAAGAAAGAGACAACAAGATAGCTAACCAATAGCATCTACGATTTATACTTAATTCATCTAAGCAAGCCACTCAAAAAAAAGAACAACAACAAAAAACACTAACAATTGTTAATGACAATGTGGGCTGATATGAGTGTGTAGTGTCAGGAGTCCTAACAAATGATTCTGTGACAGTGCTGTCTGGAAGCGGGCAGTTTCCTCTTGGTCTGCTGGGTAATTAGTGCATACTCTATAGGGAGGATCCAGTTTGCCAGGTTTCAAGGTGTTAATAACAGACTGCAAGGCCTCCTCAATAACACCTGTGCAGAGACTGGTTTCCTCTTTTTCCACCAACCTCCTGCGTTCCCACCTTGTCTCACTTGTCTAGCAAAGGCAAAGCATGCCTCCACTCCTTTCTGGAACTCATTTCCTGCTATTTCTATCGCTTTCTGTGTGTTTAGTTTAACAGCTTTTCCTTCCTTTCTCAGCCTCTGTCATTTTACCTTTTCTCACACTTTGTGTTATATAATCTAAGTTTATTATTAATTATACACTGCCTGGACAAAAAGAGGTCGAACACTATAATATTTTACTCTACTGTCTTTAGCTTTGATAAGCACTTTTTCACAATTTGTGTTATGAAATGTGCTTGTGCAAAAAACATAAATGTAATCCCCTTGTCATTCAGGAAATACAGATAATCAGCTGATTAAATTTTTTTGCCAAATAACATGAGCCTAGACTTAACCAATTAACATGATCCCAGATCATAACACTTCTTCCAGAGGGTTGTACAGTGAACACTATGCATGATGGGTGCGTTGCTTCCCTTGGTCACATTTTAAGAGAATTCATTAGCTTCAGAGCTTCATCTGTCCATAATGCCTGATTCTGTCCTTCCACACTCATATCTCATCAACTGCCAATTTAAACTAAATATAACATTCAATTGTTTGGTTCAAAATCTAATTTTCCAGCTTCAATCATTTCTTTGGTTAAAAGGTTAAAAATATGTTGTTTTTGGCAGCACCATATCCTTTGAAGCCCATATTGACACATTTCTTCCATATTTGTTGAATTACTCATCTACACCCATCCCTTACCCCACAAACTGCTGCCATTCTTATCTAATCTGTGCGTTATTCATCTTTCACATTGATTATTCTAATTCACTTTTATCTGACCTATAACATAAACTTCAACATAAACTCCAATTTATGCACAATTATGCTTCCTATATCATAACCCAGATTCCCTACATGCATCACGTCACCTTCTGCCTTCAACAACTCCACTGACTCCCTATGAAATACAGCAGAAATTAAAAAATTCTCCTTCTGAATTTAAAAGCTCTGCATAATCTTGCTTCACCACAACTCTTAGAGCTTGTACAGTTCTACACCTCTCTCATAGTCTTTGCTTTTCCACATCAAGGCTTCTCTTTACACCGCCTGTCTACTTGTCCACTAAGGGCTCTAGAGGCTTTAGCCCCCGTTCCGGAATTTCTTTCCAGAAAACATACTGTATATAACACAGCCTCTTTAGTCGCATACAAATCGCGTTTTAAGACTTGTTTATTAAAAAATGCTTATCTCACATGATTTTAGGTTTAATGTTCACACGAAGTTGTGTCAAACATACATTTAGCCATCCATTATCTACGTGGTATACCACTTAGTCCAATTCAGGGTTGTGCTCATCATTTTAAAAAAAAAAAGAAAAAAAAAAGAGCATTTCATAAGCCCAAAGTGACAGCCTAAAATCATGTGGATTAAGAACTTCAAATTAAGTCCTAAAACATGATTTGAATGTGGATTGAGAGTCTGTGTTATACTGTATATGTATGGAAGGAATTCCAGAAATGGGGAACAGTGTGGCTAAAGGCTTTAGAGCCCATGGTGGTCAGGTGGACAGGAGGTGTAATGTGGAGATGGACCACTGATGTGAAAAAGCAAAGACCAGGAGAGGGGTGTAGAACTGTAATGTGTTATGTGACAGGAGTGACTGAAACGACTCTTAAAGGATACTGGTAGCTCTTTTTTTTTTCATGGTTAGCTTAACTAACAAGTGGTTTTCTTATGACCACACAAATGTTTAGTGCCAATGCTGTGAGTTTTTGTTACAATGTGCATATGGAAGTTCTCTTACCTTCACTATTAAACATAATTGTGATTTTTATGACTGTATAATGTAAATAATTGTGATTTTTTTTTTTTTTTTTTTACAGCAATGAGCATGATGATGAGGACCACCCCGGACTAAGCAGTTCAGATAATGGATGGATCGATGGATGGATGTGATTTCCATTCATAATTTTTTCTAACCATGTTTCTTCCACATAATTGATAGTTCATCACTATCTTTCTAGGTTTTAATCATGTGTTGGACAGTTCTTAATCCAGTTACGTAATATAAAATATCCTTACTCATTTGCTTTTTCATTTCAACTTATCTATGCAAGGTATTTAAATAATTTTACTTGTTTTTATATACATTCATATATCACAGTGCTAATGAACTCTCTAGTGCTGAATAATCTTATCCATCCATCTATCTAACTAACAACTAACTAACTAACTAACTGACTAACTAACTAACTAACTAACTAACTCACTCCAGAGAACACGTCTCCACTGCTCTAGAGTCCAGTGGTGGTGTGCTTTACACCACTGCATCGGACTCTTTGCATTGCACTCGGTGATGTAAGCCTTGGATGCAGCTGCTCGGCCATAGAAACCCATTCCATGAAGCTCTCTACACACTGTTCTTGAGTAAATCTAATCCAAGGCCACATTAAGTTTGGTGGTCTGTAGCTATTGACTCTGCAGAAAGTTGGTGACCTCTGTGCAGTATGCGTCTCAGTATCTGCTAAGCATGCTCTGTGATTTTACATGACCTACCACTTCGTGGCTGAGTTGCTGTCATTCCCAATCACTTCCACTTTGTTATAATGCCACTAACAGTTGACTGTGGAATTTTTAGTAGCAAGGAAATTTCACGACTGGAATTATTGCACAGTTGGCATCCTATTACAAATACCACATTGGAATTCACTGAGCTCCTGAGAGAGAGACCCCTTCCATTATTTTAACCATGGAAGTGATTGGAACACCTGAACTCAATGATTTAGATGGGTGAGTGAATACCTTTGCCAATATAGTGTAGATGGTTTCTCAGCCTTAGAGTGTCTTCATAAGTAAAAATCACTCTGAAAAACTTCATAGAACTCCAAGCAGGTTAAACCAAGCAATTTCAATTTATAATTGCATACATTTTCATAAGAAATAATTAGCAAATTGCTGATATTAAAACAGTTGGATTTAAAAAGAATAGAATTTTTTAACCCTTCTGTATAACCTGCAGGATGTGGACAAGCAGAAAGCTTGATTTTAGAGAGATTTAAAGAGATTTAAAATTTTATTAGAAGCATAAACCTAGGCTCATCTGAATAACTGGGGAGGCGGGGGGAGAAGAGATACCATTTTTCTGCTTCATGTGATCAACAGAATTTTTTAGGCTATAAAAATTGATTTCTTAACATTTTAACAAACATATAGGCTTAATTTTTAGGTTCCCTATCACTAAAAATTGGTAAACTCAATTACCAGTCCAGAATTTCCCCTTCTCCACCACCTGAAGGAAGAAAAAATAAGCCATTCTTCAGGAGTGTGGTCTCATGACTGCCCTTAAAACAGGCAAATAACAGCTGAATCCAGTTACCTGCTTCCAGCCACTCTAATACACTGAGGAAGCAAGAAAGATTTGCGCTCTGACTACACATGATCAGAGTCTCCAAAAAAGAGGAGATATCCAGAAATACTGGCAAAGGGTTTTCTGCTTTGCTATAGTGACTGATGCTGTGTGGAGCTCTGGAAGAGCAGGATATTTCCTGATAGCCAAATGAGGTGAGAAGTGATGTGTGTGTCTATTCTTGAATGCAGCTCAAAATGCTTTTTAAAAGAGCTAAAAGAGGAGTTATGAACTAATGTAATGCAAAGGAAAAAGAATTACAGAACTGTAAGATTTGCAATTCTCATATATACACACACACACACACACACAGAAAGCTTCAGTGTTTTCTGTTACACACTTTGTCCCACACTGTACACACTCGGAAAAAAAAAGACAGTGTAGCTGACTGGCTAATGGAACTATAACTATAGCTATAATGGAAATATACAAGCAGGTGCAAAACTATCATATAAGAACACAAGCTTTCATTTATACATCTTTACAAATGAACAAACACTGGGAGCAAGACATATCTCCATGTCAGTAGGATTTCAATGGCATTACAGTAGAGAGAAAACCGGTGTTGAAATCAACCCACCACATGTGTCATCTCTGGCTGATCAGTCACTTTATAGACTTTATGTTTTGTAACAGTTCATCTTTTTTCCTTCTTTCCCTTGCCTTTTACAACTTCTTCCAGGTGGGGGCTGCCAGTCAAACCCAAACAAAACTTCATTTTTCAGTTATTGGCCCTCTCGGCATGTAATGGAGAATCAAGCTAATTAGCCCTCCAGCTGCTTTCACTTGTGCTTTATGTAAACAATACCTGCCCGTCTGTCTCTCTCTCTCTCTGCTGGCATTAAGGGGCCAAATGCCTGCTTGGCCTCTCTCCACCATTCCATACTCTACCTAAACCTCTAAACCTCCACCTATAGACCCCATTTACTATGAACCTCCCCCCTGTCTCTCCCTTTCCTATTCCCAGACTCCAGGAGAAGTTTTTAAATGTCAGCCTAAAATCTTTTAGCTGTGTGACAGCTTAAACTCCAAACAAAACAAAAGCAGAAACAAAGAAAAAGTGCCTCTTCTGAAGAACATAGTAAAAAGAAAAAGTGGTTTTGCAATGACAATTAATTGGCATAAGACAAATAAAGCAAATAAAGGCAGTGAGCTGTATTCAAATTGAAAGCATTGCATGGATACAGCAGAGTGTCTGTGTGTGCACAGACTAATTACATAATTTCCTTCATCTGAGCAAATACTCACTGACCAAGAATAAATACAGGACCACAGCATGATCAGAATGCTGTGTGCTTTTGACTGTAACTAACACTGCTGGACAAGAAACAAATATTTATAGGGTAGTGCAGGATTAACATATGCTGTCTGGAACATATACTGTTGGTAGAGATTGTAGATCGTAGACTGAAGTTGTATTTTTGTATTTTCAACCTGTCTGGGAGGGATCTGAAGACAAAAAATTAACAAAAAAAGGAAACAAAAGTAAATAATTAAAAGTAAGTAGATAAAGCAGTTAGAGTAAGTAATAAAATAAGTCGAAATAAACCAACAAACTTATACATCATTACCAATTAAAAAGGAGATTGTAGTTTAAATGCCAAAATTGTCTATAATTTGAAAACGAGTAAATTAACAGCATAACACAACTAAAAGTCACCTTTCAGATTTAAATGAGACAATATGTTACATCATTTAATTGGTTATTTAGCAGTCATTAATTAATGTTTTAGTTGGCAGCAATTCTTTTAACCCTAACTGATGAAACAGTGAGTAGCATCTTATTTCTTGGAAAAAATTATGTTGGAAGACATATACCTTGGTTGTAGAAAAGGTGTTACTGTGTTTCAGAACGGTCAATTTATTGGCCTGAATCAAGCAATGAAAACAACTAAGAAGATGAAACAGCTAATTGTTGAAATTACTGTTAGTTAAGGCCAATGAATTATTAAAACCTTGTGGTGAAAATATTGCGGGAGAAATGTGAGGAGAAAAAAATCATAAGTGACCATGACCAGGGATGATGTTACAGTGTAGAAAAATACTGGTGAATTGACAGCTATGTTTAATAGTAAAAGTTAAGAACATTTCCATGTCAACAATGTGATGAGAACTCACATGATTAGGATTGAACAGCTATGAGGTCATAAGAGAAAACACTTGTTTTTGAGGCTAATATAAAAATGGTTTGTGTTAGCTAGGGAGCAAATAAATTTGACTTCGGAGCAATATATAAAGGCTGTGTGATCAAATGTGTCCAGATTTATACTATATCGAAAGCGATGCACAGATCATGTATAGTGCCCACTGTACAAGCCTCTGGAGGCCGTGTTATAGACTGGTGTTTCAGTTAGACTGGTTTTAGGTTTGCCATGTGGCAATTAAATGTCAGCTGACTTTCCTGAATGACCAGGTTATCACATCACAGAGCCCTGACCTGAATCCTAATAAAAGATTATTACCAAGTACTAGAAAACTTTACCAAGCGGTTCAACCTCTCTTGTTATCAGTATAGGATCTTATAATGTTAATATGGACAGAAATAATCATAGGTTTGTTGAAAATATGACACAGCAAATGTGGCAGTCATTAAAACTAAAGGCAATCCAAGTAAATATTAGAGTATATCAGAGATCAAGGAAGACTTGCATCTAGACTGTCTTCTGTTCTGGTACCTGGGTAGTGGAATAAACTTCCTCTAGATGTTCGGACAGCTGAGTCTCTGCCAATCTTTTAACAATCTTTTAATATTTGGGTTAATCTCCCACCTCCAAAAAAAAAAGCAGTGTTGGACTGATGGTACTTTGACTGATAGTAACCTAGTGTAAGGATCTATCCAATGATAGAAACTTCAAAGCACTTTTGTAAGTCGCTCTGGATAAGAGCGTCTGCCAAATGCCTAAATGTTTATGTATATTGGGAATATACAGTATGGTATTAATGTACATTTCTTTGTAATAAAACACGTTTAATGATTACAATTAAACATGTTATCTGAGTCAGTGTGACGTTCAGCATAGAAATCCACAACCAAAGTGTATAACATGTATAACAGTGGATACATGGTATTTTTCAGATACTCACTCACTCACTCACTCACTCATCTTCTATACCGCTTTATCCAGTATTCAGGGTCGCGGGGACCTGGAGCCTATCCCAGGAGGCTTAGGGCACGAGGCGGGGTACACCCTGGACAGGGTGCCAATCCATCGCAGGGCACATTGTCAGATACTGTATGTTCACATTTCTTTCAGGTCTTCATTACTCAAATTTTCTAAAGTCACCACAAGGGGGAGTTCATTATTGAATAAGGTCTAGACATTCAAAAGACAGGTACATTTTAGTAATAAATACCAAAACAGAAAGAAAAAAAAACTGCTAAGGAGGTGCAATATTTTAAAAGTTCTTACTAGATGTATTCTCAAAAACAGATAAAGTGACCACATTTGATCTGTGATACAATTTAAAAGAGTATTTAAAATCTTGAACTGGGGAGACAAACAGAAAACACTATTAACTATTTTGTAGGCTGTTTTAACACGTTTGTTCATACACACTATGTACAGTAACAGTGCCATAGAGGGTGGGGGTTGGGAGTGGGGATTATTGGGGAATAGGTCTTTTTGGCAGGTAATGTTATTTGAATTCTTATTTCTCACCACTGTTGCTTACGGGTAAGTGAGAAAGTATGTTCATAAAAAGAGCAGGATGTTCATGCAAGCCCTAAGTGCAGGTTTCAGCAACCATAACACAAGCCAAGTGGGATGTTATTTGGGTTACAAAGACTCAGGGTTTCTTGTGCTGCTTTTGGCACTCTCTTTCAGTGTGTGTATGTGCTCATGCATGTATTCCTGACATAATGTGTAACCCTAAATTAAGATTCCTATAATTTTTTGACACTACTACCTTCTAATCTGCTCCTTGCAAAACCTCACAATAACCTGCATGAATTAAACTCTCTAGAAAAGTTAAATTGAATGAAATGAAAAATAAATAAATAAAACTAATTTATTTAACAAGAAAAAACAAAAACAGGGATTTAATTTGAGTCACCTGGCCAGGTGACAAAATGAAATTGACCCAACTTTAAAGCAACTCTTATGTGTATGAGATAAGTGACAGGAGATCTGAGGAAATAGATCAGAGAGCCATCAAAGAGAAAAAGAAATAGGAAAGAGAAACTGAGGGCACCCGGATTCTCGGATACGGTAAGCAGCTCAGGCTGTTTGAACAGCTTCAGAACCCCCATGAGTCAGGCTAAATCAAGATTCAGTCAGGCTCCTAGCTGGATTGGCTGCTCTGTCATAAGGGTGCAAAAAGATCTGGGGTTTACATTCCTCTCTCCTATGAGGGAATGAGAGACAACGGTAATTTTCCTAATATCATCTCTTTTTACCATCACTGCCATTTGTGTTTAAGAAAATATTTTACTATTTTACAAAATTTGAATGCATCAGCATCTGTGCACAGAACCAAATAATCAAGAAAAATATCTGAGAAAACAAGGAGAAAGAAACCTTGAGAAATCAACAGTCAAATGCGAATTGTCTACTTGACACCCAAAAGCTGGATTTATATCATTACAATACACAGGTCTAGAAAAATAAACAGTGTCCCAGAACAGGACAGATTTTTTGATAACAGCAGCTGCTCTACAGTTCTACCTATGTAAGCTTATCCACTGAAGCTCTCGTATACTCTGAGACATGTAATTAAGTTGAGTATCTGTATGAGACGAGATTTAATTTATTTATACTTTTAAATAACATGGCTTTTTACTGGCATTCAGAATCGCCGTGAAGATCCTATTTGATTAGTGGCAGTTTACAGTAAACATTGATTGCTTAATCGTTATAATTCAAGGTTTCTCATGGGTTCTGTTCCAAAAGAAGTTAACGTTACTTTTTTTTTTCCCCTGCCACTACATTTGACCAGTCAGAGTCAAATCTTCAAGCATCTAAAGTAAAGTCACAGGCAAAACAATGACAGTAACATGTTTTCATTGCCTTCAGAGATGGCCCTTTTAGCACTAGTGTTCTGTGAGATGGTTCAAAATTTGTTGTTGGTGTTGTTATTAGCAATGCATCCCTAATTTGATTTGTTGCAAGTTTGTCCAGTTTGATAATTTAGCTTGCATTGGTGGCTTGTTCTACCCTGTCCTTCTACCCCACCTGGCGTCTCGAGTCCCCTGGGATAGGCTGGATAAGCGTATAGAGAATTAGTACAGGAGTGGGTGGTTGCTTCTTCCTCAATACATTTTAACATAGGCGCATCACTTAATGTAGTAGTCGCACATATGTCAGCTGTATGTTCATGATGAAGAGTTGACACACGTACAACAACAACTATGCGATGCACTCATGTTTACATAAACCCAAATGTCAATGAAATTCCTTTGAATTTTGTGTCAAATGCATGCCACAATTTTTTTATTGGTGGGAAAATAGGGGTTCTACCCTGTCTTGTGCGGTGTTCGTTATAAAGTGCCCACTATATATGTGTGTACAGTGTGTACTGTGTGTGTGTGTGTGTGTGTGTGTGTGTGTAAGGATATTGGAATATTTATATTTCATTTCAAATCTATTTAGAACCAGATCATTTGAATCAGTTAAGAAAATAAACCTGATCCTTAAGATCCCAGACTGTTTTTGAGGCGAAACAGAGAGAGCTAAGTTAAGAGAAAAGGTGTTCACCTTACAGCATGAAAAACAAGAGCTAGTTTGGTGCAAGTGTGTGTGTGTCTTTGGATACAGTTGGGGATTCAACTGCTGTCTTATAAATTGTCGCATTGAAAAAAAGGAGATTTCTACGTACCATGAACCTTTCCACCATGCTTTTGGTGAAAAGACAGAACTGAATCACCTCCCATTTTGAAGGAAGTGGTTGGATTCCAAAAGGAGAGCTAATGAGAGTGCTAATCCGTCCCCATGTGTTAGCACTGTGTTAATGGTGTCATAACCAGACTATGAATACATCGCCTAGACTGTGAGAACTGAATAAAGCAGCCAATGACTAACTGAGACCACATTTCCTTTTTGCTTTGTTTACAATGATGATCATTATGTGACAGATGGGACAGTCATACTTTCTCATTCATATAACAAGAGACCTTTCGCAACAGCTCCTTTGGAAAAGCATTGCAGTAAATAGCAGACAAAAAAAAACTGAAGAGAATGTATTTGAATTATCATATCCTGGACATTCAGGCTTACAAATCCTGCCTCAGTTCTCAAAGTGCACAGGTGACAAGGATCAAGCATGCAAAACACAAACACCCTGCCGTTTTTTCCCTCCTGCTTTCCATGAAACCATGTCATTCATCTCTGACATGCCAATCATTTGACTTTCTCTCATGATTGGATCCAGATTGCAGCGCTAGTCTATACTTTGAAGGGCCCGCAATATGCAATGCAACCATTCCACTCACAGAGATGCCTTGTCCTTCTTACTAAGCTTTTGGGCTGCTGAAGTTCATTTTAAAGTAGCAACAGCTGAGAAAATGGTTAGTAAGTAACTGATCAAAAGTGATGGTGCTGTAACTTAGTCAGGCACTTTGCAGTTGCAATACAAAAAAAAAAAAAATCATATATCATATATTTTCAGTTTTATGATTTTGTAATTGAATAGCTTGGGAGTTGAACCAAATCCACAGGCAGCCAAACTGCTAAGAGTTTTTTTTTTCTTCTTCTAGTGGGATAATGCATTAAACTCACTCAGAATAAAGAGGTGGATTTAGGTGAATAATCTAATGAGCTCTTTTAGCACTAGTGTTCTGTGAGATGGTGAAACAGCCCCAAAGAGCATAGTGATCAAAGAGCATTTTATGCATTAGTTTAAGGGCCTAAACTTAAACTATGACAAATTTCTGGGAAGTCTACTTTGTGATTTAGTTGTTTTCAGAAGGAATGTAGCAGTCTGCATTTGAAAAAGTCCATATGGCCTAGGACATGGGCTATGCAGAGATATAAAGAAGACAGAGCTCAGTATCTGCTTGTAAATCTTCCGTAGTTCAGCAACGTTCTGGAAATAATTCTGTTTTGCTGTCAGAAATCAAATTTACAACCAAGGTGAGTCTGGCTGAAAACCCGATGGTCTCAAATGAAAGCAAAACATAAACCTTACAATCAAAGAGCAAAAAGTCACATCCTGTTTTAGACTCTGCAAATAGCCCTTTCACAACATCTTAGCCAATAAGAAGTCTTCCTGGGAATTAGAGCCCAATTAATAGCTTCCTCCTCCATTTATGTCCCGCCTCCAGCAATAGCCTGTCTTCAAGAACTTGCCAGCGTGTTTAGCATAGTTCAGTTGACCACAGTAAATTAACATCAGTTGTGTCTGGCTATGTTTTGTGCTCTTTTTTTTCTTCCATTACTTTTTACTTTCAGCTTGTACATGGATAGGGTTTCACAGGTATTATTATTATTATTGCTCATTCCTATACACCTGGAGCCAAACATGTTCAACATACACACACACACACACATAGCGAGAGAGAGAGAGTGCTTAACACCTGTGAGAAAATAACTTCTGAAAGCTGGCTGGAAAGCCATGTTCAGACAGCTGAAAAATACTGTGCCAAACAGCATTAACTAATCATTATCTACCAAGGCCTGAATTGAAGAGTCAGTAAGTACAGGTTCCTATTTACAGTCTAAAGTGATTCACTAATGAAATGGATCAGAGAATGAGAGAACGTGAACAAAACACTCAAGTGGGGGTAATGCATCACAGCTGAATATTCATCTGGTGCATTGGCACATACTTTTACACTTTGGGGGAGAACGAGAGAGAGAGAGAGAGAGAGAGAGAGAGAGAGAATGGGAAAGTGGTTGTTTTTAAAGTAAGCAAACTGTCGCAGAGGATAGAAGATCCTACAAAGTGCTCCATATTAAAACTATTAGCAGGAAAACAGAGATTATTTATGTGAACTTTGAGGTGAAGTGAGTGGTTTCTTTCTCCTCTTCTCTATCGCTCCTTCTTTTCCAACACACACACACACACACACACACACAAAATTTCTTGTTGTTATTCTCATCTTCTAAACAGTCAATCTAAACAGAGTGTGTCTGAGGTGCGGTGGCAGACTGTATTGTCATGGGAAACAGAGGTAGGTCTAAATGTAGGGCATAATTTTCTTCTGTTTTTCCCAGACAGTGTGTGTGGCTATGTGTTTGTGTGCATGTTTTGGCCTCCCTAACAGTACAATGGACACACACACACCTGTATGTGTCACCCATTGATAAAACGGAGATGTTAGTCTTATACGTATACCTAAATGTAACCCTACAGTAACATTTTGCATTTTTTTTTTTTTTCTTCGCAAGGACCAGGCAATAGGATATTCCTATGCTTGAGAGGATACTTGGTCCCTTTCAAGCTATAAAAACATGCCCCAAACCCCCAAACACCCTCATCCCCAAAAAATGCCTTCTAACCTCCCTGTCCCTACCCCCACCCTTTTCTTTCCATCTTTGGCACATAATTTATGCTAGTGCTCATTCTATACCACTATACCACATACATGTAGTAGCTATAATTATGCAAATAAGCCCTTATTATTTGAAAGGGTGGCTAAATAAGAATCCCCTGTCTAGGGATCAACAGATGTTGTGTCTGGGATATAAGTTTTTTTTATTTGTTGCTGCATGACACACACATGGGATACACAACCAAAGAGAGAGGATGAAACCTACTTCAGTTTTGTAACTATAGTCAGTGTTTATGAACCCCAGTGTGTAAAGCATTATACACTTGGACCAAGGTGTGATCTGGCATAACACCTCATGACTCATAATAGTCAAAATATTTGGCAACAACATTTTTGTACAGGCTGCCAAAATGTGCTAAACTAAATTTGTCCGTTAATGGGGTATTTTACACTTTTATAAGGAGAGGATAAAGGCTGTAAGTCAGCCCATTCCCAGGCATTAATTATATTGTTTTTCTTAGTCTGTAGAACTGTGCATCACACTGAAGCTTTCACATTTGAGTTCATTTTAATCTACGTTTAACTAGGAATTGAAGCTAATCAATAATCATAATAATGAAAAGCTCACACATAGGCCAACAATTCCAATTCATGTATTAAATGTGAAAGAAATATGCGATTGTATTTAGCAGAAAATGTATTCTATTTATCTAGAGCTAAGAGATTCAATTTTTAGTTTTTATATAAAGTACCAGTCAAAAGTTTGGACACACCTTCTTATTCGATGTTTTGTTTTTATTGTTTTCAATATGCATATTAATACTGAATACATTGAAATTATAATAGACCAAATATGGAATTAATGGAATTATATAGTCAACAAAAATGGGTTAAATAACTCAGAATATGTTTTATAATTTTGATTCTTCAAACTAGCCACCTTTTGCTTTGATTACAGTTTTGGACCCTTTTTAACATTCTCTCGATCAGCCTCATGAGGTAGTCACCTGGGCCCGTATTCACAAAGCTTCTTAGAATTCTCTCAGAGAGCTCCTATCTTAGCTTAAAAAGTCCTAGCTGG
>JAQMYL010000039.1:20886082-20903174 GCA_030014365.1 Clarias pachynema | reverse complement strand
TCCAATCAACTGAATTTACCACAGGTGGACTCCAATTAAGCTGCAGAAACATCTCAAGGATGATCAGGGGAAACAGGCTGCGCCTGAGCTCAATTTTGCAAAGGCTGTGAATACTTATGTACATGTGCTTTCTCTATGTTTTTATTTTTAATAAATTTGCAAACATCTCAAGTAAACTTTTTTCATGTTGTCATTATGGGGTGTTGTATGTAGAATTCTGAGGGAAAAAATGAATTTAATCCATTTTAGAATAAGGCTGTGACATGACAAAATATGGAAAAAGTGATGATTGTGAATACTTTCTGGATGCACTGTACACTGTATGGACAAAAGTATTTGGCCAAGCCTGCAATGACATTGTACCCAAATACATACATATACTTCAATATGGACTTGGTCCTGCCTCCATTCTTCTTGGAGTGCTTTGTTGGGAATTTGTGCCAATTAATTCTGTAGAGCACATGAGGTCAGGCACGAGAGATGATAATTCTGTTGGCACATGAGTTCAACGAGGAGGCCTGGCTCTTAATCTCTGTTCCAGTTCATCCCAAAGATGTATAGATATGCTGAAGCATTAACATTGCCCTGCACTGGGGATAAGTGCCCTGACTGAAGCACCTGAATTCAGTACTTTTGTCTATATAGAGTATGACTGTTATGGTACATGGGTGCATACATTTCTCCCATCTTAGCCTAGAAGATGTAAGAATTATGAGTGTGGGTATATACTGTATATGGAGTCAAGCCTATCTACTATACCAAGGTCTGTGTATGCCCATGGGGACTAAAGGTCAACTTACCTGGCCTGATCCCTCAGAAAAGCCAATGCAGCACAAAACCCCTAAAAAAGGCTGGGCATAATAGAAAGGAACCTGAATACCCCTCGCATCAAACCTGCTGCATATGGAGCTTAGCAAGCAGAGTGTTCAAGGTTTTTGACCTGGTCTCCAAATTCCCCATTCCAGTTCCCAATCCGATAGAGGATCCATGGAATATGTCAGACAAACAAGTCTGATCCATGCATTCCGGTACCAGACACCACAATGCAATCAGAGGGCCTCTGGAGCCATGACCACAGGGTGTCAGAGTTGCCCTGGCAGCATAAGTGGAATCCAAAACTTTGGTGGTTTTATTGTTAACAATCTTAATGTTATGGCTGATTAGTGTAACCCAACTAGGTATACAGTATGCAGCAATCAGCAATAACATTAAGACCATTAACATTAAGACCATTAGCCATGGCTTGTTCCAGAACATGGATCACTTTCAACATTTCAACCGATTTTGACCATCTTTGAAGCATTTGCGCTGCACTCATTGCATCATCCCCAAAAGCCTTCCAAACCATCTGACTAGTTTCCATGGAGGAATGTTCAAGCTTAACGAAAATTTTTATGGTGGTTTATTGCTCTACATGCTCAGTCATTTTGAATGCTCACTCAATGATGTGTGTACACACATACATAAATACTCACTTCATTTCTAGAATATCCTCTAGTTGTTTTCGACGCTCTTGCCTCATGCTGCTGAGGTGACTTTCTCTGTCAGCAAGACAGTTTTGTGTGGAGGATAGCTGCTGCTTTGTCACATCCAACTCTTGTCGTGTTTTCTCTAAAGCAGCCATCAGGTCTTCCAGCTGAAACAAAGCATGAATGAACCACACATACACACACACACACACACACACACACACACACACACACACACACACACACACTGATTAGGCAGTGTTGTATCATAAGACTAAAAAATAGTCATAACTTTTCTTTGTTGTTAAATGTAACATATTGTACTACTGCTCAAAAGTTTGGGATCAATTTCTAACTCCATGGTCGTTCCTGATTTGAATTGCTTTCTACATTGTAAAGCCATGCTGAAGGCATCTAAAACATGCAATAATCTCCTTTGAACGGTTCATGTTGAGATGTATCTGCTATTCATGATCTGTAAAGCCTTCATAACGGCTCTAACCTGAGGTGATGTTAATTGGTGATTTCTGAAACTGGTCACTCTAAATGAACTTCTCTTCTGCAGCAGAGATAAGATTTGATCTTGCTTTCCTGGGAAGGTCTTAATGAGAGCCAGTTTCATCATGGAGCTTGATGGGTTTTGCAAATGCACTCGACAATACTGTTCTTGCAAGAACTATTCCAGAAAGGGCTTAAAATAACAATTGACTGTTTTTGTTGTTGTTACATAATTACCTAATTCCATATGTGTTATTTCATAGTTTTGAAATCCCCAGTATTATTGTAGAATGACAATTAGAAAATAAATCACTAAACAACAATGAAAAAATAAAAACAAAGATCTGAAAAAACAAAGTGGTCCCAAACTTTTGAGCATTAGTGTAGATACAAGTGAAAAGTTACAAACAAAGAAGAAAAAAAGACTAATATGATGATATCTGATGCAAAAGTATGCATTAAAAAAAAAATCTAATCAGAATCTAGTATACAGTACTATTGCCATTTGTTTCAGCATAAGCAGTCCAAGTGGTACTGTAATTATCACACTAATCACTGCAAATGCAGTTCAATTGAGCAATATTGTTTCCAGCCTATTTCTTTAGCTCCTTATAAAATAGCTCTTGGTTCAGCACATCTTGAAGCTGATATGCTTTTCTTTTCCAGTTTCGCTGAGGCCTGAACACCAACATGCAATCAGAATTAAATCCTCACTACATGCCTTTTACTCAGTTTAGTTATCCCAAGTATTTGGGATCAGACTACAGGTATTACAGTGACTACAGTTCATTCAACTAAGCTGGGCTTTTTAAAAAATGTTTTTTCAGTTCAATCCAATTTAATTGAGCTTTAATTTTAGACGGCTTTTGCAACTGTAAAGTACAGTAACAATAGCAGAACTACTAGTAAATATATGCCAGGAAAAAAGTGAACAATGTTTCGACTTGTCAGTGAGTTCTTTTGGTTTAACGTGTTCATTTTTAAGTACGAGAGAACAAATTATGCTAAATGCCCTGTGGTGTGCCAACTGGTACAACTAATATCCCACATAGAAACACCATCAATTAAAGCATGTACATATGATCCTTAGTATAATAAACAAATCCCCCACACACACACACACACACACACACACACACACACACACACACACACACACACAGGGTACTAGCCATTAAAAAATAAATACATTGGTAATACATTCCATATTTCAAATACAAATTTATTGAACCAAATTGTACATGTACTCTATTAAATAGGAAAATAAAAGCAAATTCTTTAAATTTCAACTTAGGCACCGGTGGCGTTCTGACGGAAGTCATTGGGATATTGCTCAGAACTTCCTGAGAGCAAAACTGAGAGACTGTTTTCATCATGACTCCAGTGATACTACAAGCTCTATAGCCATTAAATATTGATTAGTTAATGTACTTAAATGGTTTACTGGCCTTGGCTATATACTGTACAGTAAGATGCAAAGCCCTCTTAGCTCCATTAGCCTATTGTTTTTTGCTTTTGTGGCTCAGAATTATTTTTACATTTCTAATCTGTTACCCACACCAAAGCACTCCACTGGTTAAAGCAGGGCTTGCCAAGCTTACCCATCTAACTGCATGACCATCACTTGCTATTAAGCTCCAAAGCTACGGTTCAAATATACCTCATTTTACCATGAAAAGAGGATTAAATTCTTTCATGGGCTTGACACACAAGTATATTTTACATTGGTGTCCTTAAAAAACAGATTAACTACAGATGGCTTTAGCAAGATGGCTGTTTTAAAAGAAGAAACAGGCTGAACCTATCCTCTCTGTAGTAAACAAACCACTTGCTTTCCATACATTTTCCCTGTTTTTCCTTTTAAATTTGATTTAAACGTGCTTTTTCCATTAAAGTATTTTACTTTAACAATCTTGTAAATTGTAGTGTCTTTTATTTTAGTTTCAAAATTGTTTGAATGTAAACAAGATAAAGGAATTATGTAGCAAGTTGGTCAGCAAAACTACAGTATGCTTACAAACTATGTTGGTCAGCAGTCTATTTAAACTACCCTACCCAACATAAGCTTAAAACAGACCTAAAACTATTTTAGAGTTATAATGCACTCCAAACTATGCACTTTCTTTCTTCTTCTTCATTTCTTTGACTTATTTTAATCCACAGAAATAAGCATCCAGGATGTGTAGGAACTCCAATTACTTCTTTATTCTACTCTTTATGCCTTCCTTTTTCTTTTCTTACTCATTTTTCCACACACATATTTCCCACCAAGCAGTACATCCTACAGTATTATCATACCCGTGCAGTTATGGGGAAAGAAATGTGCATTCAACAATGCAAACATATTGTTCGTTCATTGCTAGCTGTGAAGTGCATGCTCATGGGGATTTTACTACAAAAGTGTTTTCAGGGCAGAAAGGAATATGATCAAATCAAAGAGTAGGTGGAACTTAGTAAATACTTAAGAACAAAAATAACTTGTCATTGTAATATATTTTTGTTGGTTACTTTACAATAGTTATGCAGCAATAATAACATTTATAATAACTGAAAGCATTACCTATACAATCCTCAGTGATGTAGCTACTTAGTTTGCAATAGTACATCAATATTCCTAGGCTGGATATCTACAGTAAAAGAAAGGCTTTGTCTGTACATTGGTCAGAGCTTACTCTTTCAACAGTATCTTAATGTTTCCTACATTGGTGGACCAGAAACCAATCTCAGAAAAAGTTCTTTCTGTATGTCTGTCCAGCTGATTTTGTTACAGCTTCATGCAAAACCGAATCTATATAAATAAAAGAAAGGTTTTCTCAGTATATTGATCAGAAATCACTCTTTAAATGATTTCATATATTGGAGGACCAGAAACCAGAAATATTTCTGTCTGTCTGTCTGTCTGTCCATATGCCTATATATCTGTATGTCTGTCCGTATGTCTGGATATCTGTATATCTGCATATCTGTATGTCTGTCCACCCATTTTATTTCAAATTTAATCAAGCTTTGCCAGTCCGTCGTTATTTGCCTGAAGTTAAATCTGTGCCGGAAGTTAAATCAAAATGTTGAGTAGAAGGGATGGTATAAGAAGTTTTGTGCCAGATTACCTCAAAGCAGTCCATCACTTTTTTGGACAAATACAGCACTTTTGCCCTCAAAGTGGCCATGTATATTCATGTCACACAACAGAGCCAATCAACGCAATAGTTCACCATAAATGCATAGAGTATGTGCAACGACCATCATGCCCTTACTAAGCACCCAAATTAATTCTGCTAATTAATGCAATGATGTGGAACCCCACTATGAGATAAAACATGGGTCGTTAGAGCAAAGTTACAGCAGTCCAAGGTGAGGGCATGTAAAATACCTGAACTGAGAGAGTTATGCGCACAAATTAAAATGTTGAGTAAAAGTGATATTTTGAACAGTCATGTTTCGGATGTAATAATCTACTTTATACAGTGAGTGTATTTAGCTCACTACGAAATGAGTACAACAAGGCATAAGATCACCTTACAAAATTGTATTTCTTTGTATTTATAAGTTATGCAGAGGGTTCCACCGTAAAGAAAGACAGGAAGTGGGCTTCAACCTGAAATATTAATATCACTGATTACATTAAAGCTGATCAGTTTATTTTTTGCTTTAACCTTTAAACTATTTCTAAAAACTGTAAGAATGAACTACAAACTACAATCTAGTTAACATTTATGCAGTAGAATCTCTGCTCTGAGGGCAGCACTGGAAGCATGAGCTTAGGAAATTTAACATAACTAATAAACATTTAGGCAGAGAATACAGAATCAAAGAGAAGCTTGAGACCTCATGACCTCAGGATGATAGTAATGAGCATGTTACATTTGCACCACTCAGGAGCTATGTATATACCTTCCCTAGTTACTAAAAAGTTATATTTTATTATTACTGCATTTCTATATTGAAACGTAACACATTACATTACATTGCCAAGCATTAACAAAAATAATATATTACAGTCAGGCATTAGTTTTGTTCATAAGTATATCCAGTAAGTTCAGTACTGTTTTGTTTCACCTACTGTTTGATTTAACTGGTCCACATAATATAGGGATAATATTTCTTTCTGCCCTTAGAATACTTTTGAGTTAAGAAAACTCAAAACAAGTGAAGTGCTAGCTTATGTGTGTCTGTCTGAGAGTTCTTTCCATGATTAGAGAAAGCGCAGAGAAGACAGGAAACATGACTCATCTGAAATGAACAACATTGACTTTAAGTACTTTAAGTTAAGCACAGTTTTTCAGCTGTAGTCTCTGCTCATCCGTAAGTTCTTTGGTGCTGAAATAAAGAAAGTGAGCAGTCAATGGAGTAAATGGACTCAATGACAAAATACTGGGGAGTACACATGCACAAAGTTCAAAAGCTTAATTTTATAATGCTTAAACCTGAAAAAAATTTTTTACTTCATCTGCTTGGCGGGAGCTAAAACAGTGTAAAAGATACAAGTTACTGGTGTGGAAGAGAAGTTTTTTTTTCCCCCTAAGTTGTTCAAAGATTGTAAATATGTGCAAATGTACTTACTTACCCCTTAAACTTCAAGAACTAGTCTGTTGTTCCAAACTTAATTTAGTTGTTTTCTGTATAGTTATTGTAAATACTTAACTATACAGTTACTGCTAATAATTACTGAATAATATGCTCTACAGTAGTAGAAATAACTGAATAAAACCTTTGGATGTTGAGGGGCTAATGCAATTTAAAAATCAAGGTTTATTAAATTATTTTTGCTTAATGTGTGTTTGTTTATTACTGTATTGTGGATTGTATTGTAATGATTTTTAAACGTACTACAAAAGAGGAAGCAGTCGCAAAAGAAGTGATTCTGCATGTGGCAGCAATGCAGTGTATAAAATCATGCAGATACAGGTTGAGAGTTTCGGGGAATGTTCAGTTTTTCTTCCAGCAGAATGGAAGAAAATGTAATTATAATAAAAATGTAATTAAAGTGACAGTGGTTTAGCTAATGATGCCAAATAGGCTGTTATGAGTATTTGCTCATGTTCTGGATTTTTTCCCCCTTTTTTCTAGAGTTTAAACTCTAATAATTGAGTTGCAGTGCAAAAAATTATAATTATAATCCCCTCAGCAACAAGGCCGGACTGGCTAAAGCTGAGAAAGATGCCTATTATAAAATAAATTAACTACTCTTTCAAATGTGGGAAGCAGAAAATAATCTCAGAATGCACAACATTTAAGAATTTTAGTCATTTAGGAGTGATGTGACTGGCTCAAGAAGCATCAACCCTTGCTCTAAAATGTAGCTGCTGAAATGTGGTTTGCCTAAAGTGTGGATGTTCAAAGCTTCTAATAAAGGAAATGTAGCAGTTTTCAAATAAAATATTTTTAGACAACATTGTATTCCAGACATAAAAAATCTGATAATGGCATTTGCTGCATTTGCTTCAAAACTGTTTATATACATACTGTATGCCGAATGAATATAGATGTGTACTGTATATACAATGTTCTTTGTAAAACTTTAAAGTGAAAACCTAATGGACCATATATTAAAGCCTGCAGACTGTAATTGACATTTACTGTACAGAATTAAAACACCATTTTAGATACTGTTTGTTAAATTATGATTGGTTTGGAGTCAGTGCTAATCTAATATGAGCGATTTATCCACCTTGAATATCTACCTAAGTGTTTGCCTTTCTAAGCACTGGCCTGCTGAACAGTGCTGCTCCATCTGTGTGTACCTGTCTCTGTGCTAGAGCATGTGCCTGCTCCTCCTGTACCCACAAAGCCTCTCTATGAGTACACCTGTTCATGCTCTCTCGCAGAGCTTTCTCCAGCTCTTTGATTTTCTCAGTCGTCTCTTGAACTGAATCTTGAGTAATATGAGCCTGTATAAAAAAAGTGAAACATGGCAAAACATTTATCACAAGATATAATTTATATTGAGAACCATGGTTACACATTCGATAATACACCAATCCGCCATAACATTAACAGTACCAACAGGTAAACTGAATAACAATATCAATTATATACCAGTAAACTGGCAATGGGCACCAAAGGCTCAGCTATGTCTGTGGGTTCCAAAGGCTAGCCTCTCTGATCTGGTCTGATCCCACAGTAAAGCTAATTAATCCAGCACAAATTAACGAAAAAAGTATGTGCTCACTATGACAGAAAGGTACTAAAACACTCCACTACAACACATGGAGCTTAGCAGGCTTAACGAGTTTAAGGTTGTTGACCAAGCCTTCGAATTCACCTGATCCCAATCAGATCAAGCATGCATGCACTGGACAAACAGGTCCAATCCAAGGAGGCCCCACCCCATAACTCCCATGGAGCCATGCCCTGAAGAACCAGAGCCAACCCGTTACACAAGAAAAATCCAGATCCTAGGTCGTTATAATGTTGATGCTTTCAAAGTCATGGCTGATCGGTGTAAAATAACACATTTCCTGTTATTACAGTGTAACTACAAATGTACTAGCACATAAGAACATAAACCATTATGCATCCAAGAATATGAATATTCCTTGCTGAGAAGAAAAGAAATTAAGTGTTAAATGAGCTGAAAGAGAAAGGAAGGTGGAAAGATAAATAATTTAAGCAGGCAATAAAGTGAATTTGATCAATTTTGTGGATATATCATCAAGAAATGTTCTTTGTTACAATGTACAACTGACTGTCAGATTTTGATTTGTTTTTAAAACAAGAATTGATTTGTTAAATCTCTACTTAATGTTAAATGTTACAATCAGAAATACACTTTTTAGTAATTATTTGTATCCATCTTCTGAGGTTAAAAACAATGCTTATCTCCATATATATTTTATTCTTTGTGTTGAGTAATATTTTTGTTCATATATTTATGTGCCATTATTGAGATACTGTACAATGACTACTGAGTAGTTTACTGCTTTTTCTTAGATAATGAGTACCAAGGTTCATGCAAAATAAAATAATCCAAGAATGAATTTGTAAGAATGAAGTTTTAGGTATGCTACTTATAACCAATAGCTGTGGGAAAAGAACTACAGTATAAGAGGGAATGCTGTATTTTATTACTTCTTTCCACATGGGTTAGCTTGTCAGGCAGATCTGGTAACCCTAGGCTTAAGTGGCTAAGTGTGAGTTTAGGTATTTATGTGGAAGGGGTGCCATCATTTGCTCTTTTGTTGCTGGTTAAAACAGCCACCAATGTAGAACCAATAGGTCATAAATATTGGAACAACTATACTTTTTTGCCATTTGGCTTCTGTATACCATCACATTGAAGTTGAAAAGAAAGTCAAGTACAGACTTTCAGCTTTATTTCAAGGGAGTTGACAAAAGTGAACATAGTACAGATGGTACATAGTTTTTGGTGGCACAAAGTCATGGAACAAAGATAATAAAAAATTTTTTTTTAAAAGATTGCCTTTAATGCTTGGATGAAAATTTAATGACTACCTGAAATCTGGAACTCGTGGAAATGACCAAATGCTGAGTTTTCTTCCTTAAGATGTTTTGTCAGGCCTCTATTGCAGTTTGTTTAAAAGTCTTTCTGCCTTCAGTCTTGTCTTTAGTAAGTGAAAAGCATGGTCTATTGGGTTAAGATCAGATGATTGACTTGGCTAGTGAAGAATATCCTATTTCTTTGTATTGAGAAACTTTGGGTAGCTTTCATTGTATGTTTTGGACTATTATCCATCTGTAGTAAGAAATGGTGTCCTATCCAATTTGCAACTTTTTTCTGAGCAGGGAGTATAGCCCTATACAGAATTTATCCCAATATTTTAAATAACAGTCAGGTTAATAAACACCCGTGTCCCAGTTCCATTGGCAGCCATACACACTTATGCCATTGCAATGCCTCCACCATGTTTGACAGATGATGTAGATCATGAGCCAGTCCTTTCCTTCTCCATACTTTACACGTTCTATCATTCTGGTACACATTAATCTTGAGTTCATCAGTCCAAAGAATCTTCAGAACTCTAAACTGTTCTGTCCTTGATCATTAATAGCGATTTGCACCTTGTTGTGAAGCCTCAATATTTACATTTATAAAGCTGTCTCTTGATTGTAGACTTTGGCGATGATACGCGACCTCCTTAAAATTGTTTTTGACTTGGCTAGATATTGTTAAAAAGTTCTTCTTCACCATGGATAGAATTCTGCAGTCATCCACATTAGCTGTCTTCCATGGTCTTCCAGGTCTTATCCTGTTGCTGAGCTTGTCAGTTAATTCCTTCTTTTTAACAACATTCCAAACTGTGGTACTTTCCACTCCCAATGTTTTTGGGTTTATTTTACTTTTTCAGCCTAATGATTGCCACCTTCACTTGCGTAGATATCCCTTTGGGCCTTATGTTTAGAGTTCAAGTGAATGGCTACCAAATGCAAATTTAACACTGACCCACCTCCAGACCGCCATCTCAGAACTCGTGTTCTGAGCATCATTTGTCTTGGAGGAAACTCTGCCTTTCCTGATGCGTATATGCATTTTTGTAAAAAAAAAAATATATATATATATACATTTTCAAGATAATTTAAAGTTTCCTTAACCTTGTAATTTTGACAGTGTGGAATATTAACAGATACACTTGGGAAACTTCTGAGGCATTTCTTAACTTGTTTTTTAAAAAAATGCAAAATATGTATTGTACAGTATCTTGTACCTAAGATCTAGGTTTATTGTTCTGAAATCAACTTCCACTTTTCATAGCAGCTTGTTTAATCTCACCATAACATTTTAGTGTGTATAGAAGAATCTTTATTCTCACCATCACCCCCTTTAGTTTCCTCATTCTGACACTAAGTGTTTAAGGTGTATTACAACATGCTTTTCTGTGCCCAATGTGTATATGAATACTTAATTTCATTCATTCATTGTCTGTACCACTTTATTTTGTATACAGGGTCATGGGGGACCTGGTGCTTCTCCCAGGAGACTTAGGGCACGAGGCGGGGTACACCCTGGATGGGGTGCCAATCCATCGCAGGGCACACACACACTTACACTCTCATTCACATATTACGCAGTTAGCCTAATCTGCCTGTCTTTGGACTGTGGAAGGAAACCGGAGTACCTGGAGAACACCACTAAGCACAGGGAGAACAGGCACACAGACCCAAGGTGAGAATCGAACCCAGAACCTGGATATGCAAGGCAACAGTGCTAACCACTAAGCCACTGTGTCGCCTAGGTCTTATATTTTACAATGTAATTAAATACACAATTGTTTATAATCTATTTGCTTCAAATTCAATTTAAGTGGGTGCAGTGTCTTAACGCAGAGAAGAACTGTTGATACAACTGACAGATAATGCTGAAAAATAAGCACTACAGACAGGTAACTCAACATTTATTGTATTTCAGGTCTTTGTTTTCTTGGTTTGTTATCAATGACAAGGACTTTACTTTGACTTTAAGTGGAATAGTTTAATGGGTTCAAGATTTAATAATGCTACAATCTGTAGTACTAATCAAAGCTTATTCTTATTCTGTTCTTAAATGTAGTGTTTGTGGTTAGGCGTACTATTTGTGCCCGATTCACTGTGACAATATAGTGCAGTGACTAGTATATACTGTATATATGTCATTAATGGCAAATTAACATTGCATTCTCAAAGCCCTGAGTAATGCGAACACAAATTCGACTTCATTTACCATTTGCAAACTGTAGAATTTATTTCAGTACTGTTATACTCTTATAAACCACAAAGCATGTCTTTCACATGCAGACATGCATACTCACACACACTCCATGCTAAAATGCCCAAAAGTGCAACCAAAACGAAAAACAGAACTGGAGCACCAAGTTGAGTCCCTGACGTGGGAGTGACACAGTCAGGTTGTGTGTGTCACGAGCCTGGTGCATTGATTGGACTTGACAGCTCGGCTGTAACCTAATGCAGCCGGATCAAAAGAGCAAACAGTAATGCTGAGCTGATGTAAGAGGGGGCAAAAACTGGAGCCTTTTTGCTAATGCCAAACACAACGTTGGTGCATACACCAGTTCAATATGTTTCCTTCACACTCAGAAGAGGAAGGCAGAGATAATTGTGGCTGAGAAGGTTAGGGGGCTGGCATTCAGCACCTTGGTCTCTACAGACTTCAGTAATTATGTAATCTGATGATTAGAGTCTAATCGTAGAGAACATAATCAGTTAAATAAACTGACAGAGAGTGAGAAAATGCTGTTTTGCCTCCAAATGTCAAAGGAGATTTTACAGACCTACTTTCGACACTGAAGAAGCCATTAAAGGGGTCCAAGCATCCGAAATTCTGTCACTGTCATCCTTTTTTTTTAATCCAAATCGATACCATGGATTCCATAGCCCACACAGGAAAACACTCAACAAGTTGCCTTGACTGTTTTGAAAAAGGATTTGCTTTATATTCTGTACTTGTGCAAAGAAAAACATGTTCACAACTTGGCCAAAATATGTAGATGTGGGGTGTTGCCTATTCAGCTACAACAACAATAAAGATCAAGTACTGGATTTGGGTGAGGAACCCATCCACACAGTAGTTATTCCAGTTCATTGAAAATGTGTTCAGTATGGTTGTGGTGAGGGCTCTGTACAAGCAACTCGAGTTCTTCCCATACCACAACCGTGGCAAAGCATATCTTTGTGGACCATTCTTTGCACACAAGGACACTATCATGGACGAAGTCTCCAAGTTCCAGTGAAGGAAAATCTTAATGCTGTAGCATACAGTACATAGACATCCTATAAAATTGTTTGTTTTAAACCCTATGGTAACAGTTTGGGGAAACCACACATGTGGGTGTGTTGATCAGGTGGCCACCTATATTTTTATATATATTTTATATAGTATCTATATGTTTTAACTTTACTTGTTTTAGTTCGTTACTTTACCCTTTTACCTATATATGAAACTTGGGCAAACACATATTTTCCAGTGGCGACTGATAAGTAAATAACCAAGTGGAAGACAAAAACTCAATATACAGTATATTGACCTTAGTATACTGTAGCTTATGGTTAGTACCTACAGTAGGTATTCACAGTTACCTGCCAACTGAGTGGCTTTCTGCTTCTGATAGTTTGATAAATAAAGTTTAAGAATGTAAACCAACCAGCCATAACAATAAAACTACCTGCCTAACATTGTTTAGGTTCTCCTTTGGCCATGATAACAGCTATGACCCAACAATCTCTGGACTCAACCAATTCTCAGAAGGTATGCTGTAGTATCTAGTACCAAGATGTTGGAAGCAGATTCTTGAAGTGCTGAAAAGGGCCTTTATGAATCACATTTGTTTGTTCAGTGCACCCCACAGATGCGCGACCAGATTTAGATCTGGGGAATTTGGAAGCAAAATCAAGACATTGAAGTCTTTGTCCTGTTACTCAAACCATTCCTGATTAAATTTTGTAATGTTGCAGCTTGCATTATTCTGATAAAAGAGGCCACTGTCATTAGGAGTACTTGGTATACAATATTGATTTGGTAGTCAAACAATGTTACATGTCAACATAGCATTCACATCAATGCCAGGACACAAGGTTTTTCAGTAGAATGTTGTCTAGAATATCACACTCCTTCTGCTGGCTTGCATTCTTCTTATAGTGAATCCTGGTGCCATTGTTTCCACAGGTGTTAATGTGCAATATTAAAAAAAAAACATGATTCATCCAACCAGGTCACCTTCTTTCACTGCTCTAAGCTCACATGCCCATTGTTAGCGATTTTGGCTGTGGACAAAAAGACAACATGGGCACTCAGACTAGTCTGTGGATATGCCACCCATAAACAGCTCTTTTTGAAGAACTGAACCATATGGGTTAGCCTTCTTTCCCTAAATGGGTTGGTGAGCATTTGACACCCAGGACCCTGTTGCCAGTTGACTAGTTTTATCTTCTTACAATACAAAAAATTCAAGAACTGACTGTTCATGTGGTGCATAATATATTGTATGAGCCCTTGCCAGATGCCACTGTACTGGGATTTACTTTACCTTTCAGGGTTTAAATATTATGGATGTCTCCCAATAAGTACTCAGGAAAGATGCTTCTCTTCATGGCAAGAAGATGTCACAAAACATTCACAAATACATCTTGTCATGTAATCTCACGAGAAGTACCATACACTTTGCTGGTAAACTCATGACACTCATGAGTATCCACACCACAACAACCCTGGTCCAACATTAACACTGACTTTACCACAGATGTCCCCAAATCCCAAAGTTACATTACAGTTATTATGAGCTTCTGCTGTGCCTAACAACCTCTTTTAAAACCACAGAGAACATTTTTTTTTTCAAGTCTATCATTACTTTGGCATCCCAGTGACACTCTATATAATGAGTCTGGACAAACTTCATGAAGAAACTAGGAGCCTCAGTTTTTTTTTAAAATCCTATTTGATGGATGGATGGATGGATGGATGGATGGATGGATGGATGGATGGATTTGCATTATATAAGATTATCAGGCAGGATTATGGGCACCTAAGAGTCAAGCATGTCTGTGGGGACATAAGGCTAGCCCGTTCAATCGAATTTCTCAGAAAAGCCAAAGCAGAACAAATTATAAAAATATACCTCAATGCTAGAAATGATAGAAAGGCACCAGAACCCCCAGTGCACTAGAGCCAATCATGCTTAGGCTCCAGCAGGCAAAAAGTCCATGGTCGCTGACCTGGCCTTCAAGCTCCTCAGATCCTAGTCTGATCAAGCACTCATGCAATGCCCGATCTACGAAGGACCCACCCTGCAACCAACAGCATGTGATGGTCCAGAAAGGATCCACCACCAATGTCCTGGTGCCAGACACCACAGCACATCCCCAGAGGCCTTGTGGCATCATTGCCAAAGGGTCCAGAGCTGCCCAGGTGGCACAAGGGAAACCTAAATAACACTGTGCATAATGTTTTGCATGATTGATTGGTGTATAAAATTATATTTAAAAAGTCTGAGAAAGTGGAGTTTTTAAAATTGTTTACAAATGTTTGCTTACTTTTTTTGGCCATATTATGCTCTTCTTGCAATCTATACTGCCCCTTCAAAAAGGTCACACACACTTATATTTAACTGGACCACTTTAATGTTTGACTATGGCTTACATATGCCATGGCAGAGTTTTGACAAACTTATTCAATGTGACAACGTTTATTTTAATGCACTGTTGTATTCATGTTGGCCAGGATCTTGTATTCATTATGGAGAGTCAAACTTTTAGAGTGGGGTTAAGGTCAGAACCATGTGGTGGTCATTTAATTTGTGAAAATAATTCCTCATATTCCCAGAACCACTATTTCGCAATTTGAGCCTAGAAAATTGAGCCAAAAGTTTCACATTGTCAACTTTGAATATTCCTGTGACATCATTCTCTTTCTTTTTTTTTATTATGTAACTTCAAGAAGCGTTTGATTGTTGAGTAATCTGATCGTACGAATATTTAGTTTTAAGACATAAATGTGATGGTCCAGAAAGGCAAGGCACATCCATATGTGTTTTCTCTTTCCACTGTGTGCACATTATGTCTCCAGTGTGTGTACAGTACCTTCTCTCTCCTGTGTGTAAATAAAATTTAGATTTGATAAAAGCACATTGTGAATCAGGTGTTCATTGTACACAAAATTGTAAGTTAAGTTTCAAGCAGTGCTAATGCTATTGGAATGTATGGGGAAATGCCAGGCTTATTTATGTAATTAAACGACATGAAGTGGTCTCCCCTGCCCAGGACCCTAGCCTAGATCCTGACAGGCCTATGCTAGGGGTTGAAAAGGCAGTCCCCATGGCCATAAGCTCAAATGAAAGCTACATTCTAAGTCTGTGCTAAGTTTCAGCTTGCCCAGCATCATCTCTCAGCTCATGCCAAGTTTCTTCCTGGCACTTATGCAAACTTTTAGTATGCCAAGCACCAATAAACGCCATGCCAAGTTCCTGCATGGGCCCCATGGCAGGTTCCAGCACACCACATTCCAGTTACAGCCAAGTTGCTATGTCAGGTGCCTGTCCAATGCTCATGCCAAGTCCTAGCCCAGTGCCTGTGCCAAGCTCAGGCCCAGTCACTGTGCAGAGACTTGACCCATCGCCCAAGCCAAGTTTAGTTCTCGGCTTGCTTGCATGTCAAGCTCTGTCACAGCTGCCACACCAAGCGTCAGATGGCCCTTACGTCCAGTTCCAGTACTTATGCCATGCTCCAGCCACCAAGTCACAAGTAAAAGTTTGTTCCAAAATATGTCAGTTTCAGCTTCAGAGTGGCTGCCCATACAGTATGGTGGGGACAGTGTCCTGGTAAACCCTTAGGAGCCTGCACTTTCAGTTGTCCTTTGTCTTGGATATTATTCTGCTGATTTTCTTATCAATGTCGCTGTTCCTGTTAGGATAATTGTATTTAGTTCCTATTTTTATGTTACCAAATTATTCTTTCACTCAGCCTGAACCAGCATAGATGGGAAAAGCATGAAAGCAAAGTAAACAAATAAAGAAGAAACAAGCTCTGTGTGTGTGTGTGTGTGTGTGTGTGTGTGTGTGTGTGTGTGTGTGTGTGTGTGTGTGTGTGCGCGAGTGAGAGAGAGAGAGAGTGAAAGCGTGGAAAGGTGTCTCTTCTTACCTCAGGTGCTGCATCAGGGTGTCTTGTTTCTCCCATCTGATTTTTTTCTGCACTTGACAGGTTTATATTACTCCGTTCCTTCACTTGCCTGCAAGAAAATGTTAATAAAGATGTTGTAACCTAATAGGCAATTTTACAGGGATGGTGATTGATATGGTACATTTCTCAGATCAGAATAAAAATGTTCAAAATTACTTGTACAAACTTTACATAATTCATGTGCACTCACTTGCCCACACTCACTTGTTAAATACTCTTTCACCCAAAGCCTCAATGCATTTCTTCATTGTATATATCATTACTTGCAAAATGGTAGAACCAGTTGTCATAATATTTCAAACATATTTATTTATTTATTTATTTATTTTCTAAATTAGTGTTTCCCTCATTTCAATTTCCCTTATTTCAATTTCTAATTGAGTGTGGCTTTTCTTTGTGCTGTGTAAGGCTATAAAACCGGCTTGTTTTTTTTTCTGTTTTATATATATATATATATATATATATATATATATATATATATATATATATTGATATTTTTAGGAACA
>JAQMYL010000039.1:20870103-20882422 GCA_030014365.1 Clarias pachynema | reverse complement strand
CCAGGAGGTCGGTGTTCATGCTCCGCCACCACTGGTGTTTCGGGCAACACCGGTCTCCAACGAAATGTTAGTTCTTCAATCATTTCCTGCCATGTTTCAGGATGCCAAACATCTAATACCCCCCCATCTAACCGAACTGCCAAATCTTCTGCCCCTTTCGGAGAAACTGGCAGCGTGGAAGCTACTCCCAAGTATATCTCCTTGGGTACTAAGCACTATAGAGAGACGCTACAGGATTCAGATCTCACATCACTCAACGGCGTGGTCTCCACTTCCGTGAAACCGGAAAGGGCGCATCTGCTGACTCTGGAGGTACAGAAGTTGCTGGAAAATGGGGCCATAGAACATGTTCCCCTACCAGACAGAGAGTCAGGCTACTACAGTTGGTATTTCTTGGTTCCCAAGAAGAACGGGGGGCTGCGCCCAATTTTAGATCTTCGTGGGCTGCACCGCTATCTGTAAAATACAGGTTGAAAATGTTGACTATAAAAGTGATTGTTTCTCAAATCCAACCAAGGGATTGGTTTGTGACAATCGATCTGAAGAACGGATACTTTCATATAGAAATATTGCCACAACACAGGGAGTTCCTGAGGTTCGCTTTCGGGGGCAAAGCTTACCAGTATCGGGTCCTTCCATTCGGTCTAGCTCTCTCACCCCGCACACCCCTTTACGACTCCAGGGCATCCGTATTTTGAATTATATAGAAGACTGGCTGATTCTCGCTCAGTCTCAGGCGTTAGCGCTTCGACATCGGGATGTCGTCCTAGCTCATCTCCGTTCCTTAGGATTGAGACTCAACGCCACGAAAAGCGTGCTCTTTCCTGTTCAGAAACATATTTGGGTGTCACATGGGATTCGATCAGAATGCGGGCACAGCTGTCTTCCGCTCATGTCGAATCCATTCTCAACACCCTCAAGGAAATCAAGCTAGACCTTTCAGAGATCTTTGAGGTCTCATGGCAGCTGCATCCACAGTGATATCTTTGGGCCTTCTGCACATGAGAGCATTTCAGTTGTGGCTAAGAGCCAGGGGATTTCACTCGAGGGCCAATCCCCAGAGGCAAATAAGTGTTACGCGCCAGGGGCTTCGTACCATTTCTATGTGGTTCAGACCCCGGTTTCTGACCCTGGGTCCCACTCAAGGTCCGTCCTGTCGTCGCAAGATGCTAACGACAGACGCTTCCCTCCCGGGCTGGGGTGCGGTCTTAGATGGCCGTCCAGCCCAAGGGAGCTGGAGAGGTCATCTTCTCGCGTGGCACATTAATTGCCTCGAAATGATGGCTCTATTTCTGGCCCTGAAGCACTTCATCCAGCAGTTGTGAGGCTACCATGTTCTAGTGCGGGTGAACAACACCACGGTAGTCTCGTATATAAATCGCCAGGGCGGACTGCGCTCGAAGTAGTCAGTCAAATCTGGGAGAGATTTCATGTAGCAGAGGTGGACCTCTTTGCCTCGCAAGAAACAGCACAATGTCCCCTTTACTACTCTCTGAAGCCATGGCCCATACGTGGCCCAGATTATGCCTTTATGCATTTCCACCGATAACTCTACGCCCGGGAGTCCTGGCGAGGGTCCGTCAACAGGGTTTGCGCCTCTTACTGATAGAGCCCCGTTGGCCGACCAGAGTGTGGTTCTTTGATCTAATATCTCTCCTCAACGGCTCACCGTGGCTGATTCCAGTGAGGGGGGATCTTCTGTCTCAGGCGCAGGGGACAATATTTCATCCCCGGCCCGTGCTCTGGAACCTTCACGTCTGGCCCCTGAGGGGGACCAATTAAGAGATGTCTTCCAGCCAGTGTAATCGAAACTATTTTGAGTGCTAGGGCTCCCTCCACTAGAAGAACTTATGCCCTCAAATGGAGTGTATTTGAAAGTTGGTGCATGGCAAAACATGTAGACCCAGTCCACTGGCCAATTGTTTCAGTGCTGGAGTTCCTGCAAGAAAAGTTGTCCTCTGGCTTATGCCCTAGTACACTCAGAGCGTACGTAGCCGCTATTTCGCCTTGTCATGTTCTGACCGCCGGGGTTTCTGTGTGAAAGCACCCTTTAGTTGCCCGTTTTATTCGTGGAGCTAAACGGTTGAGGCTGCCCACCAGACGGTTAGGGTTAGGGTTAGGGTTTTTCTTATGGCTATTACTTCCATGAAGAGAATTGGAGATCTGCAGGCTTTGTCAGTCTCCCCATCCTGCCTAGAGTTTGCCCCTGGGCTAGTCAAAGCTATTCTGCATCCTCACCCGAACTATCTTCCGAAAGTTCCATTCTCATGGAACCCAGTTGTTCTCGAAGCATTCTGTCCTCTGCCTTTTACAGCGGAGCAGGAAAGACTTCACTTACTCTGTTCAGTACGTGCTCTTCAGACTTATGTCCACCGCACTAGCCAGTGGCGTAAATCAGAATCAGAACGCTGTCACATTGGGTGAGAGATGCTACTGCCCTAGCCTATGAGGCACGTGGTCACACTTCGCCTCTAGGAATCAGGGCTCATTCGACCAGGGGGATTGCCTCATCTATTGCACTGGCAAGAGGAGTCCCCTTGCAGCAAGTGTGTGATGCGGCAGGTTGGTCCTCTACGCACACATTTGTTAGATTTTATAGTTTGGATGTTCATGCTACTCCAGGCTCACAGGTCCTCGAGAGTCTCCCAAAGCTAGGTCTGAGACATCCTTGGCTATTGTGCGCACACGCAACACAACCCTGGGGGTCCAGACTTGCAGTGCGGCGGCGTTGGTATTCTCGTTCCCATAGCGTTTTCACACAGCATCAAGTGTAGCTTTTGAAAGGGAACGTCTAGGAGTTACTTTGCTGTAACCCTGTTCCCTGAAAAAGCGGGAACGAGATGCTGCGCTCCAATGCCGCACTGCTTGCGTGACTGGACGTCCTTTCAGACAAAATTGATCTGAGGAATGTTTCCGGTTCACTCCTATTTATACCCTGCAGGTGCACTTCATCAGATGACATCACCTGACCGAGGTTATATAAGCCAAAACTTTGGCGTGCTTGATACACACATGCTTCACAACCGGCAACACAAAAAGATGATCCCAGATCGTTTTAACGCAGCATCTCGTTCCCGCTTTTTCAGGGAACAGGGTTACAGCAAAGTAACCCGAGACATTTTACTTCG
The DNA here is from genome assembly GCA_030014365.1 of Clarias pachynema. Taxonomy (NCBI): domain Eukaryota; kingdom Metazoa; phylum Chordata; class Actinopteri; order Siluriformes; family Clariidae; genus Clarias; species Clarias pachynema. Next base: position 20,879,294 of record JAQMYL010000039.1, on the reverse strand, counting down.
ATTTAACTTTCAATTAAGGTGCTTGGATACAGCACTCTGTGAACAGCCAGCTTCTTTAGCGATTACTTTTTGTGTCTTACCCTCCATATGCAGGGTGTCAATGATGGTCTTCTGGACAACTGTCAAGTCAGCAGTCTTCCAAGCAGTCTTATTGTAGGGCCTACAAAAACAGACTGAGAGACCCTTCAAAGGCTCAGGAAACATTTGCAAGCGTTTTGAGTAAATTACCTGATTAGATTGTGACACAATGAGTCTCCAGCATAGAATTTTTTCACAATCTTATAATTTTCTGAGATGCTGAATTTTGGCTTTTCATTAGCTTTAAGCCATAATCATCAACATTAAAAGAAATAAACACATAAAATACACCAGTCTGTGTTTAATGAATCTACAGTATATATCATTTTTTTTATTGAATTACTGAAATAAATCAACTTTTTGATGATATTCTACTTTATTATGATCCACCTGTATACTGTATGTGATATAGACCTAGCTATAGCCGTAATACACTCACATATATTTCAACACATTTATCCTTTTTGCACATTTTTATTTGGTTTGGCAGATCAACATTTTTTTTATTAGATGTTATATAAAAATGTGTTAATTTTTTTAACGATAAAAAAATGTGTTTCATAAAGGCGGCACGGTGGTGTAGTGGTTAGCACTGTCGTCTTGCACCTCCAGGGTCCGGGTTTGATTCCCGGCCAGGCTCGATTCCCGTCTCTGTGTGCATGGAGTTTGCATGTTCTCCTCGTGCTTGGTGGGTTTCCTCCCACAGTCCAAAGATATGCAGGTTAGGCTAATTGGCCATCCCAAATTGCCCGTAGTGTGTGAGTGTGTATGTGTGTGGGCCCTGTGATGGATTGGCACCCTGTCGAGTGTGTGCCCTAAGCCTCCAGGTCCCCGCGACAGGATAAAGCAGTATAGAAGATGTGTGAGTGTTTCACACAAGAAGGTCTCTATAAATGTTAAGATTTCTTTAAGGAAAAAGCTTCTACTCTCTGATCACTGTAAACGTGAATGAATTTCTTTGGCAATAATGTTCAGGATGAAGGGAAAAGGGTCAGACTTTTAATGCAATTAACACTGTCCCTACTGTGAAGCATGTGAAGCATAGGGAAGCATAGGGTGGCAGTGACAGTGACTGATGCATTTGATGTACAAGATGGCATCATAAGAAAGATTAAATATTAAAATAAAATCTCAGGACAGAAGGTTAAAACTTGGTCACAACTTTGTCCAATATGACGATGATTCTAAGCATACCTACAATGCTGTGATAAAATCATAGCAAAGTAAAACACTGCCGTGGCCATCACAAAGTCCTAACAAAGTCTGGAATTTTTATTTCTCCTGTGACATGCAGAGGTTATGGAAATAATTTTTGTCAAGCGCATGAATTTAGGGACGCAACCTGCCTTTTGTCAACAGTTCATGCTGTTGCAGGTAGTGCAATAGTGCTGGGAGTGTTACATTTTTTTTCTGGCGCACCCTGAGCCCTTTAACCCTTAGGAGTCAACGGCATAGTCAACAATACCAATCACTTTTTATCTTTGCAAGTGGTTTTGTAAATTAAGCTATATTATAGCAACCCAGAAAAAATATGTACACAAATGGAATGTGGCTGTGAATTTATGACTAAAATAAGGCTGCTCACATTGCTGCACACTTTCACATTTACATAAACAAGTGACCATTGTATGTATTCTTGATAAATGGTTAAATAAACATGAAGTTCACCATTTTCTACTGGTCTCTCCTGCCACCAGATCTGAACACAAAATGCACCTTTGGGGTATGGCAGGATGATACTGTAGATTTACAGCATGAATGTTTAACAACCAAACCTGCAGCAATCATGGTATGCAATCCTGTAAACATGGAGAAGGATCTTCTGGATACTGTATCATGCCATGACAAAGTAATTTTTTAAAAGTTGTTTATTTGTTTGAGAGCAAATGAAATCATACTCAGTATTAGTATGCTATTCCTAATAAAGTGGCCACCAAGTATACATCTGCCAATGTATGGGGTTAATCTTTAAAACTCACAGACCATATCCGATAAACATATTAGCACTTTCCAGGCCCCCCACAGCGTATACTACCGAGAAACCACAGGCCTTTGCTTGTTTGGCACCAGAGTCTCTAATCTAAGCACATTTAGACAATAAATCATTTTGTGTATCTTTGTGTATGCATGGTAGTGCTGAGTGTGTGTGTAATTGTTTGTTGTCCTAACCCAGCCACTGGCAATGTGTAAATCACAAGATAATTGTGTACTTGTTCACCAGTAATGAGAGAGAAGGATAAGATATGTGTTTATTTCCTCATTCTTTCTGCCCTAGTGTAGAAGTAAAGTAGTTCCTGCTGCCGCTTTGCTGGCTGCACAACAAGCTCTATTAAAGATGCATCATCTATCTTTCAACGAAAAACAAGTACAGAGCCAGCAAGTTCACAGGAACAAATTATAGCTCACCATTACACTTTTGTACACAAATATTCTTGAATAACATCTACTGTATTGCTGCTGTATAGAATCAGAATCAGAGCTCAGTAACAGGTAGTAACAGTAACTGTTTACTTGTTCACAACTTGAACTTGATAAAGTGCAATAAACAATGTACAGTCTAGGAACATGGCCCTCATGCAATAGATGTAAAATAAAAAAGTTAGTTAACTGAAGATTAGCAAAAAAAAAAGTAATGTGCAGATGCTGCATAATAGTTACCTCTCTAGCGCTGAGATTGCCTTGTCCTTTTCAGTTCGCTCTGATTCCAACTCGTTAAGAACTCCCAAAAGTCTGTCCACCTCTGCCTTAGATTTTCCAGATTGTTCTTTATGGAAGGTCATCTCTTTTTCAAGGACCTTAATTCGATCTGAGATTTCCGAATTTATCTGTGACGACTCTTCTCTTTCACGGGCCTTTCGACAGATATAAATAAGTAAGAATTAATCGAAAGAGATAAAATTAAAGCAACTGAATTACCAAATACAACAGGTTAATTGAATGTAGCTTAGCAGTTATGATGTGGAAAACATAACAGTGAAAGACATTCCATGGCAAGACCAGGAATTTTCCCAAAACAACAGGTTAATTTATTAGGTGTTTCTGTGCCAGAAGAACATTTATACCATCTCATTTGTATTTATACCATATTAGCAATGCTCTGTGGAATCTTCCTTACAATTTGTGTGCTTATTGTTACTTTTGCTTTCATATTTACATTTTTTGCTTAATACCCCTCTATATCCAAAGAAAAAGATATTATAAATGTAACCATATAGAAGAAAAACACATATACAGAACCACAGACACATACACTGCGACTAGGCAGATACACTGATCAGCCATAACAACAACACCATGACTGGCTGAAATGAATAACACTGATTATCAACTATATATCAATAAACTGTGCTACCCATCTGGTCCTATCCCACAGAAAAGCTAATGCAATGCAAACCCTAAAAAAAATGTCAATGCTGGCCAGGACATAAAAAGCACCTGAACACCCAGTGCACCCCAACCCTCTACACACGGGGCTCAGCAGGCAAAGAGTACAAGGTTGTCGACCTGGCCTCAAAATCCCCAAGATTTCAATCTAATCAAGCCTCCATAGAAGGTGCGGGACAAACAAACCCCATCCACGGAGGCCTCCACCCCGCAACCCACGGGTCCGCCAGAAACATCCTTGTTCCAGACACCACAGACGGGGGGTCAGAGCTATCCCAGTAGCACAAAGGGGCCAGATCTGTCCAAGCAGTGGACAAAGCAAACCTAGGTGGTTTTAATGTTAATTGCTCTAAAGTTATGGCTGATCAGTGTAGATCATGTGATCATCTTTTTTAATTTAGCTTTCAGTGCGTCTTACCAATGATTTCCCTTTCAGCAGCCTCTGTATTGGAGAGAGGACAGAAAAAAAGATGGTTAAGTAACACACACACACACACACACACAAAATTAGCAAATATTGTAAAACTAAAAAAAAATATATTTTTCCAGTTAGCAACTCTGGGGGCCTTCCCACATTCTCGAATTTGATCCCAAACCAGTGTGATTTCTAGATTACAGGAAATCCCAGGAAGATTGTCAGGAAGTTATTCAGAAATCAGTAAGGCAGTTCAGGAGAAATCGCAGCTATAAAAGAAAATTCAAGCATTTTCGAAATTTTGAAACACATTTGCCAACTAAAATACCATTGGAGCAGTGCATAAGCTATTTGTAGGTCAATTATAGTGGTTCTTTTGGGACTTCGTAGGTGGTTCATGCCTCTTACTAATGAATCATAGAATCCAAAAATATGTCAAATTCCTATGATTTGCTACTATTTCATTGCAAACCTTCCAGAAGCTGTCACAATTGAGCTCACAATTAGTCAAGAATTGCCATGGTTCTGCTAAGCATTACTATGTTTCTGACCTGAACAGCAATTCATAGCACAATCATGCGGCAACATGGAGATTCCCAACCAATGCAGAACTAGCTAACTAGTCTGAGTGGCTGAATTTAGACCTACATTTCTTAGACTTTAAGCATACTTAAAAAGTAGAACAAAGTCTGGTTTCACCAAATAAATTTCATCAACAATGTAGTCTGCTTTAAAATAGAGAGGATAAAGCAACTTGAGTGTAATTTAACCTAAAATCCAGTTTGAGTGAGAGCGCATCAAATGTGTTATCAAATCATGATGAATGTTAATAGTAATAATAATAATAATAATAAATTCATAAATAAATGGTTAATATACTGTATCCCAGCTCAGTCAAGGACCTTATTTCAATAAATAATTTCAGTGAGTATTTTCTTAGTCTGATTAGCTGGTATGGCTTGTTTACCCTGGGTCATTTTACTTATTTTAACTTTAAGGTTAAGCCTGATGTTAATATAGTTAACCTTTTTAAGTGAAAGGACTGAAAAATCAAAAACGAGTGGCTGTATGTAGGAGTCTATAGGACACCTATACAGTATATACAGTATACAGTATACAGTAGGTGTGCCATGATCAGGAAAATAGGGCCATATGGACCTTATTTTCATGATCACTGCATACATTTTCCTTATTGAATATTGTTTAAGCACACCCTTAAAACATTGGTCCAGCACAAGTACTGACTGGTTAATGTGGCTGAGGTTCAGGAACCCCTAAAGAGATCACATATACAGGTGAAGACCAACAACACAATAAATGTGTTTATGAAGGCAAGCAAAGCCTAATGTAAATATCTGGTCAGAAGTGGACTTCATATTGATTTAAACACCTTTTCTGTTATAAATGGCACTGTATTAAGTTGTCACTATCCAAGCAGATTTTAAGTACAGAATGTACTGTATATGTAATCTAAAACACCATACTGTATATCCTTGATTTTTTTTGGTGGGGAATTTATATGGTTTAAATGAATTGTTTCTGAAACCAACTGAGTTACATATAAACAGTGGGATTTTGTTTGTGGTTTTGTGATACCATGTGGTTTTCTTGAATATCTCCCCAGAGTTGGACTTTCATGTGTATTTTTATTCTCTTAATTCATTATGAAATTAAACTACTTTGTCATTTGCCAAAGCTTTTACAAGAGCACCACATTTATTACTGACAGTACAAGGAACCAATTGTTACTTGAACTTGCTTTTTTCCATTCAAGAAAAATAACCTGGGGTTATACTGTATATATGGATCTTAAAATGATTTGTTTCTGCGAATAAACGTTACCCAATTATTATTATTATTATTATTATTATTATCTTATGTTGCGATAGCTGGGAATTCACAAATTTTAATAAAAGAAATTACAGTGAAACCTCGGATTGCGAGTAACGTGGTTTGCGAGTGTTCCGCAAGACGAGCAAAGATTTTTAATACATTTTCAAGTGTTGGTTTTCGAGTACCGAGTATCATGTATTACTCATGCGCTTTTTGTTTTGACGCCGAGCGTCACATGATCACAATTGAGCCAAAGGTTTTTCTCTCTCTCGTGCTGGGGAATTGTGGGTAATCGTTTCCCCTGCTGGGTCTTAGTGCGCGTCTCTTACTGGTATAATCAACATCTGTGCACGCGTGTACTGTAATAAAGCAAAAGCAAGTCTCATTAGAGAGGTTAAAAATAAATTTTCTCTCTCTGCTCAATGCTCAGCCTGCTCTGTGTCTGTTTGCGCGTGTCATTGGACACCATGCCACACAAACACACACACACACACACATACAGACCCCTGCTACTTTCGCCTCCACAGACACACAGACATACACTCTTTCTCTCTGCTCTACACAGAAACACTGCTCTGTCGCGATTCTTTTCAAAGGTAAAGTGCAGGTTAATTTGTTTTATTTTTACTTTACAGCAGTGAATCCATTAGTGTGTCGCTCAATCGAGTGTCATTAGAGAGATTTCTTGTTTTATTTTTCCGATAAAACAGTGTTTCCGCTGTGTGTACGCGTGTGTGAAAAGAGTGGAGGAAGGTTAACTGTGTAAGACGAGAAGGAGGAGAGGGGAGCTTACTTTAGCTTCATATTGTACACACACACACACACACACACACACACATACACAGCGCCTGTGCGCACAAACGGAAACAATTATCTGTCGGGATGTATGTTTACTTTTTTTTTTAAAGGTAAAGTGCAGGTTAATTTGTTTTATTTTTACTTAATATTTTGTGTTAATTATTTTTATGTATTTATTTTTTGGGGCTGGGGAACGAATAATTTGAGTTTCCACTATTTCTTATGGGAAAATTAATTTTGCTTTATGAGTGTTTTGGAATACGAGCCCGCTTCCGGAACGAATTATGCTCGTAATCCAATGTTTTTATTAAAGTGAAAAAAGGCAAAATTGAAGGCTAAAAGGCACATGTCTCCCACATGCTGCCTTCAGCTGATAAAAACATTCAATGTTACTGTGGTGAAACTATAATGATAATCTAGAAGCATATCTCACATCATGTATCGTAAACAAAGAGTATGTGGAACATTTTATTACTGTTGATTAATAAAGAAACATATAAAGATAACCTCTTTTTTTAATTATGTTTACATATGTTTATGTAGTATTAAACACAGGACCTTCATTTCTCTGCTGCTATAGAGTATATACCTAGAATAGGTATGTAGTTTCTCCGGGTCACTTTGGGTCATTCAACTTATTTTATTTGTTGATCTGCTACACAGTTTCCCTTTTAATGCATTGCAATCTTGGCATAACCCTGATGTTAATATATTATCCCTTGGTTTTAAATGAAAGAACTGATAAATCTAAACGTGTGGCCGTATGCAAGTGTCTACAGTACACCAGTCTAATGCCTTGCTTTTATGTGCGCCATGATCAGGAAAATAGGGCCATATGGATCAGTACTTCCATGATCATCGCATAAGATTTCCTTATTGCATACTGTAAATGGTTAATGCATATCAGATATTGATAGTAGTTTAAGCACACCCCTAAAACACTGGTTCAGCACAAGTTCAGGAATGACTAAAGAGCTTACATGAAAAAAAATAAAATAAAAATCTAGTATTACAGATGGGCTTGGGGAGAACATATTAAATATTGTACAGTAGGTAACTCTAGCTCAGTATGAAATTGGAAAGCCTTGATGTGGGAGGTAGCAATCATACCAACTGCAACCTATGCTGCCCCGGAAAATAACTCATCATATGAATTTTGGAAATTCACATATACAATATAGTGTTAACTTTGAAGTTAGACTAAAAAGATGAAAAACGAATAACAACAAAAATTGCTATCTTTGGCACTTGAGCTAGCAAAAAAACGAATGATCTATGTTAGAGCAAATCCACAGAGTGTGACCTGGAGATGTGGCTCAGTAGAAAACATTAGGCACAAAGCAGTTACTGTAGCATGGTGAATATGACAAATTGGCTTATACAGTATTTATTTACTTAGGATGTGGAAGATAAACTTTCTTTTGTTTCCAATATATTTAAATAATAATACTGCAAACCTTCACCATATGAACATCCTGCCTAACAAATTTCGAATCCATATATACTGTATGCTATCAAGTCGGTTGTGCACACTTTCACTTTCCTCTGGTAGCCGGTCAAAACATGTTTGCGTGAGAGGAAAAAAGAGTTTTTGTGCAAGATTGAGTGAGGATATAGCATTAAAAGTCCAAAGAAGGTTAACAAGAATGGTACCAAGAAAGACTGGTAGCCACTTTCAGTTGTAATAGGTCTGGCACATGGACAGAATACACGAGGAGAAGGTGTCAACAACAGTTCTTTAATAAAAGATTTGGTTAGGCAGCAAAGTATACACTTCTTTGTGAATATGATACATGCAACGAAAGCACAGGCTTTATAGCCGTCTCGGTGAATGTCACGGTCTCTTGGGTCGTTCCTCAGCAGGTGCAGTGTCATCAAAAGCACGTTCTTGTGCAGAACTGATGAGACCAGCAGCACTAAGCAGGTGGTGCAGTGTATGCAGAGACAGCAGGGAGGGCGCAAATGGACACCAGGCGGCTTTCTCCTAGGCGAATGGGACTCGAAAGCACTCAAGTCTGGGGAGACAGGAAATGCATATATGTTTGAGTTCAACAAAAGACTACTGAATGGAAGGAGGTCCGTCCCCTTGTTAGGTGCACTCAGCTGCTGGCGCACCCTACACGGTGTGCGCAGTGTGTGCGTGCAAAAATGCCTGCACTGAGTGGCCCGCCTTCACAGTACCAACACCCCCTTGTTCCCTTGTTGTGCGCTGGACCTGTGATGAACGAGAAATCCTGCATGGACAGAAATCATCTAGTTTTTCAGGGATGAGTGTCTTTTGCCCTCGCCAACCTTTGTTTAGGAGCATGGTCCGTGACTAGAGTGAAGTGACGCCCTTCTAGATAATAGCAGAGCTCCTCTACTTAATGTCAAGGGGCTCCCGTTTAATTGTAGCATAATTTATCTCCTGCCTATGTAAGTTTTCTACTTACATACAGAACTGGATGTTCTTCGGATGTTCTAGGGCAGGGGTACTCAAATATAAATTTGAAAGGTCCACCAAGGTTCCGAGGTCCGGAAAAATGATAGTCCAATTTCAACTACAAAAAAGTCAAACCCAAAATTTCCGAACAATACCCAAAAATGACATGGTAGTCCTTCTAGTCACATCTTCTTTGTGCCACCAGTTGTTTGAACTTGGGCATAAAAGGTGTGAGGACCAGGTGGAGGCACTGATGTAAAT
>JAQMYL010000039.1:20846749-20861341 GCA_030014365.1 Clarias pachynema | reverse complement strand
AGCTTATTTTCTTCCTGGACTAAAAAGTGGAAGAAACTCCTACAGAGAGTCACACACACACACACACACACACACACGCACACACGCACACACATACACACACACTGAACTTCTTTTATTAAAGTTTACACTATAATATGTATGAAAATGTACAAAATGCATAATGTTGAGTTACATTCCAGGGCAGGATAGCGATGCAACTGATAAAGTGTCTTCAAGGTATGAATCACCATTGTGTCCTTGCATATTTAGGCTTTCCAGTTTCATCTTGAGCTCAGGCTACTGACTGTGCAGAGTTTTGCATGTTCTCCTCATGCCCATGTGCTCTGAATGAACTCACGCAATGGTACCCGAGTAAACTGCTAGTACAGGTTTTCCCCTACTTTCGCATGAGTTCCTTTCCGGAAGCGTGTTCGTAAGTCTGATAAAGTGAGTATTAAACGCCTTTGACGCGAATATACAATATAAAGCATACCAATCCGCTTGACTAAATCTGTCCCCTTTCCCAACACTTTTTTTTGGTTTCCCAAAAGCCATAACTGCACCTAAGGAAATAAATCTGACAGTGAAATGTTGTCTCTCGCCTTTAAACGGGGGAATCCCTTTGTCTAAAATTTGACATTTTATACATTCACTTACATACTGAAAATCTTGATTATAATTGTAAATATTGGTATTTGGTACACTGCAGTGTCAATGTCCATGTTGTTTTTGTACAAACCATGTGAGCTACTTCCGTGATTTGTTCGCATCTATGAATGTTTGTCGAACCACGGTCCATTTGTATCTGCGGAAATTCAAAACTGGAATGTTTGTAAGTTGGGGACTACCTGTTTTTTTATGATCTGCCATGCCTAGTTTGATCAAAACGTAAGCGATTTGTTGGTGCCTCATATAATGAAAACTACAGCAGGGAGCAGATTTTTTTAAAAAATTTTTTTACAAAGCTCCACAAGTTACAGAATGTTCTTTCCAATTTTTAGCCAACATTCTGAAGGTTGTAAAATGCTCAAATCAGCTAATCTGGCACCAACAGACATGCCACAATGCTTTATTCATTGTGATGCTCAATGTGAACATTAACTAAAGGCTTATTGACTTTACAGTAGTTAGTCAAAGTAGTAGACTTTACTGAGTTTACAGTATTTTTATTTATTTATTTTTTTTGACATGAGAGTTGTGAAAATGAATATCTTTTGGTTATCTGCTTTGGATCTGAACATTTTTTTTACTTTCAATAAATTCACAACAACATCACATCATTTGGACTCCCGTGGAATCAATTGAATGGATGTGTCAGAAATTACCCACCGAGTAGTAGCTTACAAACTGAATTTTATTTAGAAGGCTACTAGGGTGCAATTTAAATAATTACATGAATAACAATTTTTATTAGATCTATTAGACATCTGAGAATTTCATAATTTAAAGGCATTTTAAAAAACTCTTTTAGTGCATAGGACTCTTATCTATACCAAGAACCAATAAAAATTTTTTAGGAGTGTATTATCTGAATGGTTGTGTTTTACTATCTGAATTTGGTTTTCCTAGCTTGAATTCATTTTTAAATGCACAACTATAAAACTATAAAACTATATATCCCCCAAAAAAAACTATATAACAGAAAAAAATAATAATAATAAACTGTTGATATGCACATTCATATGTTACTGTACCTAGTTGTTGTTGTTTTTTTTCTGCGGATGCTGCTTGATTTTGATTATTGCAGAGAAAGATAAGTAGGGCATTCTTTGATACTGTTTGTGGCACCATGTCAAAATGCAATAAGATATAATTTTCCTGGAATGATATGTGTGCATATAAAAGAAAACATCCTCGTAAATTTTAGTGCTCTAAAAGATTGCCCCAGCATGTTTCCTGGAACATTCAGGAGTATGCACTAGCAAAAGCTTGGATAAAAGCCTGAAGGATGGCTCTATAAAATGCAATAATTCATTTCCCCTTTCTTATTCTTTTCCTCTCTTAACAAAGGATTGGCAGTTTTGCTCAGGAGCCTGTCTTTGTATACAGGTGAGATCCAGAAGGTACAGCATTATTTTTTTTTCTTGTTAATTGTATACAATAAATATACACTCAGCAGCCACTTCCCTAGGTTCCCTATTGAACTTCCTGTTAATGCCAACATCTAATTAACTGATGACATGGCAACAACAAAATCCCTTTAGGCATGTAGACATGGTCAAAATGATCTGCTGAAATTCACACTGAGCATCAGAAGGGGGAGGGAAGCACTGAGCAGCAGAAAGGTGATTTAAGTGACATTTAACGTGGAATGGTCATTGGTGTCAGACAGGCTAGTCTGAGTATTTCCGAAACCTGTTGAAATATTACTAGGATTTTCACGCAAAACCATCTCTAGGGCTTCCAGAGAATGGTCTAAAAAGGAGAAAATATCCAGTGAGTGGCAGTTCTCTGGGTGAAAATGTCTTGTTGATTCCAGAGGTTACAGGAGAATGGGCAGATTGGTTTGAATAGATAGAAAGCCAACAGTATCTCAAATAATATCTTGTTCCAACTATGGTATGCTGAAGAGTATTTCCGAATGCACAACACATCGAGCATTGAATGAGATGGGTTATAACAGCAGAAGACCACATCAGGTGCTACTCGTGTCACCTAAGAACAGGAAACATTTATTTATTTATTTTTGCTTGGTTTGGTGAGTCTCAATTTCTACTGTGACATTTGGCATAGACAACAAGAAAGTATGGTCCATCCTGCCTTATATCAATGGTTCAGACTACTGGTGTTGGTGTAACAATCTAGTGGATTTTCACATTTTGAGACCTACTGAGCATGGCAATGAGTTCACTTTTCCTAAAATGGCCCCTCCACAGACACCAGATCTCCATTCAGAGTACCTTTGGGCTTTGGTGGAACAGGAGATTCGGCATCATGGATGTGCAGCCAACAAATCTACAGCAACTGTATGAAGCTATAATGTCGAGATAGATCAAAATCTCTAAGGAATATTTGAATGAATCTATCCCATGATACTAGCAAGGTTAAGTGATGAAGTGGCTGGTGAGTGTATGTTTGCCTATAAACACATGCATTAAACAAAGTTCTCTGAACAATAACATATGTTGCGCACATGCAGTTATGAGAAAATAATGGCCCAACGATAATTTGAAATAATATTATCACTAGCAAAAGTCGTTTATTTTCCTATAACAGCACATCCCAAAGTGTCTTATTCCTGTTATGCTACAGTGATTTGCCAACAATTATATTACATCATTAATGACTTGCATAACATTTGCTCTAACCATTCATAGTTACATTTAATATTAGGGAACAACCATAAGACAAATTAGTTCCTCTTCTGACTTTTGTTCCCTCTTTTTTTTTTACATTAGTAAAACATGTTTTGAATGTTACAGAGACAACAGAATGCTCAAAAGATTGGCAGAAAATTTCTTGACAGTTACAGTATATAGCACTGACACTATGGTACCTTTCATAAACATCTTCTAACACAAAGGGTCACAAAATAAGATCATGTTTAAAAAAAAAAAAAAAAAAAGGACTATTTTGTTGGATTGCCTTTAGCTTTGATTTGTCCATTGGCGCATTCAGTTTTGGCAGTTCAGTTGTACTGATGATGGAAGAGTCAAAGCTCTCCATAGAGTCTTCTCAAGCACATCTAAAAAACTTTCAGCAGTGCCCAATTCTAAAAATAATTCTATGCTCACAGAACCACTCTTTCACAATTTGAGCCCAATGAATAGCATCATCATCCTGGAACATGCCCATGCTACCAGTGGAAAGGAAATCCTTTGACAGCCTCTCAGAACCTTTGAGAACCTCTCAGAACAATCTTGCTGTTGCTTTTGTCAATAATGCGTCTCAGTATGTGAGTTCACATTGTCAAATTTGTGTATTATCTACTATCTACATTTGTAAAAACTACAGGTTTTTCTAAACCGAAAGATAATTTAATTTAAGTCTCAATTAAAAATTTACTGAGATTTGAAATATATCTTTCTCACTATGAGAGATACATAAACATCAATCTTGCTCTCCTCACTGGAGCTAAAAGTCACTTTTATATATTCTGTAAATACAAGCTTCAATGTCATCTCTTCAATGAGCTGATCTCCTACATGAGCTGATCTGATTTTAATCTCCTACATGGACAGGAAAGTAGGCAGGGGTAGTCATAAGGTCACACTGTAGCACCACCAAGCTACCACTGCTGGGCCATTGAGCTACAGTAAGCCCTCAAACCTCAATATACAGTATAATGAGATAAAATATAAGCCGTTCTGGACAAGGGACTCTGCCAAATGGCGTAAATGTAAGTCATCTAATCATTATAAAACTTTGTCCGCCGTGGTCTATTCAGAGTGTATAAGTGCTCTTCTCTGTTTTGATGATGATGATGATGATTTTATGGTCCATGAGCACTGTGAATATTTTGACAACTAGTAACTCATTGCAATCTGGATTTATTGAGTATAGTGCATGTTTATTCATCCAAGCAGTTATACCAAACATAATCATTCACCATTGTGTTTGTGACTTCTTACGCAGCATGATCTTTGCAGGAAGACAGTCAATGACAGTTAGAAAGTAATGTCCAAAAATAAATTTTAAAAATGTCCATATTTTTGAAATAGTTATTTATTGTTTTACAAAATTCAGTCACTGTGAATGCTGATGGGTCGGCCCCAACCCACCACATGTTTCTTTACATTTCCCATGTGCTATTTAGTCATATTTCTTTTACCTGGTTTAGTTTTGATTTCAGCTTACTGCTTTGTTCTTAAATACAATTAGCAAAATTTAACTAGTAAATGCTCCAACCTGGTATCTGTGACTGGTTAATACGAACATATTTAACCATAGTGGGTTATATACATCAGTTACTGTCCTGACCTTCAATCGATGTCTTTTTACCATGTGGACACTGACCTCTTTCTCCAAGAGTTGTGTCTGCAAGGAAGCAATTTTGTCCTTCAGCTCCTTGTTCTCCTTGTAACAGACTTCCATTTCACCATGCTTCTCCCACTCCTCTTTCTCTCTCTTCTCTTTGAGCTGCTCGATCACCCTTTCCTGAGAGAGAGAGAGAGAGAGAGAGAGAGAGAGAGAGAGAGAGAGCAATGAATAAAGTGAAAGACGATGAAAGTGTAAACAATATGCACGGTGTGTCATTCCAGATACAATGCTTCTCTTAACTCACTCAGTTGTCTTACATTGCCTTTAGCCATTTTCTGTGGCAGTGCAGAAAACTAATAAATGTCTACTGTATAATAAATAATGACACTGCCTAAAACATGCAGCAAATCCAGGTGAAAGTTATAGGACTGAACAAATATAGATAATAGCAACAGCCTACAGTCAGCCTATACAGTAGGTACAAAAAATAAATACTTATAATTATAGACAGTCTGTAGGTCATCTAGGTTTCTCTGTGATATGTCATCTAAATAAAGAGGAATTACATATAATTAAAATAACAGCAGTAATGTGTTGTTAGGCTGTTGGATAATGTAAAGATAATGACTATTGTTTAACATTTTCCAGAATTATGACTGGTGTGATGCTGGGCCTCTAAAAGTATCTAAAGGTCTAAAGGTAAAGGCATCAATAATGGATGATACTACTCTACAGTATATGAACAGTATGTGCATACCTGACAATTTACACATTACACTACATTTTGTAACATGGCTCTGGTGATCTGTGCCCATTCATAACCAAGAGCATTACGGTCATTATTGAAATTGAGCACCCATATTTGGTGAAGAGGCCTGGCATTAGGCAGTGTTCCAATTCACCCCAAAAGTGGTTAGTGGTTAAGACAGGCCACTCAATTTCTTCCACACAAACATTAGCAAACTATGACTTTATGGAGCTCCCTTTGTGCACAAGGGCACAGTCTTGCTGTAACAAGTTGAGGCTAGACACTTTAGTTCAAGTGGAAGGAAAATTCATAAGTGAATTAAAAAATCAAGTAAATTAGAAATTGCATACAAATTCATTCTAGACAATAGTGTGCTTCCAACTTTTCAACCGTTGATCACAGTACACAATGTGGTGGCCAGGTCATGTGTAAAAATGATTCTTTATGCTCCCAGAACCACTCTTTCACAATATGCCTGTGTCATCAGAGAAGAAAAACACAATTGATGTGATAATCTGGTCATTCTCAACATTTAGGTCATCAGCTGACTTCATTTAATTGCCATATAATGTTGCTGAGTTCAGACCTGAGCAACTGAAGTTGTTTCCAGTGGCTTGTACAGTGGGCACTATGCATGATGTGTGCATCACCTTATGCTTCTTATCCTAATGCACCCATCACTCTGCAATAGGGTCAATCTGAACTCATCAGACCACATTAACTTTTTTGTTGATGTTTTACCACTATGTTTTAAGGTTTTGACAATGTGTTAAAGGCTTATAAACCCAGTTTCAGTCATTTCAAATCACCTTAGTTTTCTTTGACCCTTATGAAATGGCAACGTTTTTGGGCCAAGCAGTATGTATATGAGTGCCACTGTCAAGTGTCCGCATACCTTTAGTAATATAGTGTACAACCAGTGTTTATGACTATGAATGTACTGTACCAGATGCTGACATTTTACTCTGTTTTCCATTTTCTCTCTTCTTTCTGTAAGTAAATAATTACAATATTTCCCAACTGGTTTAATATTGGATATTGCTGGTAGGGAGAATGAAGATTGATGGGGCATTAATTATGATTTGAGGAGACAGCTGAAGAAAACCACTTCATTCGGGTACACAATTTACAAATTATGTATTCACAAATATCAGACCAAGCTGATCTCCTGGGATTTTCATGCACAAACATCTATGTGGTTTCCAATGAATAAAAACAAGAAAATATCCAACAGGTGGCAGATGTTTGGGCAAAAATGTCTTGTTGATTCCAGAGATCAGAGACGATTGGCCAGGCTGGTTCGAGATGACAGACAACAGTAACGCCAATAACATCTTGTTACAACCGACGTATTCTAAAGAGCATCTTGGCAACAGCAGAAGACCACACTGGGTTTCACTGCTGTCAGCTAAGAACAGGAAACTAAGGCTACATTTCATATGAGCTCAACATTTACAGAACATATCATGGACATTAAGTAACGCACACTCTATTAATGCTGTGGAAACTGCAATGGCATTAATGGAGTGTAAAGTCCTTTATCTTGGCTTCAACAGTTTCCAAAAATAAATGTAATACATTTATTTTACTCATGCCAGGTGCTGCTTTGCACACCTCGTAGTCTCTCGTCACTGACTGGATGACAGAAAAATGTGACACAAATAGCTTTTGATCTGAAATGTGGCTGCTACATGTCATGGTTGGTCTAAAACTTGGAAGTTCAGAGAATATGAAAACTCAGACCCAAGCACACAGACCCAAGACAGGGGTCTTGAACCACTACATGACTGTGTCACCCACACAAGAAACCCTAAACCCTATGTTTTCGAGATTCCCTTTACAGCTGAGCCTCAAAGCCATCCGCAGATCTCCCTCTCTTATGGATGCCCCTAGTCTTTGATTTCAGTCTACCCATTTTTGTTTGTTCGTTTGCTTGTTTATTTTTCTATTTTGTGTACTCTGCAATTGTTTCATTTAAATAAGACAATTGTTTTACATCTGAGTATCCTCGACACTGAAAGGAACTCATGAGTCTGTTCTGAATTTTATGAAGTTGTAAGTTTGAAAGAAGTACCTCTATGACCCCTACTGAGAAGCATGGTACTGCAATTGGATCGTTTATTAGTAACAGTAAGGAATAAGTCACTTTAATACCACCTGACATACTTAGTGTGAGAATCCGATATACACAACAAATGAGACTGAACATTAACAAGTGCTCAACAGGTAAACAAATGTTTAACCATGCCATTGACATTCCTTTGGTCATGACTCACATATTCCACACTCTGAAAAGCTGCATCCTTTCTTAACTTTCAGGAAAATTACAAGTCTGGTTTGGTAAATATTCCACTAAATGACCTTTACCAAGCAAGGCATATGAAAGCCTAGGTTTTATATGGATTTAATCCTGTGAAGTTTGAAGCCAGCTGCCAAAAGAGCTACTGCAAAGCAGAGCAGTTATGGGAAGCAGATACATTTCCAACAACTCCACATACTAAACAAAACTTTACAACAAATTCTGACCCCCATTTAGCCTCTCTAGTCGTGATCTCCCACAGGGGTAGAGTTAGGAAGCATGATCACAGTAACTTGTAAAATAAATAAATAAATAAATAATGCAAAGATGTTTTCACTCACGTTTTGGACACCAGTGCCAACTATAGTATATCGAACTAAATAAAAAAAAAATATATATATATATATTGGCGGTGGGTCAACAAATGTTCTTTCTCCCCTCAGATTTGCTATCATCCTCTCATATCATCATGCCCCTCTTATCTCCTTTTCCCATCTATCTTGTATGGAAATTTCCAAAATATCCAGGGCACACAGCCATAAAACACTGCATGCAAACATACTTTGTTTTTCGCATGCATGCAGCATTTTCTTGGCAATTTTAGTGGAGATACGCAAGCATCCACTGTGTTGGCCTATATGCAACTATAACAATAAAACCCCTGTATATACAAGAGAACAGCTTTTGAATAGCTGTCCACTGTAGTGATCACTATGCATGAAACATATTCTTTTTAGTCTTGGTTCAAGCTATGGTACAAAAACCTAAAAATCATAGTTTCCTGTGACTTAAAGCATGGTTATTCCCAGTGTGTAGCTCAGTGGTTAAGACATTGGACTATGGTTTGGAAAGTCTCAGGTTCAAATCCTGCAATCACCAAGTTGACACTGTTGGGCCCTCAACCCTCAACTACTCAAATGTATAATGAGATAAAAATATGTCGCTGTGGATAACGGCATCTGCTGTAGTGTAAATTTGACATTAGAGATGCACTGATTGCAATTTTCTTGGATTTCTTGGATATTCTGATTTCAGCTTATTCTTTCTTTCCTATAAGGACTGTCACTGACCACAGACACAAACATTTTTATATAAAAAAAAAAATTCAACTGTATAGACATTATAACACTTCTCATTCAAAATTTCACAGAGTTTTTTTCTACAAATAAAATCCAACTTATTGCATCTTATTGAACTGCTCTTTACGCCGTTCACGCCGTTAGCCAGCAGTAGGAAGGCACTAGCCCTGTGTTGCTATGATTATTGTGAAACTACCACCAAATTATGCTACTGAAAATGTGCTAATAACCCAAAATACGATGAACTACATACCGTAGCACATACTGGAGATTTAAAACTTTTAGTTTCCTCTGTCTTTTTCATCTATACCTTTTCAGAGAGTGCTTCCTCAAGAGTGACAAGGGCTGTGTCTGTGTTACTGGAGTCAGTCTGTAGAGATTTCACTCTATCCTTCAAACATCCCAACTGCTTATCCTTATCCTTCAGCTGATCTTGCAGATTTTCAGCCTGAAAAAGTTAAAGAGGAGAGAGAGAGAGAGAGAGAGAGAGTATTATTTTATCATCCATGAACAACTGTATGCTACAATGCTTTAAAAAATACAACGAAAAATACATAACATTGCTGATGTTCATTCAATTTAAATTTGTCTTTACACCAACTTAAACTAGCTATGTACTGTTGTAGCTTGAAGTTTTTAATTTCAAACAATTATCAAAAGTATATATTTTTTGTTTGAAATAAAGTTAGTGGTAGAAAACAACCATAAAAATTCATAAAAAGTGAATTAAAATGTGGGCAGGGCCAGAGCAGCTGGAACCTACCAGAACATTCTATTGCCTTTGCCTAAAGAAAGTGGCCCTTGCTACTGTATATGATTGGTTGTATTCATCATTTAAGTTTTAATGGATAATTTCTGATAAGTAATGTTGTAACCCAACTAGTACTGTAGATGGAAGCTCAATACCAGTTTTATAATTGTATTGTTGTATTAAATTGTAGATGTAAATAAGCTATTAATTGAGATAATACTATGAATGGGCTTGCAAGGCTATGCTATGTTAAGTAACAGTTCTTTGGAATCCGCTGTTTTGGATAACACTGAACATCATATTGAAGAACGATAGTCATAAGAAATGTAGTAGTCATGTAGATAGCTTGTGTCATGTTTTCTTCAATGAGTTTTCAGTTTTATTATTATTATTATTATTATTATTATTATTATTATTATTAAAGTGATAGGGGAGGGTGCACAACAAATGGCAAATAGCTAAGTTAATTGTAGAATTAGTACTATTAGTATTACAGTTACAACAGGAGTAGGCCATCCTGAGGCAACAGCTCAGAATGGCAGAATTGCAAGTCTCCACATGTATCACAGTAATGAGATGAGTAGCTGCTCGAGTTGATTTGAAGTGACACTAAAGTGAATTTTACAAAGTTTCAACTTAACCTGACATGTCCCTCTACAAAGTACCTACGCTGTTCTGCTTTGCAGTGAACCTTTAAAGACCACTGTGACATCCCAGAATATCATCTTCCTCTGGTAAGTGAGTATAGACTTTCTTGTGAAGGAAGGAATAAAGGAAAAGTACTGTATTATATTAGAAAAACAGTGCTAGTATTTTTGCCTGTACTGTTTCAGTCTTAGACATATAGTAATTGTCTCCTTTTTTGTCTGTTCTTGTATTTGTCACACATGTGAAACTGCTTATTAGGCCCAGCTATATTATGCTAGTATGGTTGCACTGTTGTATTTTTACAGTATTTCATTAAATAATTGCAAAAATACAATGTTTTATTTTGTATTATTTTAATAAGACTAAAACGACAGGGTAAGAGAAGCCTTAAAAATGTGGCTTTAGCCAGATAAAAGGAATGATGTCAGCTTAGCTTAGATTGGTAATGTTTAGTGTGAATCATTACCTAAATAATTTTAAGTTGAAGGGGAAACATGGAGATCATTGCTTTGTTGCACCGCAAAGGAATGAACACACTCAGACTCGAAATGTCACCCCATTTAAATATACCCCAAGGCAGATCACCATTTAAGACAGAGCCATATTCCCATACTCTATAAAGAAGGCCTTGTCTGCATTCTTGTCATGGGTACATTGAAAGATAGTTCCAAAAAATTACTATAGCCATTTGTAAATGAATGAAATTAGCCCATGGCGTCTATGACTAAATTACTAAATCCTGAATTTTGTAGCTGAAGGGGGATTATCTGAAAAGATAAACAACCAGAAACAGTGGGAAAAAAATCAACAGAGGATAGAGATAACATTGCTCCAGTATTATTATGCCACCCAGTGAAGAACATGAAGCAGAGATTAAGTAATTTGTAGCCAAAAAGCGCAACTGGGAGTTGGGGCATGTGGTTCAGACTCATAGTGTGTTTTAAATAACAAAATGTTGTCATTGCCAACCCAATATGACTTGTCTTGTGTTTAAATGTACAGTATATACAATCAATGTGTTTTTTTTTTTTGTTGTTGTTGCTATTTTTACAACAATTTTGGTATGTGTTACCTTAAAATGGAATAAACTTTTTTTTTTATATCTAAAATATTAGGCATACTAAAATAGTGTATCACTTAGCATGTACTGTACTTTACATTCTTCCTTCAAACATCATAAGCTACAATTCATCATGGGGGTGTAAACTACATTACAATGGAGGGTTGTGAATCTGAAAAGCAAAGGCTTCAATATTGTTAATTGGTAAACACTGTAAATATTTTAAACATTTATAATATTTAGTAAAGGCAGCATGGTGGTGTAGTCCCAGGGTCAAGGGTTCGAATCCTGCCTTCAGGTCTGTGGATTTCCCCTGGGTTTCCTCCCATATCTCAAAGACATGCAGATTAGATTAATTTGTGTTTCCAAATTGCCTGCAGTGTTTAAGTTAGTGTGTGCATTCTTGTGGCATTGGCACTGCT
Source organism: Clarias pachynema (assembly GCA_030014365.1). Classification (NCBI taxonomy): domain Eukaryota; kingdom Metazoa; phylum Chordata; class Actinopteri; order Siluriformes; family Clariidae; genus Clarias; species Clarias pachynema. Next base: position 20,849,432 of record JAQMYL010000039.1, on the reverse strand, counting down.
GGTGGATTGTGCAGGGTGTACCCTGCTTAATGCCCACAGTTCTCTGGGATAGTCCTCCAATGTCATGTATAGAATAAGCAGTATAGAGAATGAGTAAGTGATATTCTGTATACTGAACAAAATCTTTAGTCTACAAGAACAGAAAACACTGTATAAAATAATAATAATAATAATAATAATAATAATAATAATAATAATAATGGGTTATGCCTAGTAAAGTTGGGTTGAGGATTAATGTATCAACCAAAAAATGCTTTCTACTGCTCAGAGTAGCTTGATTAAAAAACAATAAACATGGAAGAAAGGAATAGAAACTAGTTCTTTTTTCATACTGTAAACTAATAACATATAAACTATGAACATGAACTAGTTCATTTTAATTTGTGTGAACTGAACTTTGAACTTTTGTAAAGCATGAACTTTCACAATGCTGAATAAAGAGGAGATTTTGACACAAAACAATGCACACACAAAGATACATGGCCACCCTTACTCGGTGTGTGGTTCCCATGGAGTATTTGAGAGCCTTATTTCAGGGCAAATTTAGCATGGTGCTCTGGCCAAAAGAAAAATCATTCAATTTTCCCACTTCAGCATATTCTTTGGGCTGCCTGGTTAGAAAAAACAATGTCGCCACCAACATATTTAAGTGCACTGTGCAGCCATTGTGCAGTCAAGCGGGGGAAAATGCAGCCTGAACCCTAAAACCATTTTCTGAAAAATGAGGTTATCTTGTTATGGGAAGATGGGATCAGGGCAGTCTATAGCGATGGCCATGGCAAATTTCCTAGAAATAAATGCTCTTTTCAGGCAGAAAGGGTTAGTTTTTAGATGGTGCTCTGTTTAGTGCTCCCTTCTTTTATAAACATACAGTGTCAAAAAAGGAAGGAGAGAGAGAGAGAGAGAGAGAGAGAGAGAGAGAGAGAGAGAGAGAGAGAGAGAGAGTGTGTGTGTGTGTGTGTGTAAAATGGACCACCTACTGCTGAAGTGCTTGGACTGTAAACTGAGCTGATATATCATAAACATTGAGACATCGTTGCCTGTTCAGTGCCAGGTCTGAGATAGGTGTTTTACAGGGATAGGCACAAAGCAGAGACGGCACAATTTGGCTTAGCTCATATTACATATTGAGAAAAATAACTTGTATATGCATTTTCAAACAATGCATGCATATTCATGAAATATCACACATTCCAGGGTTTTGTTTCGGTCTGTTTTTTGTTGTTGTTGTTGTTGTTGTTGTTTGTTTGCTTTTTTTATTTGAAAATAAAGTTGTTGTTTTTTTTTTTATGATTGGGGATAAAAGTAGAAACCAGAAAACTTGCTATCCTTGTATGGGCCTTGTATTGACTTCCATAAATATTAATGAAGCCAATTAACACACTCTCTCTCTCTCTATCATACACACACACAGACAGACAGACAGACAGACACACACACAGACAGACACACACACACACACACACACACACACACACACACACACACACACACACACACACGCACACAGAGCCAGTTTTTGCCCTCTAGTGGATCAGTTGCACAGCTACAAAAGGAATGATTTTTTTTCTTTCTTTGTAAGAGAAACAGTACGGAGTCACAAGATGAAAGGCTTGAACTACCTCCCACCTCTTTCCTTGGCTGACCTTGTGCGATGTCATCTACACATGCACTCAAGGACACATCGCTCAAATGTTATCAGCCAACCGATGGCTCATAATGGTGACATCATATTCAACAGCATGAACATTAGTAAGAGTAGAAGAAAGATACCACTATTTCCCACCCCTTAATCTGAACAGAGTAAGGAATGAAGGGATGTAGTGGAAAACTTTAGGGAACCTGAAGAACATATTGGGTAAAAATATGACTAGAAAAGACATGAATGTAAGACATTCTCTTAAATAGGCCATCAAGCTCCTCAACACTACTGGTCTCCTATCTTTGACCTACCACTGACTTCATATTTATGTTGTTTTAAACATTTTAGTTCTTTCCCTAACCAAAAACATGACATGAACTGCCTGAACCTCCCACTTTTGGAATGGATAAATAGAGGAGCACTAGAGCCAAGCCAGCACAGGAGAAATGTACATCATGGGAAAAGGCTTTGATATTTCACCTTCAAACAGCTATTATTTTCTCATCTGTTCATTTGCAGGGGGAACCATCTAAGATTTGATCTCAGATTTGTCATGATTTAGAAACTCTTTCCATACTCATTATTTTGATTTGTGCACAGCGGTAGACTGGCCATCCCTGGCCCGCAATCACTTACATCTCTTACATCTTAGGTTGCACTGCATGTCTACAGAATGAAATAAAACTGTAAATGGCCATTGCCAACTGGTAAATGCAAAAAAGAACAAGAACAAAAGTTCTTCCTTATACTGTATATGCATGCTGAAGTGCATTTAATGTGTATTTATCATTTAAGTTTTTTCTGATGTCATGCAGACAATTAAAAATACATCCTTTGCAATTAAAGTCATATTCATCTTATTGCCTGTCATGTACAAAAATCTTGTTTTGTAGCATTTTCTTTCTGAACAATATTTTCCAGATGTAAAACATCTATGAATAATTGTTTTCTGTTACAAATACAGAAAAAGTGTGTGTGTGTGTGTGTGTGTGTGTGTGTGTGTGTGTGTGTGTGTGTGTGTGTGTGTGTGTGTGTGTGTGT
>JAQMYL010000039.1:20832013-20842598 GCA_030014365.1 Clarias pachynema | reverse complement strand
TATATATATATTAGATGGGCTGTGTGTATACACATACACCAGCTGGTAAGACTTTAATTGAACCTTTTGTGATGACACAAACATAGCCATGACATACTGTAAGCATATCAGACATTATGTCATATGCCATCACAAGTTGAACAGATGTACATTAATATAACAGTGTTACATTACTATTAGCAACAATTGATGTGATCCCTGTAATAACATATAATGCTAATCTAATTTTAACTCCTGACATATAAAAATCACAGACATGTCCAGGCTGGTCTGAGCTGATAGGAAGTCTATATAAGATTAAATAAACACTACTTACAGTACAACTGTAGTAAGCCATTTTAGAATGCATATCGCATAAAACTTGTCGTGACAGATGTTACAATAGCAGGTGACCACATCTATATACATTGTCAAAAATAACAAAATTCTGAGGCTTCTATGGGCACAGGATCGCTCAAGCTCAAGAAGACTGGGAAAAGACCAACAATTTTTTTTTCTAATCTTCAACTGTCCAGTTTTGATGAGTCTATGGCAATAATAGCGTCAGGTTTTTTATCTTGATTCTTTTGTCTTTCAACAGTAGTGAAAGGCAATGTGCTCTTCTGCTGCTGTAGCCCATCTTAAGGTTTGATGTTGTGTGCATGCTGAGATGGTTTTCTGCTCACCACAGCTGTAAAGATTGATAACATGAGTTGCTAAATCCTTCCTTGCAGCTCAAATCAATCTGACCATTTTCCTCTGACTTCACTTATCAACAAGGGATCTCCACCCACAGAGCTGTAACTCTATTTGTTTCTTTTATCTTGTTAGTTTGTTATTTTCCATTCTGATGTTTTATGTGAAAATTACTTTTGTGAACATTAATTTGGTAACTGCATACTGTAAATAAGCAAGTGTACAGGTATCCCTTTTGAAGAGGATGTTGAGGTTATACAGTATGCAATATATATGTTGCAGTGACTGGGAAGCTAATATTGTAACTTTAGACGCTTGTATCTTAATCTGTCATAATGTGTCATTACAGTTACATTACATTGTATTGTCCGATTACATTTTCTTGATATTTTGAGCTTTTGGGATAATATCACATGCTTCACATACAAAAATACTACAAGTGCACGATTATATGAAAAACAACTTAGCATGCAAATATTTAATAGCTGTAACAAGTTGTTGATAATTGCGATATCATTACATCTTTAAAAATAATTGTGGCAGTAGAGACATGGCCAAGCTTAAGCTAAAGATGGAAAAAAGCGGGTGAATCCATCAGGTAACACATAACACTTTCCACCTGTGGGTCATTATGCAATTTTATTTATGTGTGTTAGTTTATTTTGGCAGGAGAGAGAGAGACTGACCTGTTCTTAAGTGAACCAGTACAGTGAGTTTAGAGTAAGTGTGTGTGTGTGCGTGTGTGTGTGTGCGGGCAGACTGAAAAACAACATTTGATTCACGAATACCAGAATAAAAAGTACTTAACGCACTAAGCTTGCTTCCAGCCTATTAACATCTCAGAAGTATCACAGTGTATCATTAAAATAATTTTGCCATGAAATGACATGTTAATAGATGTCATAAAAGGGCTGTTATGAAACTTTTTTTCCATATATGGTTAGTACTGTAGATTTAAAATAAATAAAAATTAATTCATATGTGATACAATATGTCGTACTGTAAAATGTAACATTTTGGCAAAAATAATATTTAAACTTACACAACAGTCTCATTTTTTTAGGCTTTTTTTCCCTCTGGCACACAAGGCTGTCTAGAACATCATGTTTAATGTGAAAGCTTTGAACTTCTACATTTTAGGCAAAGCATGACGGAGCGTTTTAGGTGCAAAAGTCACTTCCTGAAAAGCAGTTACATAGGCAACGGATCCCACCCACTTGGTCTTTGGTCTGTAAATCCTTTGGCTTCTTTTTCAAGTGTCTTAAACAGGTGCACTTGTTAGATCAGAAGTGATCTAGCTAACTAGCTAACATAAGAGCAAATAAGCTAGCAATTAGCATTGCTCGTTTGTTTCACTCTAATAATAATGTCAGTTTTTCATAACAAGCTTATGATGTTTTGGTGTGTCCTTTAACTTTATTGTAATTTCTTTGCTTGCAGTATGCGCATGATTAATTGCATAGACTACATGCATTACAGAGGATAGCAATGGTAACATCTACAGTAGCTAGTTTGCCAAGGTAATTAAAGACACTAACAATGCTGCTTGCTAGTTGGTACCATTGCTATCAGCATCCTGACCTCCTTTCTGTTAGCAACTTTTATTAAATTGCTAATGTTAATAAAAGGAGGTCATGGACATGACGCCATAATTTGTTGATAGCAATGGAAGCAACTAGCAAGTTTGCCGAAGTTATTAAAGATGATAACAATGCTGCTCTTCATTTGTTTGATTAATATCACATTTTGTCACTATTAACAAGCCATGGCATCATGTCCATGATCTCCTATCAATAAGCAACTTGACATTACATTAGCTTAACATTAAGCTTGCACTTTAACATTAGCAACATAACATTAGTAACTTTATCAGTTATCATTTTTTCCTCAGCCTTTATGAAATAAACAAATCATATTGGGTTTTTTTTTCAAGGCATCCCCCCAACCACTACAGCACTGACTATTTGAAGCAGAAATGCCTTTTAAGTTTTAATAAAATTAATCAATTATTTATTTTTTAGCATCTGAATAGACACAGCAACCTTGAAACAAACCTACAGTACAACCACAGCAGGGCGTCTTTGTTGTTAGGTGGTCTCTTCTTGCGAATCTGGAAGAACATACTGTAGTTGTCATCTCATATAAGCTTTTTCTGGTGCAAATATAATGACAAATTAGACCATGAAAGAGTTTCAAAGTGAGAATCCAAGGCTCAATAGCACAGTACAGTCTTTGCTTAGGGCTTTTAAGGAGGCATGAGGCAGACTGACAAGGAGTATCAGAGATGTCAAGCACAGGTACAAACAGCACACAGAGAAGCATTTCAACAAAAGCACAACACCAATTACTGGCTACAAGAAAAGCTGTAGACTCTCAAGTAACAGTGAACGCAGCTTTCCAGATACATTGAACCCATTCTTTGCTCACTTTGATCAGAGAGATCGGCATATTTCCAGCATGACCAGGGAAAGAACAGACCATCAGATTACACCAACATCAGATCAGATCCACCCTGCATGCAGTTGACATCAACAAAGCAACTGCATCATATGCAACCAATCTCATTAGAGCAGGCTGGTGTTCCTACTTGTTTTAGGTCACCCACAACTGTCCTGCTTCCTAATAAAACAACAATATACTCTTTGAATGCCTATCATCCTGTTGTGCTTACCTCATCATAAAATGTTTTGAGAGACTGAGACACTCCTGGATCAAGATGGCATCACTGCTAATCCGAACAAACATCAGGTTACATATCTGGCAAATAGATCAACAGAAGATACAGTAATACCAGCTCTCCACACTGCTTTAACACATCTGGGTCAGCACAACCCGTATGTAAGAATTTTGTTTGTTGATTTGAGCTTCATGTTCAATTCCCATAAACCAGTTAAAAACACTAGGAAACTTGAGTTTAAACAGTTTACTGTACTTTGCACCTGGATTTTAGACGTTTTAAGCAACAGGCAACAAGATGTCAGAACACTTCATCCACACTTTATTGTTAACACAGGAGCACCACAGGGGTATGTCCTCAGCCCCTCATCTGTACTCTCTTTACACATGACTGTTCCCCCATCCATACTTTCAAAACCATTGTCAAGTTTGTGATAAGCATCAACAATGAAACAGCCTACAGGGAGGAAGTCCAGCATCTGTTGGAGTTGAGCTGTCATAACAACCTGTAACTCCACACCTCAAAAACCAAAGGAATGATCATCGACTTCAGGAAATCAAAATTCACAGTGCACTCTCCCCTCTGCATAAGAGGGAAGTAGGTAGAAAGGGTGGAGAGCTTTAAATTCCTGGGGGTCTACATCTCATACTGTAAAGTCTGTAAACATCTCATACCTGGTAAAGAAGGCACATCTCCTAAATCCACTTCTGAAATCCAAAGGATTTGCAGCATGCAGAGCATATTATTGAGACCTCATTAACACATTAAAAGGACATACTGTATACACTGGCCAATTCTCAAGAAACCAACTCATGCTGGCCACAGTCTGACACCCGACTCCCATCTCCTTTATAAGAGAAGATACAGATTTAACAAATGCAGAACAAACAGGCTAAAAACAGCTTTTTGTCTCCAAAGCAGTAAATTTTGTTCTTCCACTTGCTTCTCAGTAACAAAAAGGAACAATCACCCATGCACTGGTCACTTCTTAAAGCTGTGCTATTGTTTTTATTACGTATATAGTGTTTTAGTATTTATGTTTTGCTCTTAGTATTTATTGTATTTTTTACTTATACAGACAGCTGTTAAAGACTTGCTGAACAAATTTTATTTATTTATAAAAAGAATTTAATGGGTGTGTGAAAAAATGGGTGTTTGTGCGTGCATTTATGCACCCTGCAATGGATTGGCACCCATCCAGGGTGTATTCCTCCACGTTCCAGGCCCCCCGCGACCCTGTTCAGCATAACCGCTATAGAAGATAAAATAATAAATAAAAAATGTATTCATATGTCAAACAAAAACGTCACATCCTACTACATTATTTTAGATGGCTTGAGGTCTAGGCCATTCCAATATGTTGATTCTTTTATTTTTCAACCATTCTAATGTAGATTTGCTGGTGCGCTTCTGATCATAGTCCTGCTGCATGACCGAATTTCAACCAAGCTTTACAGTACCTGTTGGCCAGATGGCCTCACATTTACCCCTGGAATACTCTTGGTCAACATGCATGGTGCTCAGGTCCCGTTGCTGCAAAATAAACCCAAATCTTACCCCTCCACAGCCGTACTCGACAGTCAGTATGTGGTATTTCTCCTGAAATACTGTTAGATTTTTGCCAAACAAAGCCAAAGTCTCTACTTTGGTCTAATTTGTCCACAGCATATTGTTTGCTCTTGTGGTTTGTTCAGGTGCAGTTTTGCAAACCTCAGTAGTGCTTCCATGTTCTTTTGAGACAGCTTTCTTCTGGCAACTAGTGATGGGAAGCTTGAATCATTTTAGTGACTTGGATGTTTGAATCTCATTCATCAAAATGAACAAATCTTTTTTTTGAGTCCTTAAGTTCATTTTGTTCTTCTGAACAGAAATTAAATGTCTGTCCATGTCAGTCCATCAAAAGACTCACACACACATGCACACAGTCACACACTCATTCACACAAATTGCAATACAGGCAATTTGGGAATGCCAATTAGCCCAATCTGCAGGTCTTTGGACTGAAACCAGAGTACCCGGAGGAAACCCACCAAGCACAGGGAGAACATGCAAACTCCATGCACACAGAAACAGGAATAGAACCTGGTCAGGAATCGAATCCGGACCCTGGAGGTGCAAGGCGACTGTGCTAACCACCAAATTCTATAAAATCGTTGGGTATAACAAATGTGAATTTTGGGTCAACATGATATAGCAGACTTACAGTAAACAATAGAAATCATATTTAATCTCTGCACCGACTACCAGATAAAAGGCTAAAGGATGAAAAAAAAAAACATTGCACGAGTAAAAGTATACTATTAACTAATTAATTAATTAATTAATTAGACAAATTCTTGAGGATCGATTAAATGTTTAAGTGTTATTTTGGTAGTCAGAGAGATCAAACATACTGTAAATGATGTTGTTCTAGGTATGAAATTAAATGCAGTTGGGCATTTTTATGATGTGATGTGGATTGATGACAACTTTGTCACAATGGATAAATCAGCATGCAGTTGTGTTTGTGGTTATTTAAGATTCAATTTCGTATTCATAATATGTTGGTTGAGATTTAATAAACATCTAGCAAACTCATGCTCTGATTGTGATTTTATAGTAAGTGAAACAGCAAATATTCAGAGCAAATCTGGTCATGGAAAAAAGTTTGAGTTTTGGTGCATATAAAATCTCTTTAATTACAAAGACTCTATAAGTACGGACAAAAGCTTGCTATTATAGTATAGGTACGCACCACATAACATCTGTTCATGCATCAACCAACTGCATATTCATTATTTTTTCATTAGGTTTACAATAATAACTTTAATATTAATAATAACTTTAATATTATTATTATTACTATTATTATTGTTGTTGTTGTTGTTGTTGTTATTGTTAACAACAATAATAATTATTATTATTATTACCTTTATCATGTTAAACTGTTACACTGTTCATGTGCCCAACATTTTACAGTTTTAAAACTGTAAAAAAAAAAAAAAAATTTAATTAATTAATTAAAAAAAAAACTGAGTGACAAAAACTTTAAGTTAATGCAAAAATATTTACTAAAACATGGGTGTAACATTTATGAATAAGAATTATTTTACATTTTTCATAACTCTTCAACTATAATAAAACAGTGCTATAACCTAGTGGAGAAAAGTTAGGCTAAGCATTATGGACCAGTGTTTTAGCTGGGTGTGCAAATGTGTGTGCAGTGATTGGGTAAACTGACTAAGGTTCATTCTGACAAAAAAAAAACCTCAGTACATGAAGCAATGAAGAGAAAATACAAATTGAAAAAAGGCATGTGTGTGTGTGTGTGTGTGTGTGTGTGTGTGTGTGTGTGTGTGTGTGTGTGAAGTATCAGTACAAACACTGACACTTGTTTTACGAGGCTTGTGTGTTCAGATTTCTTACTCTGTCCAGGCAAAATAACCAAATTTCCTGTTTTAAAAGTCCCACACCTCACAAGAAAAACAATCTGAATCAAGTACATTTGATATACAATACCATAACCAAATAGTACACCCATTCCAATTCATACCTCATAAATAAGCTACAATCAGTGGAGCTTGTTAGCAGTCTGCTATGAGCTGAGGTGAGACTCTGGGGCCTACTCAGGTAAGTAAGTGACTATACATGAAAAAGCCTTAAAGGACACCAAAATGGGCTGGCCTTGGAGAGATTGCTGACCTGGGACCTGCGGCTCTAATAACAGCTAAGTCGGATGCTCAGCCAAAAATGTTTGACTCTCTGACCTAAAATCTGTCATTTGAATGGCAATGCTATTACAGAGAGTGTACAGTATTCATTGACGCCAAGGGAATACTGGAAAGATCTGGAAAGAAGCTTCAAAGAAATCTGGAGATTAATCTTAATGGGTATTGTGGATGAGCTGAACTTTTAATGCAGAAAAGTAGTAAAGAGAACAGTCAGAAAACAGAAAAGAGAGAGTTAATTGCAGGAATGAGAAATAGATTAGGATTAGGGGAGTGAAAGACAAAACAGAGAGAAACCTGAGGGCAGACGCAAGAAACACATCCTTGAAGGCAAGCTGACATTAGTGGTTACCGTCTGTGCTCAATAAATCTTACCAGGCCTTGCCCTTTTAATAAAAAATGTAATTAAATCACAGAGACAGCAGGTTAATCTATTTAAGGGTAAGTGATCCCTTGGGTACATTGCCCCTTATGCCCCATAGTATAATCCAAGCAACAACACAGTTAAACTCATGTGTACCATTTTTGTCTCGACTAAGCTAATTGAAATAGACATTTCTTTGACACAGTAGACTACTCTAGGTCAAAATGGCATCCAAACCCATCCCATTTTCATCCACGCCAAGGCTGCAGGAAGATGGTCCAAATCTAGCATGGCCCAGACCAGAGGACAGGGTAAGTAAGGCCATAGATGACCCAGGCCAAAACCCAGGACAGTTAACGAGCAAAGAGAACCCAAAGCAAACAGAAACGAGTGCAGGTCAACCTGGGTCGAACTCAGAACAGAGAAATATGAGCCAAAAGCAATCTGGCCCTTGGAGGGTCCAAACCGAATAAAAGCCCACAACAGCTTGGGACAATCCCAGACAGGAACAGGGCAGCGGAGCCAGGGGGGCAGCCAAAACCAACACAAAAATACAACTCACTAGTGCAATTGTGGAAAGAAAAGTTTTATGGAATTAGAGAATAAAGTTCCATCAGTTCTCCTTTTGTAGTTTAATGAAGTGTTTTGTTGGAAGAAATTACAGCAAAATTAAGCTGGTTTGGGCATGGCAAGAGAACATAATAATAAACTGACATTAGTATAGCCATCATCACTTTAAACATCACTCGAAATATTCTGTCAACACCATCATTATGATATTTGCAATCATTACAAACTGCATTAAAATTATTTTTCTGGTGTCTTCAATATTGTCGCCATTGGCATCATTGTTCATGTACATTAATTTGCATTTATCATGATGGTCTATAAGGTCATCATTGACGTTTTTATTTAAACAGTAAGTAGGTTTCAACAGGTTTTCTTTCACTGGGATTTTAGCACTAACCTTTTTCTGCAACACAATGATCTTGCGCTCTTTCACCTCCAGCATATCCTTCAAGTCACGTATTTCACCAATCATGGTGCCTTTCTCGTCCGTTACATCTTGAAGCTGCTTAGTCTTTTTATTCAGGAAAGACTCTTTTTCCTCCAGACGCAACCTCAGGGCATCAACCTAAGTGAAATAATAATAAAATAAAAGCAAAATAAGCAAAATGAAAATGTAAAAATAATGTACTGAAAAGTGACATTAAGTAAATAAATCAATATAAACATAAATAGAATGTGTTGAGTAGTGAAAGATAATGCTGTGGAGGGGCTTATGACTATTGGTGACATTCAATAATCTTTTATTTTTATTAATTAAATTTTTATTAGTTAAATTTTATTCACTTAAGTATATCAAAGAGCCCTCCAAATCTTCTGTAAGAGTATATGAAACTTGAGAAATAAAACTAATGTACAGTACAATTGAGGCTGTGCAAAACCATTGCTCAAAATGTCTTAGCAGATCCTAAATCTAGTAAAATGACACATTATTCCCATCATTGTAATTAACTGCTTAAAGTACATGCTGTCAGAATCAGAAAGAAAGCACCTTATATCCCTGCTATCACTGATATGCAGCACAAAGCAATGCTTGCTGAGTTAAAGCCCATTTTATGGGTATGGCAGGACACCTACTCAGTTTAAGATGAAAAACTCATCATTTCCTATCAGTCTTCTGGCGGTAGTTTAGTCTCATGATACAGAACATGTCTCATTCTTTCTTTCTTTCTCTGCCTATCTATCTGCCTATCTGTTGCTTCCAGTGACATGGGTAATCCACAGTCATAACATATAGTATGAAGACTTTCCAGCAGGATATCACTCATATCTGGCCAGTCTACTATTTAATCTGTCATACTACACTGCATGTGGGCCTCTTTAGAAAATACATCCAATGTGAACAAAAAACAATAGTTTGCATTTTTACACACATACTGTATGCAGCAGGCCACATGCATTTTAGTTCAGCTTTAAGGAAATATACACGTTGAATGACTAGCTTTTTAAGTTTTATAATCTATACTGATAAGCCTAAAGTCCTGTATATCACACTTGAGATCTCAGAGATTTAGCCTGTTACCTTGAGCTCTTTGTCATGTTTCTCAAACCATTCCAAAAAATTTTTCTTTCGCAATGTGGCAGGGCACATTATCCTGCTGAAAGTGTCCATTGCTCTTAGCGAACACAATCCAAAGCTTCTCAGCAGAACATTGCCCAAAGCATCATCCTACTCTTGCCACCTTGCCTTCTTCTCATTCTCTATCTTTGTGTCATCTCCAGATGTTAAAAAGAGCAGGGTAGCCACGTTCTTCCATTGCTTCATGGTCCAATTCTGATGCTCAGATCCCCACTTTCAGCAGTGGAAAGGGTAAGCATGGGTACAATAACAAACACAGCCTCATATGCAGCAAACAGCAATGCAAACCTCTGCATCATAGCCAGGATTAACAATTTCAGCAATTTGGGCTACAGTAGATCTCCCCTCTCTTATCAATGAGACCTGGGCGCCCACAATACCATCACCGGTTTACCACTTATCCTTTTTTAAGACCACTTTTGGTAGATCCAAACCATTGCATACCAGGGACATGCCACAAGACCTGCCATTTTCGAAATGGCCTGACCCAGACCTCTAGCCATCACACCCATTTGGTCCTTATGCTTAGTGTATTTTTCACAACAGATTTGAAAAATGAGTGTCGGGTTCTGATTTTCTTGCTTTATACCACTTCCATAAAAAAGTTGGACTCTTTTTACTCACAGTTTCCAACATTAAATTTAAAATTCTGTTGGATTGCCTGCTAATACTGACACCTGTGTTGTGCTCAGGACATCAGCAATTTCAGAAATACGCGAAACAGCCTACATCGCATCAACAACCAAGTCATATTTAAAATCACAAATATCACATATATAATAAAAGTAAACAAAGTTATTTGTAGTAGTTTGAAAATGCCGAACCCCAAGTCTTTGAGTCATTAATTTTTCATTTTGGATTTTCACTTGACTGTGATTCAACTTTATTATTTATAGGGATGCACCGATACCACTTTTTTGGAAAACGAGTACGAGTACAAGTACTTGCATTTCAGTACTCGCCGATACCAATACCGAGTACTTAATAAAAACATGATTTAAATTTACAGAAACAGA